>QRFJ01000924.1:161537-214405 GCA_006176705.1 Cocos nucifera | reverse complement strand
ATTATCCCAGTAACCAACTCTTATCTGTTTGAATCAACCGCTTAGACTAATTGAGCACCGAAGCCAAGCCCAGTTATTATAATATGTCTTAATCTAAAATTCAATTTAGATCTAATTAAATTACAAAATCTTAATTTAAATTAAGTAGTCAAAATAAAATATGCCCAAAATAAAAAAAGCGATGTACCCAATCTTAATCCAATCACCATCCCTATGATTCCTATGTCGAAAACATTTATGAGTTAATAAAATATCATGTTCTTAAAATTTTAACTTTCTTGAAAATATGAATACATACCATAACTCAAAGGAACACAACACTAATAACAACAATGCATTGAAAAAAATCTTGATTTTTGATAGGTTCGTTCAGATCTATCATCAAAGATATAGTTTAAATTTTTTTTTGATCTAGATTAATAAGATATTCAATTTGATATATATTTAAAAATAAAAATAAAATTAGAAAATAAACAGTTTAATTTAAACTTAAATGGTAATCCATTATCTATTATATCCTGTTATCAGCGAAAAGTTTCATATCTAGCCCACGTAAGTATCTGACATCTATCTGAATCACTCGGATGACGGAATCCTTTCTTCTTTTATCACATCTCTAAAAATCAATCTGGATCTGATCGGGAATCTTCAAAATACTTTTGAAGTCAGCAGTCATCCTTTGCCAGCCCAGTGCAGCCTTCTAGCTTTCAGTCGCCTTTCTTTGATTGGATCGCACCAACCAAGCTCCAAAACCCGTTATTGGATTGTGAGAGGAGAGGGAGAAGGTGGTTTGCATGAGGAAAGAGGGAGAGGCAGCCTTGGCGGCGGAATTATGATTCAATCATATTTTGAGTTGGGTTATGGTTTTTATTTTATTGAACTAACTGTGATCCAACTCCTCTTCTTCCAACCAAATCGACAAACTCTTGTTGAAATCAGATCTAAAATTTGATTGGTAAAATAAGGTCCCCTGGATTCTCCTAGAGGTGCTCAAGACCAGGTCAAAGTTGCTTAGGAGAACTCTAATCGAAATCAAAAATTTAAGATGGATCTTATCCAACAAGAACTCCTAGGCGCCGTCCAACTGCACACCCAAGGTGCTGTGCGCCCTTTCCTTGCTATCTCTGGCAGAGGCATTGACCCACCAGCTCTCCAATAGTGTGTTAATATGTGACAAAAGTCAAAGCGTCACATATCAACATTTGACCAGTCAAAGTTAGACTTGACCAAAGCAAAGAACAAAATGGCCAGACCAAAAAATGGAGTAATTCTTATAAAATAAACAACCCTTTTTTTGACTTGACAAGCTTCAGTTGACCAAGAAGACTCTGAGTGAGCATAAATATATTTGGCTCAAGTCAGACAACTTTTTAATGATGAAGAGAACATTAAGTCAATCGGTGCTACGAAATTTTCTTGAACCTAATTGAATCTTATTAATTAATTAAACTGAGTCAAGTCAATATTAATCAGATTAAATTATTATTTGTATGATCCAGTTAGGTTCAATTCTGTATGGTAATAAATATATTTGATCTCTATCATCACATCATTGAAACCCTTTCGATGATCAGAACTTTTCTAATTCAGAACATAATGATCGATCATCCAATCATTCTAATTGCTCCCAAAATCTACATGACACCTAGCAGTATATGGTGGCAACCATCAATGAAAATGAACCTCTTGGTGAGTCATTGTGTGATTAAGTTCTTCTATCTTGACTCCCGATCAGATTAGGGTTAAGGTAACTCTCAAACCCTATTCATCATATGATAATCATTTCATTTGATCAAGTCCGATGTGAAAACTAATAGAAACTCTTTCATTTTTACTCTACCATGGCCATAGGTTTGAACTTGATTCTCATGATTATCATAGGCTCCTCATCTACCAAGGTAGATAGATTCCTCTTGAGTGCAATCCAATTTACAATGAACATCCATAGCAACATACACCATCAGAGTTCCGAATGCTAAGAGATTGAGTCATGGTGTAGTCAACTATAACACCCTTAAGTGAACTGCTAATGCACCTCAGGTCAAAAATCGACACACACCAGCTCGAGCAGTCCTGAGAGAAGATAGACTTCCTTATGACTCTCGAGGTGGTCACGCTCAGTGCCCTCATTCTTAACAGTACCTTACTCTTGCCTGTCTCTACACCAGACTAAGACTCATCTACTATAAAGAAGCGATGTATACCAACCTTCCAGATCAATCACCATCCTCGTATGATCCTAGTCGAAGCATTTTATGAGTTAATATATGAAATCATGTCTTAAATTTTCAACTCTTGAAATATGAATTATCATTACCTTAACTCAAGATGTATCACAGACACTAAATACACATTGTGATAGAAAATAACCCATTTTATTATTTATAGTCAAATTATAATTTTGCCCTTAGAATGTTATAATAAGTGTCAGCCAATTCTGCTTCTAGAGCACATATATATCTAAACAATCTCCCACTTATCTAAAGCAATTGCCTACAAGTCTAAGTCCCATCGCTCAAGTAGCTGTCATTCTTCTATTGCACCCAACGGCTTGTAAGTGGTCTAGCCAAATTATCTTGGAGTTGACTCTCTGACCTCAACGTAACCCTTCTCGAGTAATCACGGATGAGTGGTATCCCGTCAATATTCTTGATTTCTGGTGAGACCTCGGCCTCCTAGCAAGAGCTATCAGCCATATGTCACAGTATATAGAACAATGGCATCTGATGGCATTACTCTATTCTCAGCAAACTTCTTGTACCAGAATGCTTTCTTCAGAGCTTCTGTGCAACGATATTATATCACTTCCATGTGGAAATCTCTATCACCATTGCTTGAAACTCTTCCAGTGACACCACCACCGTCACACAAACACAACTCCTAATGTCGAACTTTGATCACTATATCGAACATCTAAATTCGATTTGTTGTATCCTCTAACTTGAGTTCTCCATTACATAAGACCAACATTATATCTTAGTCTTCTTAAGTACTTAAGGAACATTTTTAAAGTCCAGTGTTCTTCACCTAATGATCGATCATCTGCTTGTGACACTCATGAGTATGTGCTATTACAGGCATACATTAGCATGCATTACATGAGGTCCCTATTGCAGAAGCATAAGGATCTTGCTCATTGCGTTCTATGTCCATAGCGTGGGGTGCCGTTGCTGGGACACATCTTCTATGAAAGATTGAATACCATGCTGAAAGGGTATAACCCCTCTAGAGTTCATACAAACCCCTTTAGTACTTTCTCTATGTATACTTCTGTGAAAGTTCTAGCATCCTATTCGGTCTATCCCTAATAGACCTTAATTCCTAAATAAAGGATGCTTCGCTAGGTCTATTACATGGCAGAAATTCCTTGGAACAACCATATTTGACTATTCGTTAACTAGAATATCATTTTCAATAAGGAGATTCATCCATGTACAAACAGGCAAGACAACAGCCTCCCACACCTTTTGAAAAACACACGTCCCTTATTTTTGATAAACCAAACTTTTTGATTACATCATTAAAATGATTGTCCAACTCGAGACATTACTTAAGTCCATATATGACTTTCAGCTTGCAAACCTTATATGATCAGTATTCACTGGGATGTGAAACGACGACTGTCCATATAGATATATTCTCAAAAGATATTCGTTAAGAATGCCTTTTCACGTCCAATTTACCATATCATAATCGAAATTATGCTGCACACGGCAACAATGTCGGAATGGATTTTTAGCATAACCACTGAGGGGAAAAGGTATCCTGATAGTCAATGCCTCGCATTGACATAACCTTTTGCCATAGTCTAGCCTGAAATGTCTCCAACATTTCATCTACACAATCTTTCCTTGAAGATCCATTACACCCAATTAGGTACTATACCTTCTGGGGACTCTACCAAGGTCCAGACTTGGTTTGAGTGCATCGAGTTCAATTTTCTGACTCATTGCCCTCTAGCCATTTCTCAAGTCATACTGATATCACTCGTTTAGGATTTTAGCGAATCATCACCATGAAGCACCATTCCTACGAGAACGGTTTCTCTACTTCCTCTAAAAATAATACACTAAGTTATCTCTCAGGGGGATGGAAAACTCTTTCCATTACGAGATGAGAGAGGTAGTTTCTTATTGAGCAACTATTTGTCCAATGGTCCTTAGCTCATTATACTTATGAGACTTTCTCATTCAACTTGATCTGCTTCCAATTCCGCTATCTTGAATAAAACTATTGTTATCAACGAAAGATGATATTGACTCACAATCACATTTGTTTCTTCTGGAATGTAGAAATAGTATCTAATGACTCTTTAGGATATCCTATGAATCGAGCTCTAAAGTACCTAAACCTAACTTGCCACTTGTTGTCTTTTGACGTGAGCTAGACAACCCCAAATTCTGAATGACTCAGACTATGATTTCTACCGTATCATATCTCATACGTATGGTAGGAACGATTAGAGAAAACCCTATCAGTAGATAAAATTGAAGTTAACATATGAACTGTCCCCAAGAAATTAGGAGTCCTGTGAGTCATCATAATCGGACCATATCCAATAGAGTCTGATTTCTCGTTCTGAAATCCCAGTTGATTTGAAGTATTCTTGTGGAGTCACATTGAGAGACTATGTCATTTTTTTTGATAGTACTAGAAATCTGGCTAATGTATTCACCTCCTCGATCTGATCGAAGAACCTTAATGAATTTTTTTAGTTTATTTTTCTACTTAAATGTCTAAATTCTTTTAAACTTTTCAAAAGCTTCAGACTTAGCTCATGAGATCAGCCATATCCATACCTAGACAGATCATCGTAAATAATGAAGTAGACAAAATTACCTTAGTGCGGCACATCAAATGAGCGAACACACAAAATATCTGTGTGTTAACCTTAGGGCAAGAGAATCTTCCCTTCCCCATACGTCCAACAAAAAAGAGTTATAGTTCATTTTGCCTTGTAAGACAGATCATAAGTGATATGACTCGAAATCAATGAACTCAATAGCCCATTTTCTCCAATTTGTGATCCATCTTCTGCTATATGACCCTAAGCCAGTGCCATAGATAATCTATCATTTGACTATCCTACGTCATTTGCATTCACATTTTGCTTGACAGTTCAGAATAGGTGCACAAATAAATAGCTTGATAAAGACTGATTAATAAGAAAAACCATGCAATTTATTTTTCCCTAAAGGAATTTACAGAATCCTTCACAAAAAAAGGTACACATACGCCTTGTGCCTAACATGAAACAAAAAAATCAAAGTTGTTTCTTAGCTAATTAGCAGCATAACATTAAATTATTCTCTTCAAAACTAAGCTACAGCCAAGGATGGTAATCCAGATCGGTATGTTTCCCACTGCTACTGCGGAGCCAATTTGACTCCACTTAACGATGCGTAGAACAGCATGATCTCCATCCCTCAACTCCTGCTGATCCTCAAGGACCTACATGGAAGTCACAGATTGAGCACTAGAACCAGAGCAAGCATCCAACTGGATGCCAGAAGGAACCGTAAGGCTTAAGACTCAAACGATTATACCTCCAGAAGGACCTTGCCTTCCTATTCTTTAGGTTGGCCAGACTAAGTGGATATAGCGCAAGTCACGGAGGGTCCAATGGCCCATCGCATGTTGCAATGAAAAACACTTTCCTCTGACATCGGCCTTTTTCTATCGAATTCTGCTTCTTCTCTTTTCCTTCCATCTGTCATGCTTTCGGCAACTCGCTTTTCTTTCCATAAGACTTTCTTTGAAGAAAGCTTTCCTATTCCAATGTAGATAAGAACCTGACTTAAACCTTTTCAGTAGAAGCTCGTATATCAGTGACCAGTATATCATTAATTCGGCCACAGAAATTTTGAAGTTTCATGCATATGGTAATCATGAGAAATTCGCCAGTATCGATCAGTCAAGATTCAGAATACAGTACTTGGTACTACCATTATCCAAGTCGCAACTTCACACCGAGCTTCTCAACCTCTTCCAATTCTTGATCATCAACACGATAATGATCTTGGACTGACTGCCCCATTCCACGCATTCTTAGCCCTTAAAAATCCATTTTTGATGACTGATATTTACTACGCGACTCGTCTTCAGAAACATCTCCTGCAGGTGAGCCAATATTGACGAGCTAAGGTTCCCGATATTTTTTCTTTTTTTTTCAATTTTTGGTGGCGCTGCGATCATCAGACATCGAGCCCAACATGTAATATCTGCCTTATTTATTCTTCTCTAGCCATTTTTTCAGAGATGTCTCTCTTGTTCAATAGATGCGACATCCCCGGTAATGTGGGAGGGTCCTGGTCCAGACAGGCTAACTGACTCAAATCCAAAAAACTTTTTTATAAGTCCTGACGCCAATTCTTATATTAGCTCAATCAGTCTATGTATGTCTAGGATACGTGCCAATGGGTTGGACCAATATTTTCATAGAGAGGCATAAAATTCTGTTATGACTATTATAATTATCACTTAACCAATTTCTATTTAAAAATTTTTATTTTAAACCAAATTTAGCTCTACACCTATTTTTCTCGGATCCCTACACTCCCTCTTTAGAGAGCCGAAAATCTTCTGACGAGTAATATGATTTCTATGGTGTGCGTCGGGTTCTCAGCCCAACTGACTCATCACCGTCAAACCCTAACAGTTATTGTGCATGGATAGCCACATGACGTGAAACAACTCTTGTCAAATCTGCAAATCAGTAGGCACCAAACTTTGATCTCTACATTCATGATCTTCACTGCCCTCATCCAAAGTTAACCACGCCTTAGTTAAGTTCAGACCCACCATTTGCATAGACTGGTTCCTAATGGAGTCTAATCTCACCGGTATCCAACAATATGAGTCCCCCTCAACTCAGTTCCTCCAGCCCATAGCATCCAATGCGCCTAATAACATAGTTGCATCTTTTCGATGCAACTGAGCCACTGTATTTCTAGCCGGAGAATTAATCAACCCTGAAGGGCTCGCACATCTACAATGGTGGAAGACCTCAATCTTAATCTTTTCTTAGAATAGAATTGATCAGATCGCATTAAAAGATCTTATCATATCATAACACACTTAATGACTAACCTAGTGCATGGTTAGTCAGATTATTGGACAACCCAGATATAGCACACGTGTGTCAAGCAGATATGGCCAGGCGTAAGTGAGACCAGTGGAAGGATATCCATAACTCGTACAAGAATGCATTAATGGTCGAGTAGCTTTCAATGTAAAAAATCAGTCGGTCGTATGTGCAAACTTAACCTTATACAGGCCAATTATTGAGCCCAGAACTAATTGAGTTAGGCCTATTTAATCCAACTCTAACCTGCTTGACGCGTAATTAGTCTGCATTATCTATTGACTCATCTTGACTCAGACTAATCGATATTAGGCTTGCGCAATTAGCATTGTTGATCCGCCATCTTAACAACTTTTGTTGTATTATACAAACTGCCTTAGATCCTAATTTGAGCTACCCCAAGCGGTCGCAGAAATCCCAGATTATGCAATTATCTATAATCTGAAATCTCAATTTTTAGACCGAGATTAATATTCAAATCTTAATTTAATTTAAGTAGAGCTTCTATAAAACAAATATATGCATAAGAACTTCCTTAGCGTTTCAAGATCTAGGGTTTTGCAGAATTAACTTTTGTGTTTGATTAAGGTGAATGAACACTGCAGCACCCCTTATACATCATCAAGAACCATCCCAGTCGAATGAAAGAGAGGCCTTTTAAACCACTCTCTTTCAACTATTGATCAGCGGCCAAGGAGGAATCGCCATTAATCAAATAAAACAGTAGAATACTACAAAATAGTTAGATCTACTATATATATCTCATATATAAAAATTAGATCAATATCATGTATTTGCCAACAATCTCATGTATCTATCGAATTGAGCATATTTTCAGATCTAATAGTCTACCAATAATATCTTAAAAATAAAATTGTAAATTGATCAATCAAAAATAAAGATTCTATCTAGATAATTACGTTAGAAACTATGTCGTATCAACAGTTCTAAAGCATGCAATCATCAATATCTCATTATGAATTCAAAAATATAATTTATTTTTTATTCTTTTAGATTTATATATTAACTTATAATTCAAAAAATAATAAATAATAGATCCTAAAATAATAGATCTTAATCAAATTAAATTGATCACATGTCAAGACTATACATAAACATATTCTATTCTAACTAGTCATGCCATCATTTTACTAAACTTAGATCTCAAATTCATTAATTTTAATTTTATATATTCTAATTTTAGATCACTATCACATCTCATTTACATTGACAATCATCTTAATTTTTTATATTAAAAGTAAATTAAAATTAGAATCTAAATAACTTTGAGAACCTGGCTCGATATCATGAAGAAAAAAAAATTATTTTTTTCGGCATCAGGTTCGTTCAAGATCTGATTAGATCAGAGATAATATTTAACAAAATTTCTAATTAATCAATTAATCTATGATCAGAGATCTAAGATATTTTAAGATTAGATATAGTTATAAAAATATTAAAATAATTAAATTAGATAATATTAACTGTCTTACAGATCTTAATTATATTAAGTGGGTAATCCTTTTACCATTGAGATCCTGTAGTGCCAGCGAAGAGTTCTGATCTAGCCACCGCAAGTGCCTAGGCCGTCTATCGGTTATCCACTCAGTTTGGATCTGAAGATTCTCTTCCATCATACACGTCCGCAAAAATCCAGATCTGATCTGATCGAGGATTCTTTAAAACTCTTTTTGTGACATATCAGCAGTCGTCCTTGTAGCCATGCACCTTCAGCTTTCACGCAGCTTTCTTTGATCTGGATCGCGACCAAAGCCAAGCTCCAAAACCCTTATTTGGATGTCGGAGAGGAGAGGAGAATGCTTTTCGGCAGGAGGAAAGAGGGGATGAGCAGCCTTGGGGTATGAGAATTATAGATTCAGATCATATTTGAGTGCGCTTTAGGATTCTTGGTGATTAATAGACAACTTTGATCCAAGCTTCCTCTCTCTTCAAGCCAATCACAACTCTTGGAAAATCAGATCTAAATCTGATGGTGATGGAGAAAGCAGTCCCTGATTCCTCCTTAGAGGCACCTAAGACCAGTCAAAGTTGTTCTTAGGAGAAACTCTAATCAAAATTCAAAAAAGAAGATGGAGTTACCTTGTCCAACAAGGACACCTTAGCGCCGGTCCAACTTGGGCACACGCTCATGGATATGTGTCACTCTCTTTCCTCGCCAGTTTGCTGTAGGGGGATAGGCCGTGCCACCAGCTCATTCACAATAGGTTTGAATTTGGTCAAAGGCAAAGTGTCAATGGTCAACATGGTGAACACGTCAAAGTTAACTTTTGACCAAGATCAAAAAATAAAAATGCATTGGTTGATCAAAATGCACGATAATATCTTACATAAATAAGACAACTTTTTCATGACTTAGAACAACCATTCAGTCATACCATAATGAAGGCCTCACTGAAATTGAGTCAACAAAACTTCTTTGGCTCAAAGGAAACGATTTATAGATAGCAAAGAAGAATAACGTATTAGAGTTCAAATCCGATGCTAAGCCATGTATTTCTTGAAACCCTAATTGAACCTCAGTTCAGTTCAATTGAACTGGATACAGTCTCATCATTGATGCATCACTCAGATTCATAACCCTTAATTTGTTTTAATCCAGTTAGTCAGGTTTCTGTATGGTAAGGGTATGTCTATATCTTTATCAGTCACATCACGAAAACTTCTTCGATGATCAGACTCTTCTGAGTGGGCGGAACGTATAGACGATGGATATCATCTAAATCATTCTAATATCTCTCAAATTCACCAATCGACCACGCTAGCATATAGGTTATGCAACCCAATCATAGCTAAATGCGAACTCTTGGTATCTACCTATTGATATAAGTTCTTGTGAATCTTGAGCGCGGAGGACGATCAGATTATGGTTAGGTGAACATCGTCAACCTATTTCTGTCATATGATGAATTTCAATTCGATTCCGAGTCCAATGTGAAAATCTTAAATGAAACTCTTTCTTATTAATTTCACTTATACCATAGCCAGGACGTTCTGGACTTGCATCTCACTTCTCTATGATTCTATCATAGGTTGCTCCTGTCTTCCATCGAGGTAATTAAATTCATCTATGCAATCCAGTTCCCGATAGACAAATAGACATTCATAGCCAACTATGAACACCTCACATGAACTGCATTCCTGTCCTATCGACACTCACATCTACTCACGTCAACCAAGCGAACGCATACACGTCAGAAGAGCAATCATGATCCGAGTCGTGCACGAGATATTATACTCTTATAGCCTATTATGAAGGTCCTGCATAAAAAAATCGAAGCACTGAACTATATGAGCACCATGAGACCCCCAGCATAGTGACAGACATCAGGTCACATCACTACCCCACTCGTGTAAATACGTGTCATGAGTAGCAGACATGCGCATCCGATGGTCACTCACCTCTTACATCAACTGTAGATCAAAAATCCTCTAACCATCGCGAACAACTATATGTCATCGTCCCGGCAAGCACGACATCATTGATGAGAAGTAGACTTTAATGATTACTTAAGTTGTCATGCTTAGTCCCCCTCATTCTCTAACGATACCATATACTCTCGCTCCGGTGTTCTAGTACCGAATAACTCAAGACTCATTCTACTAAAGAGAAGCGATTCTACACCAACCTTCCGGATCAATCACATCCTCGTGATTTGATGATCCTTGAACGAAAGTATTTTATCGATTTAACAGATACTTATTCATGTCTTAAATTTTCCAACTTTGAAAATATGAATTATCAAAACCATTAACTCAAAAGATATATCACAACACTAATACAAATATTGATAGAAAATAACCACATTCTTTATTGATATTAAGTCAAAATATAATTTATGCCCTAGAATGTGTATTACAAGATGTACCAATTCTGCCTTTAGCATATATATATTAACATAGGTATAGATAAATAATCCATTATTATGATCATAGTTCAAAAATAATATTCTTCTCTAGTAGTTGTTACAAGTGTCAATCCAATTCTACTCAGTCCACATAATATCTAACACTAAGTCCATGGTGATAGGCCTTAGCGCGCATTTGAGCTAACTTTAATGGTCTATGAGGACATATGTGGCATTCCAGCTCCATCCCCTCCAACTCTAGCTCCTCCAGCTCATTCGTTCCTTCGAGGTGATGATTGACCCATGTAGATTTAATAGAGACTCTGATGATTTTTTTGCAAAAAATATTGAATATTATTATATTCAGCAATATAAAATTTGAGCATTTTAAAAAATATTCTTATTTTGTATCATAATTTTTCTTGTATATTATGAACATGCCATTTATTAGAATAAAAAAATAAAAATTAAAAAAAATATCAGTTTTTATTTTTTAAACATTGACCAATGTTGTAAAATTGCTTTAAGTGGGCCAAAATGCGTTAACGCCATATAATTATAGTAACCACTGTATAACCTATGCAACGGTTAGAAAAACTATTCCATTAGGTCAATGCAGCGTTACCAAACTGCTGCGATTGACATGCAGTGTTTTAACCACATCCATCTGAACCATATGATACCGTTTGAAACTACTGCCCATAGTAATTTTTATAAGGTTATAAAATCACTTCATAGATTAACCTATGATACCGTATTGGAAACCACTTGCCATTAAGCAGTGTTATGCAGTTTTGCGTAAACCGCTAACCATAAGCTATTGTGACTGGCCGCAACTATAGCAGCAGTTTTGGGCTAACGGCCAGCAGTTATTAACTAGCCATAGCCCTTTTTATTCGATTAATTAGTAACCATTAGTAATGCTAATATTGCATCGCTAATAATTATCGAAACTATAGCGATCGAATCGGAGAATTTTTTTTTGGGACGATTAGTTTACATCATATTACTTTTTGGTGAGCGTTTAGATAGGCATCTGTATTAAAATTATGCTTGCAACACAGTGTTGATTAGTAAATGTATTTTATAATCTGGATATTTTTATAGCTCATAGGTAAATAGCTTATTTCGAGTGCTAATTTTATGCTAAAATTTTTTTGTTGATTTAATTAAACGTTGGCAAATTATAATCAACTACGCTTACTTAAATATCCGTAAAAAAAAATTTTCTGGATGAAAATATTTAAATAGTGGAAATTAAATTCAGCGATGCACAATGCAAATTTTATCATCAGTAAAAACTTTTTATGACGCCTTTTTTGAGACTTTAGCTTGCTTTTATTAGCATACTAATTATCTTTTTCTTGTATAGTATATTATAATTTTTTTTAATTTAAAAAAACAGAAGAAAAGCAACAGTTAAATCATGATTTACTTTAACATACTGAATTGATGAATATAAGAAGAAAGTGGAACGAAAAATGATAAAGAAATTGATTGCTGAATATAGTCACCTCTAATAATAGACTTGGCCCCCTAAATGATTTATTTTAATAGTTTAGTAGGGATGAAAATGAACTCGATAGCTCCTTCTAGATCCTTTCCCAATATCTATATTGATATGAGTATACAGCTTTAATATCTCATTTCACCACTCCCCAACGCTGTCACTGATTGGTTAAACACCTTTTCTTGTTTTTTTACTTGAAGGTTCTCAACACGAATGAGATGATATTAGATCTTGCAAGCAAAAATTTACAAAATATAAAGTTACTTTTCAGCCAATAATTAAGTTGTACATATTTCGTCATCAGTTTACACGCAAGTTTATAGGAAGGCAATACCTACGGGGTGACCAAATGGAATTGATGTATGCCTCTTGGATAGAAAGGCCAACCCTAATCCCACGCAACCTATCATTCCTAGCTGCCATTTGAATCTCTGAAGAGCTTGTTGCAGAGTACTGTCTACCCTTAATTTTCATCGTCACCTTTTGCCGCCATTTGTGTACCAACTCCAAACTTGTTCCAATCTTTTTCTTTCTTTTGGTAAAGCTTCACCTAAAATACTATTGCGGCATCACTTACAAAGCCAACAATCACTGACTTATTACAGGATGCCAAACGTTCACCACCCTTCTCCGTGTAGCTCGTGGCAACCTTTAAGCATAAAATACACAAGACACAGACTCACGTCTTGAATATGTTGTAGTTTGTGTGAGAGAGATGAGAGAGAAGGGGGAGGTGGTGGGTGGGGGTGAAGGATGGAGAGAGCGTTAATAGATAAGACATTGTACCAAAAGTGCTTTGATTCCTTATATTCTTCTATAATGCTCAAGACCATACCTAATTTGGGCTTGTTATTAGTTATCATGACGCATGTGATTCCTTGCTTTCCTTTGGGGGACTTAAGAGTATATACACACGAGTGAAAGAGATTACATAGAAGATGAGCATGATCCTTCATGGCCCAAAGTCTGTTCCTAGTATTGGCTTTTCTCTGATTTTTAACCCATATATCTCTGGATCCTGTTAAAACCACCACTGTGCCCGTATATCCCATCATCTCTTGCCTTCTTCCTTTATTGTCGCCTTTCTCTTGCCTGGATCGCATCAAACTTGTGCCCAAAGCCTCTTCGACATGGAGAGGAGAGAGAGGATTTGAGGAAGGAATGGAGGAGAGAGGGAGAGAGCAATGTGGCATGGGCAATGGGAGAACTTCTCCAAAGCTAGGTGCAGATAAGGTTTATATAGACCCTACTGTGCCATGTAGTGCCACATCATCCCAGTCAATCATGTTTCTTCATGCAATCAGATCTAAATCTAATTAGTAGGATGATATCACCTGATCCACTCAGATGAGAGCCGCTCTCCAACACCCTTAGGTGGTGCCAAGACTGATCAAAGCAGAGCCCTTTGGTGCCACCTAGTTTGATTCCAAGAAGCAACCTGGAGTCCTATCTGTATGGGACTCCAGGCATCCCTATCCTTGGGTGTATGCCACCCTAGGCATGTGCCCCCTTCTTTCCTCTTTCTAGCAAGGGGACAAGCCCCTATCTATTCTCCTATGGGTGCATGATATATGGGTAGATGTCTAAGTGTCAAAGATCAATATTTGACCAAAATCAAAAGATAAGAATTAGCAGGTGATGGAAAATGGTAGGTGTTGTTTCAAATTTATCTCATAAATTAAGACAACCCTTTTTTGACTTGGACAAGCTTCAGTTGACCAAGTAAAGCTACCTGAGTGAGCATAAATATATTTGGCTCAGTCGAGACAACTTTTAATGATTGTTGAAGGAGAACATTAAGCTCAATCGTGTGCTAGCACGATTTTCTTGAACCTAATTGAATCTAATTCAAATTAATTAAACTGTGTCAGTCCAATTGATAATATCTAGATCTAAATTATTATTTGTATGATCCAGTTAGGTTCAATTCTGTATGGTAATAAAATATATTGTGATCTCTATCATCAACATCATTGAAACACCTTTCGATGGATCAGAACTTTTCTAATTCAGACAACTAGAATGATCGATCATCCAAATCATTCTAATTGCTCCCAAAATCTACTAGTGACACCTAGCAGTATATGGTGGCAATCCATCAAAATTGAAAATGAACCTCTTGGTGTAGTTACATGTGTGATTAAGTTCTTCTATCTTGAGTCCCGATCAGATTAGGGTTAAGGTAAACTCATCAAACCCTAATTTCTATCATATGATTTAATCATTTGATTCAAGTCCGATGTGAAAACCTTAATAGAAACTCTTTCTACCATTTTTACTCTACCATGGCCATAGGTTTATAGACTTGATTCTCATGATTATCATATGGCTACTCCTCATCTACCAAGGTAGATAGATTCCCTCTTAGTGCAATCCAATTTTTACAATGAACATGCCATAGCCAACATACACATCAGAGTTCCGAATGGCTAAGAGATTGAGTCATGGTGTAGTCAAGCTATAACACCCTTAAGGTGAACTGCTAATGCACCTCAGGTCAAAGAATCAGACACACCACTACAGCTTCGAGCCAGTCATCGACGAGAAGATAGACTTCCTTATGACTGCTCGAGGTGGTCACGCTCAGTGCCCTCATTCTTTAACAAGTACCTATACTCTTGCTTCTGTATCTCTACACCATAGACTTAAGACTCATCTACTATAAAGAAGCGATTGTACACCAACCTTCTAGATCAATCACCATCCTCATGATGATCCTACGGTCGGAAGCATTTTATGAGTTAATAATGAAAATTCATGTCTTAAATTTTCAACTCTTGAAAATAAGAATTATCATTACCTTTAACTCAAGGGATGTATCACAGACACTAAATACACATTGTGATAGAAAATAACCCATTTTATTATTTATAGTCAAAATTATAATTTTGCCCTTAGAAGTTTATAATAAGTGTCAGCCAATTCTAGCTTCTAGAGCACATATATCTAATAAAGAGGACAACCAATCTATATAGCATTCAGTGATTGATGCTCGATAGATACTGTCCTACTAATTAATAGCCTATCATTTGATCATGAATAGATTTAAGGACTAATAGATAAATCATCTTTTTATCGAAGCTAAATAGTCCTAAAAACTTCATCACAACAATGGGGTTCATTAAAACATGAATACTTTATGATGAAAATGCCAAAAATATATTTTATTAATTAGATGATTGACTTTGGAATACATTTTTCAATAACTTCTACTTATCTTTAAGCAACTCAGTATAATTTCTAATACCCAGCTTTGACTTATGGTGGTCCAACTCCTTTATTGCCAGGGCTTTGTGAAGGGATCAGTTGGGTTCTTCTTTTCATTGATCTTCTAAAGATCGATATCATCTCGATCCACGATCTTTTGGACCATGTGGAAGTGGCACAAGATGTGCTTCGTATGCTGGTATGACTTTAGGTCCTTCGCCTGAGCTATGGCACCAGTACTATCATAGTAGAGTAAGACTGGATCATTTAGAGAGGGTGTTACTCCGAGCTTGGTGATAAACTTTCTTAACCACATAGCTTCCTTCGTAGCATCTAATGCTACGATGTACTTTACTTTGCAAACAGAGTCTACCAAAGTATGTTGCTTGGAACTCTTTCAGTAGATGGCTCCATCATTTAGAGTAAAGATATATCTTGATATGCTTCTACTATCATCATGGTCAAATTAAAAGCTGAAGTCTATAAATCTTATAAGTTTCAGATCTAACTCATCATAAACCAACTATTGGTCCTTAGTATTTCTCAAATACTTAAGGATGGCTTTAACCATTTTTTAGTAGTTTTCTCTAGTATCAGACTAGTATCTACTCACTACTCCTAGTGAGTATGCCACATCTAGTCTCGTACATGTCATGGCGTACAAGATAGATCTCACTACCAAAGCATATGGGACTCTGCTCATATGTTTTCTCTCTTTAGGAGTTGTCAGATAATTCTTTTTAGAGAGAGAAATTTTATGGCCTATTAGGAGATAGCCCTTTTTAGAATTCTCCATGCTGAACCTCTTCAGCACAGTATCTATGTACGTGGACTAGGATAACCCAAGCATCCTTTTAGATCTATCCCTATAGATCTTCATCACTAGGATGTAGGATGCTTTACCCAAGTCCTTCATGGAGAACTATGATGACAACCAAACTTTTATTCCCTATACTACGGGGATGTCATTCTCGATTAAGATAATGTCATCCACGTACAAGATAAGAAACGCCACTACTGGACCATTTGTTCATTTATAAATGTAGGGCTCTTCTCCATTCTTGATGAAGCCATACATTTTGATCACCTTATCAAAATGCTATTCCAACTCTGAGATGCCTCCTTCAATCTATAAATGAATCTCTAAAGCTTGCATGCCTTTGACTCATCTATGGATGTGAACTCCTTAGGTTGTATCATATACATCTCTTCGGTCAACTCTCTATTTAGAAAACCTATCTTTACATCCATCTGTTGGATCTCATAGTCCAAATGGGCAGCTATGGTAAGCATTATCTGAATGGATTTGAGCATTGCCATAGGAAGAAATGTCTCATCATAGTCAATACCATAATGTTAACGATAATCCTTGGCAACCAGATAGGCTATATAGGTCTCCACCTTTTCATTTGCATCCCATTTTCTTTTGAAGACCTATTTACATCTAATGGATTTAACCTCTTCAAATGGGTCAACCAATGCCACACATCGTTGATCTTCATGGACTCCATTTTGGATTTCATGGTCTCAAGCCATTTCTCGAAATCGGATCTCTATATAGCATCCATATAAGTGATCGGATCCTCATCGTTCTCATTGAGTTTGATGGGATTACCATTCGAATCAAGAAATTGTAGTATCTATTCAGATGATGTGATACTCTACTAGATCGTCTTAAAAGTGTAGGTATACTAGGCTCCGAATTTGATCTAATCAATCCAACTCAGATTCAGCTATAGGTGTATTTTTCTGCCTATTAAATTTCATCAAGTTCAACCTTAGAGGCAACAGTACCTTCACTAAGAAACTCTTTTTTCAAAAAGATTGTCTTAAGGCTGACGAACACCTTTTGTTCCAAGTTTATCTATAACTAACTGTTTGACATAAGTCAAGCACTCCCAAATTCTAAGGTGTGAAAGTGTTGGCTTACGCCCTATCCATATCTCATATGTAGTCTTAACTATAGACTTATTTGAAATCCTATTTAATAGATAACAAGCCAATTCAAGTGCATATCCTAGAAAGATATCGACAAGCTGGCAAAACCCATCATGGATCAGATCATGTGTGATAGAGTCCGCTTCCTCTTTTCAAACACACCATTATGCTGCGGTATTCCTGGAGGAGACCATTAGGAGAGAATCTCATTCTCTTCTGGATCTATGAAAAACTCATCGAAAAGGTATTTCCCTCCTCGATCAGATCGAAGAATTTCAATACTCTTTCTGGTTTGTTTTTCTACTTCACTTGAAAATCATTTAAATATTTCAAATAAATCTGACTTGTGTTTCATCAAATAGACATATCCATATCTGGATAGATCATCTATGAAAGTGATGAAGTAGGAATATCCACCTCTAGCATTTGTGCTCATTGGTCACATACATCAGTATGTACTAGACCTAAGAGCTTAGTAGCTTTTTTACCATTTTCAGTAAAAGGTGACTTAGTCATTTTACCAAGAAGATAGGACTCATAGGTCGGAAGTAATTCATAATCACTGACTTTGAGGATTTTCTCTTGAGTCAACCTGTTTATCCTATTTTTATTTATATGACCTAGCCTATAATGCCATAAATAGATATCTAATACACTATCTAATCTAGGATGCTTGCCAGTTGAATTGACTATGTTAATATATTGTGATGGTATATACACACCATTGTTCAAATATCCACAAAAAATAGTAACACCATTCATAATGATATTATAAACTTGTTTCTTTATTAAAATTTCATAATAATTTTTGGCCAGAAGGCCTATAGAAATAACATTTAAAAAGAAACTAGAATAGAAATAACAATTACTAAGAACAACGGTATGAGACTTAAATACAAGTTTCAGGATTTCTAAAGCTAGAACTCATACTGGTTTTCCATCTCTAACGTTCAGGAATCTTTCGCCTTGCTCGAATCTTCTACTGACCTGCAATCCCTGTAATGAATTATAAATATGGTATGAGCTACTGGTATCTAATACTCAATCAGTAATATCATAAATAGAGAAGTTATAACGAGTTATCATATAAATAACTTTTCCAGCAATAGCTTACTTCTTTCTCTGCCTGTTCGGATCCAAAGAGGCAACATACTAAGGATAGTTCCTCTTCTAGTGCCCCCACTTCTTGCAAAAGAAGCATTTAGCTTGTCTCTTATCAAGCTTGATCTTTCTGATTTGGCCCTGCACAGATGTCCCAGTCTGAACTTGCACCTTCTTAGCTTTCTTCTTCTTATTCTTCTTCCCTTTCCTAATGAGTCAAGAACTAGAAGATGAGCCTTCCACTAAGTTTACCAACTCCTTGTGGAGTTGGTGATCCTTCTCAAAGTTCTGAAGCTACCCCAATAACCCATGGTAGTCAACTTCAGGCTTTGTCATTCTGAAATGAGTGAGAAATGGGAGAAAAAACTTAGGCAATGAGTTTAGTATTGCATCTTTTCTAAGCTATTTATGCAAGAAAAAGCCGAGCTTGCTTAATCGCTCTATCAGCTCGATCATGTACAATACATGATTGGTGACAGAGGCATCATCCCGCATCCTAGCATTGAAGATAGCACAACTAGTCTTGTGCCTTTCAACATCATCGGATGTGCCAAAAGAATCCTCCAACACTTGAAGCTTATCTTTTGATTGAGCTATCTTAAATCTATGACTAAACTCATCACTCATAGCGGCCAGCATAATGCAGCGCACCATGGTTCGATCACTGAGCTACTTCTAGAAAGTATCTCTAATTGTTCCATGTGCATTGGTAGTTGGCTCCTCAGGTGTAGGATCCGTTAATGCATATAGAATCCATTCATGCTCCAGGACTATCTCCAACTTTCGATACCAGCTATCGAAGTTAGGTCACACCAACTTATCATTGTCCAACAATGATCGAAGAGATAGAAAAGTGGCCATATCTGCACAAAGAAAATCCATTATCTAATTAGTAAATGATTCATTAAACCTAAATATTTGAACTTTAATCAAAAGATTCTTTCACTATTTTATTCAAATTGGTAGACTCTACCACCAATTCAAGAAATTACCGTAATTTCTGAGTGGGTACTAGAATCCACATAGACTGCACATGAGCCCAACTTTGATTGGCCAACCTATGTACATCTAAGGATAGGTTCACAATCAATTATATTTCCAAATAATTTTTAGTAATTAAATTTTTTTTCAATCCCTAATCAGTAGGCTTTGGCTTCCACTGAAAAGTGTTAGAAAGCGAAGGGTAGATTACATGCATGTATTTCAAAAACTATTTTGAAATCGTAATAGAATAAAATAGATTAAATATTTTTATCATGCATTAAATCATATCTAAAACCTTCACTAATATGGATCTAAGACATATGAAATCCAAAATTAATTTATGAGATCAGATCTCATACCTTATCGTAGGTCAAAGAACTCCGTAGTCGATGATCAAAACTTGATAGGTTCCTGAAGTCGCACAAACACCCAACCTCTATAGGTATCCACATAAGATCTAATCTAATCCGAGACTTGTCTATCTTCCTAGGGTGCTAGCTCCCTTGTAGAGAAGATCTTTTGATGATTGATTTGAACCTTCTTCAAATCTGAAAGACGATCTTCAGTCGAAGAAACAATGGAGGTAAAAGAAAAGATAGCAGCAGTGCAGCTTTCTTCCTTGGAGTGCCATGCCTTGTATCAATGGATTTTTTCTTTCAAACTTGGAAGAGAGGAAGCCAAAAGTCTCTATCTCACTCTAGTGGTTGACCAAGTTTTGTTTAGATCAAAAAGACCTCTTAGAGATGTCCCAAAGATTGATCTTTTTAAGGGGGGCACCTAGAAGAGTCCTGATAGAGTCAAACTCTATCAAACATTCAAATTAAATTTTAAATTCAAACCAAAACTCATCCATATCCAAATGAGAGGATAAGTGGTCGACCAAGAGGTGGAAAATTGTGAGAAACCTCATGCAAATCTGAAATTTGCATGAGAAGAGAAAGGGCATGGAAGAGTCCTTCACAAAATGGACTCTAGGGTTTTGGATTGAGCCTCAGACCAAAAATAATTTGGTTTAAACCCAAACACCTAATTGAACCTAATCTAATTAGTTCTCTAATCACATTAAATTCTAATCTAATTATGGTTTAATTGAACCTAAATTCATATCAAATCATAAATTGATTCCATGATAATTGAGTCATCTCATAACTCAATCAAACCAAACCCAATTCAAGTCAAACTGAATCCAATTCAATTAGACTTGATTTAAAACTTATTTCTAAATCTAATTGAGTCTAATTAATAATCAAATTATTAATTTATCCTTCTTGAGTTAATTATCAATTGTATTGATAATTATATCCTTAATGATTCACAATCGTCGATCAATTATCGGATCAGACAAAAATCTCTTTTGTGTGTGGTCCTGTAGGTTTTATTCTATCTAGTAGTAAGACACATTATGATCTCTATCATAATATCATCAAATTTTCTTTTGATGGGTTGGAATAATTTCAACACTATCCATCGAGAATCATCGATCATCAAGACGATGCTCGTGGATCCCACAATCCACCAGTGACATCTAGCAGTATGTAGTGGCAATCCAATAGAATGAAAGTATTAATCTCTAGGTATAGTTATCATATGATTCAATCTTTTTATCAAAAATCCTGACTTGATGGAGATCATGGACAACTCATCCAATCCCATCATCAGTCATATGTAGGATTGGCTCGACTTAAGTTCTCTTGTTAATCTCGTGGAAACTCCTTTCTAGTATTCATCTTATTTTGCCAAAGACTTAGCGAACTCAGTCTCACAAATCACATAGGATTATACCTTTTCTAGTAAGATCAATAGATTTTATCTAAGTACATCCTACTCTCAATAGTGAACCTGAACCCACCATAGCCAATATATATAGGAAGGACCCAAATGGCTAGTGACCAAGTAGACGTGCAGTCAAACTATAGTAGCATCACTACAAATAGCCAATGCACCATAGGTCAAAGGACTATTCTACCACTATAGCATCGAGAATACCACTGATGAGTGAGTAGATATCCAAGTGATTTTTCATAATGGTCATGCTCAGTATAAGTTGTTCTCTAACAACCACCTGCATTATCATCCTAGGATCACCACACTACAAACTCGAGAATCATCTATCCATGAAGAAGGTGATCATGCACCAATCTAACTAGATTAATCGTTGTCCTTCATGATGCTCCTCCAATTGGAAGCATTTAGAAATTAACCAATAATAGTGGATTTCTCAAATTCTCAACACCTTAAGAATATACAAAATCATCTTTATTAATTTCTAGGATAAATCATGGACACATAAACATGACTAAAAATAAAAATGCTCTTTATTAATAATAAAAGTTTTATAAGTTCAAATACAAGTCCAGAAAAATAAATATGTCGGTTAATAATTGGCTTTCTAGGGCATACATCTAACAAAATGGTCTAGTTTGGTCCAACCATTAACATGACCATACTTGGCCCATCAAACAAATGAATGATTAGGCCTAACTTTGGTTGGTTAACCTAACCACCATTTAGAAAAATACAGCCAAGAAATCATATAATGAATGATAATTCCATTAGCCGATAGACACCAGACCTTTGGGCCTCCAATGATTATCTAAGTAATGGATCCATTATCACCCACTTGATGGGAGGCTATGATCTATTTATCATAATAACTATCTTATTTTAGTGACCTAATAATTTTAAAAATTTAATTTGAAGATGAGGGATGGTCAAATGAATCAGCTTGTCATGATCCTCCTACTGGCTTCACCAAGTCAGCTTAAGGGAGACCATTAATAGGCTGGTCTAGGAGTATCTAAATCAATCATACTGATTTACCTAGCTAACATGGGTTAGCTCGAATAGTCAAGTGATCCGATCAAAACATAATTTCACCAAAAGACCAGATAAGTTTAATTTGTGGGAGGGTCTGCCAAAGATTGCCTTAGACACCATCAAAAATGGCCAAATAAGCGGGCTGCTAATTAAAGACCACCAGTCTGATTTACCTTAGACATCAATTGATTTAATTAGTCTTGATTAGATCAACCTAACTGTTCATGCTAGACCACATAACCAAGAATCAAGTCCATCTTGGGTCTCATTAAAGACATGGACTTAATCAATTATAACTATTGTAATTGATCTAGAGAATCCTTGACCTAATCTAAGACAACAGTTGATTAGATTTAGTCAATTCTCTAATTAAGTTCATTCTTTAATCTAACCCTAGGTCTAACCCAATTAATTGACCAAATCTCCATAAACCCATTTAACCCAATGTGTTAAGATTTATGTCTTAGGATCTTCAATTCACAATCCTAGATCCTAGTCAAACAACTTCTTAATTCCTAATTAAGTTTTGGGCTGAGGGTTAGGATTTGACTTTTCAAAAATGATTTTTATGGTTGTAAAATATATTTATAACATGGTTCTATCAACCAAGTTACATGTTTGATTCATAATCAATAGGCAAGTAAGATAAGCATGAAACTACATTAGATCTAATCTAAACAGGTTCATGTAATTGAAATAATTTCAACTATAATCAATCATAAATTATGTTAGATCAAATCTAATATATTTATAATATTTAAAATTAGATTAAAATATTTTTATTTAGATCATAAAATTTTTTAGATCTAATCTAGAATTTTATGATCAATGTTTCAGATCACCTCTCCACTATAAAGGATAAACTTTATAGCAAAATAATCTTATAATCAGTCCATGCAATCTAAAACTTTTATATTTAGATCTAAAATTATTTTAAATCTATTAAATAATAAATATAATTAGATCATATCTAATAAATTTATGATTAGAGATAGATCTACATGAACTAGGACAATCTCTCCACTTTAAGGGATAAACCTTACAGCAGAATAACCTTATATCAGATCGTGTGATCATCATTTTTAATTTTAGATTTAATAATGAGATTATAAATTAGATCTAATCTAAGAGATAATCTAAACATGCACACATAATCATGTAATAATCAATCTAGGCTTTAATACAAATTGAAGAAACCAGGTCTAGGGTTTGAGGGCTAGATCTTGAAATTTTTTCAAGATTAGATAGCGAAAGGCTAAAATTAATCAAAATTAATTTTAAATATTAGAAAGTACCCTAGATCTAGCAACCTATTATATGATCATGACATGTTATTAAATTAAAAATTAAAATATAATAAAAAACTAAAATATATTGATCACATCAACATGTATATACACTACATCTAATGCATGTATGAAAATAATAGATCAAATCTATTACCTGTGCAAGTTAGATGTTCTAACTTGCTGATCCAGGCTTGAGGATGAAGTTGTGAGCTGTCACATGCATCCAGTCTCTAGTAGTCGTCCACATGAGCCCACGAATCATGATCAGAAGTTCTGATGTAGGAACTCAACATAGTATGCTAGTACTATGCTGATCCTTCTTTGACGATTGATCAGATGCCTCCTTCTTCTAAATTTGTACTCTTTCAAAGAGGAGAAGGAGGATAGAAGGTTTTATATGTGAGACACTCTCAAAAAACTCAAAGAAGGAAGAAGAGAAGAGGTGAACATAGCAACCCTAGAAGAAGACCCTCTTCTTCTTCTCTTTGCTCTCACCTAGACACCTAATTTGGTGTCTATGAAACCCCAATGCCTAAGGACTCTCTCTCCTTGGTTTTCACATACCCTAAATCTCTTACAATGGTCTATAATATCATAAAAAACCAGTCCAAAATTCATCCTAAATATATAGAAAAAGAGGAGTCCTTGTCTAGGTCAAAAACTAGATATGGAATGTCCAATTTGGGTAAGTCAAGGGGCGCCCAACTCTTGGTCACCCTCTCCAAAATTTTAGGCATGGACCATCTGAGAAAATTATCCAAAACCTTCTCCTTTTTACCATAAAAAATAGAGAGAAAATAGGAAGGAGGGTGACACACATGGGAGGAGGAATTTTGGTTTCTCAAAACACTATCTCATAGGATTTCAAATCAAAACCAATTCCTTTTTTGACTTGGTCCACTACCTATTTTTCATATGAGAAAGAGAGGAAAGGAGGGAATGCATGAGAAGGCCTAAGAGAGAAGTTTTTGTCACACAAATTAAGAGAGAAAGAGGGCATGGGGCATGGGGGGCTAAGGTGGTGCAAGGTGGAATCCTAGTCTTACTAGGATTCCATCTATGACTTGGTCAAAGTGGTTTCTCAAACCAAATTAAATCAAAATCAAGTCAATCAAATTAAATTAGGCCCTAACCCAATTAATGATTTAATTAAATTAGATTTAATTTTAATTTAATTTTTTAATCAAATTAGAAAATTGGGTTGACCTAAGTTCCAGTTGAACTAGGACTAGTTTTTTCTTGCACTTGGCTTATCCAATAAGCCAATTAAACTTGATCCAATAAAGCCTAAACTAAATCTAATTAAATCATATTTAATTAGACTTAATCTCAATTCTTTAGCTTAATCAAATTAAACCAATTGGTAATCT
Organism: Cocos nucifera; assembly: GCA_006176705.1. Lineage (NCBI taxonomy): Eukaryota > Viridiplantae > Streptophyta > Magnoliopsida > Arecales > Arecaceae > Cocos > Cocos nucifera. Next base: position 189,239 of record QRFJ01000924.1, on the reverse strand, counting down.
AATTGCTAACCGATCCTCTTATAACAACTACACTAGGTTAAATATCAATCGTATTAATCGTTTAACCCTAGAAGGATTCTTAATCATTGATCAACCATCCGATTAGTGCAAGGTGGAATCCTAGTCTTACTAGGATTCCATCTATGACTTGGTCAAAGTGGTTTCTCAAACCAAATTAAATCAAAATCAAGTCAATCAAATTAAATTAGGCCCTAACCCAATTAATGATTTAATTAAATTAGATTTAATTTTAATTTAATTTTTTAATCAAATTAGAAAATTGGGTTGACCTAAGTTCCAGTTGAACTAGGACTAGTTTTTTCTTGCACTTGGCTTATCCAATAAGCCAATTAAACTTGATCCAATAAAGCCTAAACTAAATCTAATTAAATCATATTTAATTAGACTTAATCTCAATCCTTTAGCTTAATCAAATTAAACCAATTGGTAATCTAATTGCTAACCGATCCTCTTATAACAACTACACTAGGTTAAATATCAATCGTATTGATCGTTTAACCCTAGAAGGATTCTTAATCATTGATCAACCATCCGATTAGATCATGAGCTCCAATATGTGTGACCTCATAGGTTCGAACCTAAGTCAGTAGCATAGGATTAGATTTTTATACCAATCGATATAACCATCTAGTAATGATATCCGACGGTCGGATAGGTCGAATGTGTAGAACAACATCTTTAGAACCCATATGGATATAATTTTAATATAATTCATCCTCTTAACCAAAATATTCGTAGGATACCTTAGAGTTCAACTGTCAATTTTGATCAGATTGTCTATATTATATTTTAAAATATCGAATCCATCTGATGTATTATCCTTGTCAAGATTTTGCTATATTGAAATATAGTGATACATTCTTCTCCAACTCTTGGAGTGGTCAATTTTATCTTGATCATACATCGACTTTACAAGTATTTGACTATGCCCAGAAGTCTTTCATTACTGAATTAGAAATTTAGTTAGTTCAGTACCAAAACACAGTGAATTGCTTGCAAGTCACTAAGGTGATCTCAGGTCTAAGGGATACTTATGTCTATATCCCATTAGAGACATTCTCAATAGCAGAATATTCTGAAGTTGGTCGCATTCAATGATGATGTACCCATACATCTCACCTGTATACCTTATCAGTGTCTCCACACTTCTTGATTAAGGGGATAACCAACCAATATGGCATACAGCAACCTATGCTCGATAGACACTGTCATCCTAATTAATAGCCTATCATTTGGTTGTGAACAAATTTAAGAACTAATTGATAAATTCTCTCTTTATCGAAACTAAATAGTTCTAAGAACTTTATCACAACAATGAAGTTTGTTAAAAGATGAATACTTCATAATGAAAATGCTAAAAATATATTTTATTAATTAATAAATTAATTATAATTATAATGTAGCACAATCATCAATAAGCAGATGATTTGCTTTGGGACACATTTTTCAACATTAACATCACCTTGATGTCAGAAAACCATGCCATCCATAGTGGACCGATGGCTGACATGGCAGCCATGGACCCTTAAAGGTTCCATGAAATTTTTCACACAGCTTTATGGGCATTTTGGATATTTTAGCTAGCATGTTGAGTGCCTATTGGGTAGAGACTATAGGACGCTTGGTCCATAGGGTCCACCAGCATAGTAAAAGCATGATCCAATGGCTGCTCTCATTCCCAGTCAAAATCCAATGGATTGGGTGTTTTCTTATTTTGATTCTAAGTCCTCCAACTCCTTGAGCACCATTTGATGGTCCTGAGCTCCCATCATCACGATTAGACAGCCCAACTTCCTTCCCTACTATGATCCAATGGTCAAAATTCAATCCAATGGGATTTAAGCTTTTAGAGATGGATTTCTAGGTGATTTTTGGGATCTTCAATCTAGATTTGATAGCTGAGATGATCCAGAGATTTCACATTTAGCAGACATCACCTATTTGAGTTGTTTTAAGAGTCCTAATTCTATTTTTACGTGAATTCTTCATGCCAACTCCCCTCTAGCCCTATTCAAAGGGTATTAGGCCAATAGAAGCAATTTATCTTTGGTCAAATAGAGACTATAGTATAAGGTAGACTGCAGACATGGGTTGATGGCTGCTTTGAAGTAATAGGTGCTAAGAAAAAGAGCTACTTTCTATGCCATCTTCACGCCAATGCCGATCCATGATCAAGATCAAGATCTAGTTTTTTTTTTCTTTTTTTTAATTTTTTGTATTTAAATTCTAAACTTTGAATTACTACAAAATTTATTTTATTCTCTTTAAATTCAAGCTCTTTACTTTTATTATAAATTTATTTTTATTTCAAGTAGATGTTAAGATCTAAATCATAGATCTTAGTATCAAGTTTATCTTTCTGTACCATTTAATTTCTACCTTTTATTTATAATTTTATTTTTTAACTTTAATTCTATTTTTAAAATCTTTTTTTATAAAATCAAAATTAAAAATCTAAAGCACTATCTTCTCTACGGATTCAACCCGACTCACTATTTTCTACATATTTTTAGTTATTTAAAAAATTAAAATTAAATTGATAAATACGGTGCCCTAACGATAACATCACTCTATCAATGCTCAATGGATAGGATGGTTGATCTCATAATTACTTCTGTAAAGATACTAATACAAGGGTGTAGGTACTCATTAGAGAATGAGTTTACTGAATTGACTCACCAAAAGAGAAATCTTATAGAGCCTTACTTGCATGTCGAATGATGATTCTCTAAGTGGGAGTAGTACAACTGATCCTTAGACCTAAGACCACCATGGAACCTTGTATACATGAATCCATATTTTGGATCATACTCATTCATGACTTAGTCATATATGGGATGTTCTGGATATGGTGGATTGTATATGGAGATTATGACTAGGTCAACATGAAATTGATCACTTCTAGTAAGTGGAGTGCTAGATATGTGTGCCCTAAAAGCCAGAATGGCTGACACTTGTAATACACTTCTAAGGACAAAATTATAATTTTAACTATATATTATAAAATGGATTATTTTCTATTATAGTTTGTATTTGAAAGTGTCTTTGATACATCCATTGAGTTGATGGTAATGATAGTTCATATTTTCAAGAGTTGAAAATTTAAGACATGAATTTTTATTATTAACTCATAAAATGCTCCTAACCGTAGGATCATCATGAGTATGGTGATTGATCTAGAAGATTGGTGTATGATTGCTTCTTTTGGATAGATGAGTCTCGAGTCTACGGTGTAGAGACACTAGAGTGAGAGTCTAGGTACTCGTTAGAGAATGAGGGCACTGAGCGTGACCACCTCGAGTAGTCATGAGGAAGCCTATCTTCTCGTCGATGACTGGCTCGAAGCTGCAGTAATGTGTCTGATTCTTTGACTTGAGGTACATCGATAATTCACCTTGAAGGTGTTATAGTTTGACTACTCCATAACTCAATCTCCTAGCCATTTGGAATCCTGAAGTGTATTTTGGCTATAGCATGTTTATTGTAGGAATTGGATTGCACCAATAGGAGATCTATCTACCTCGGTAGATGAGAAGTAGCCCTATGATGATCATGAGAATCAAGTCCATAAGCCCATGGCCATGGCAGAGTGAAATAATAGAAAGAGTTTCTATTAGGATTTTCATATTGGACTTAAATCGAATGATTAATTCATATGATGAAAATTAGGGTTTGACAAGATCACCTTAATCCTAATCCGATCGGGCTCAAGATAGAGGAACTTAATCACACAGGTAACTGCATCGAGAGTTTTGCTTTCTATTTTGATGGGTTGCCACCATATGCTGCTAGGTGTCACTAGTGGATTTTGAGAGTAATTAGAATGATTTTGATTATCGACCATACTAGTTTTTTGAATTAGAACAATTCTGATCTATCGGAAGGTGTTTCGATGATGTCGATGATAGAGATCCTGACATATCCCATTACCATACAAAATTGAACCTAACTGGATCACACAAATAAGAGTTTGGATCTAGATATCATCAATTGGATTAACCTAGTTTAATTGATTTGAATAAGATTCAATTAGGTTCAAGAAAATTGTGCTAGCACATGATGGAGCCTAATGCTCTTCTTTAACAATCATTAAAGCTTGTCTCGATTGAGCCAAATATTTTTGGGCTCACTCAGGAACCTTTACTTAGTCTGACTGGGGCTTGTCCAGATCAAAAAAGGGTTATCTTAATTTATGAGATATATTTAAGACAACATCTGCCATTTTTCATCTCCTGTTAAATCTTGTCTTCGGATATTTGTCAAATGTTGACCCTGGATACTTAGACATCTGCCCATGTGTCATGCATCCATAGGAGAGAATCTAGAGACTTATCCCCCTACTAAAAAGTAGATAGGAAGGAGGAGCATGCCTAGGGAGGCATGCGCTCCATGAGGATAAAATATGGAGTCCCATACAGATGGGACTCTAGTTGCTTCAGAAAATTAAATTAGGTGGTGCCATGAACATTTGTTTGATACAGTCTTGATGCCACCTAAGGAGAGTTTTGATGGTCACTAATCTAGTTGGATCAGATGATATCATCCCATCAATCAAATTTAGATCTGATTGCATAAAGGGCCGTGATTGGCCAGGATGATGTGGCACTGCATGGCACAACAGGATCAATATAAACCCTGTCTGTGCCTAGAATTCATGAATTTTTCCTTTAGCCCATGCCACATAGCTCCTCTCCCTCCTTCTCCATGCCACCCTCTTATCCTCTCTCTCCTCACCACATCCAAGGGACTTTAGGCATGAAGAAAGTGCGATCCAAGCAAGTAAAAGGCGCCAGGAAAGGAAAAAGGCAGCACTGCTGCAAGAGACAACGACTGTTCTTCAAAAGCCATGTTGAAGACCTTCAAGATCATATCGAGATTTGATTTTTAGAGGATTGATTGAGAAGGAGAAGATCTTCAGATCCTATCTAAGTGGATACTGATAGAGGCCAGGAACTTGCATGGCTACATCCAGAACCTTAGGCAAACATCAGGATCATCATAGAGTAATTAGATTACCCAAAATAAAAATATAATTAAATTAGATTTAATTTTTATCTTTATTTTATTTTATTATTAGATTAATAAGATTATATCTGAGGAGTCTCATATCTAATTAGGATTTTAGAAAATTTTTTTTTGAAATATCTCTTCTGACCCTATCAGATTTTAACGAACCTGATCCAAAAAATAAGTTTTATCTTTCAAATGGTATCAGAGCCAGGTTCCATATTTCATTAGATCTGATTTTAATTTATTTTTGATTTCATACTTAGATATTTTTAGATGTCACATTAGATGTGATTAGATCTGAAATCAAAAAAATTAAAAATTAAATAATCTAGATCTAAGATGTATTAGATGCATAACTAGACTAGAAATAGAATTATTCTATGTGTAGTCTAGCATGATCATAATTTTTATTTAATTAATTATAATATTTAGATTTATTTATTTACTATTTTTTAATATTATAAATATTATAATTAGATCTAAAAAAAAATAAATTTATTTAATTTGTTCATATGAGATATGATAGATGCATGTTTAGACTAGTTGTAGAATAGTTCTACAAAATTTTTTAGAATAAATTTTAATTTGATATGATCAAATTTAAATCATTTTTTTTAGATATTTATGAGATAATTTAGATCTAAAAATATGCATGATATGATACATGAGATGTATGCAAAATATATTTTTAATTAGATTAATTTATATATATGCGATATATGATGTAGATCTAACTAGTTTTGTAGATTTATCATATTTTTGATTAAAGCATTTCCCTTGGCCATTCGATCATAAGAATAAAGTAGGATTTAAAGGCCCTCTCCTCCCATTCGATGGGATGTTCTTATGGTGTGTAAGGGTGCTGTGCGTTCGACCTTAATCAGAAATCAAAACTTATTTTCTGCAAAACCATAGATCCTGAAATCCTAAGATTTTATATACATATTTTATTTATGAACCCTAAACTTAATTGAGAATTAAGATTATGAAATATATTAGATCTAAAATTGAAAATTTTTAGATCTAAGATATATTCATAAAATTGGGTTCAGGCTTGGATAGCTTAATTAGGTCTAGCGGTTGATCAAACCAAATCAAGAGATGATTAGGTGGGATCAAGAGTACTTAAATTGACCAGTCTAATAGGACTAAGTCTGGGTCAAGGTCGAGTCACATTAGTGATCGATCAAGTTAAAACCTAATTAGGCTTTGTGGTTAAAGTATGGATTGTAGGCTAACCCGATTGATTCTGGCTCAATAATTTGGTGTCTAAGGTAAGTTTGGCAGATACGATCGACTGATTTTTAATTGAGAGCTACTCGACTTGAATGCATTCTTGTCGAGTTAATGGTATATTCCTTCCATCGATCTCACTTACCTGGCCATATTTGTTGGTCCAGTCCTGATCTAAGGTGGCTAACAATACGAGCTAACCCATGCCACTAGGTTAGTCATAATGGTTATGACTATGTCAAGTCAAGTTTAAAGAGACCTAAATCAAATCTTCCTAAGAAAAGATTAAGTCTAAGATCTTCCATCATTGTAGATGTGCGGGCCCTTCTCATGGTTGATTGTTCTCGACTGATCACAGTGGTTCAGTTGCACTGAGAAGATGCAACCATGTCTATTAGGCATTGGATGCTATGGGCTAGAGGATGGATTAGGCTTAATATATTGAATATGGTGAGAGACCCAATTAGAAATCCAATCTATGCAAATGGTGAGTCTGACTTAACTAAGTATTCTGGACATGATGAGATCAATGGAAGCTAATTTATTTAAAAATCAAACTCCTAAATAAATTGGTCAAGTTTTAATTACAAAATCTAACTAGAAATTTTGACTCTCTACAGGAAAAAGAAAAATATTTACATCTAACCCACTAGCCCATATCCTGGGCACCCATAGACTGACCGGACCCAATTATAAGGATTTGCTTTGAAACTTCAAAATTATTTTGGATTTTGAGAAGTTAACTCATGTATTGGACTAGGATCCCCCCATCTTACCAGCTCATCCGTTTGCTGAATAGAGAGCGTCACTTGAAAAAATGAATGGATGAAGATAATAAGATCAGATACTACATGTTGGGCTTGATGTTTGATGAGCTTCAGCGCCAACATGAAGATATCAAGACTGTCTGCCAAATGTTGGCTCACCTACAAGAGTTGTTTGGTGAACAGAGTCGTGCAGCCAAATATCAGATCACTAAATGACTATTTAAGACTAAAATGCATGATGGACAGTTAGTCCAAGATCATTATCTGATGATGATCAAGGACTTAAAGAGCTTGAGAAGCTTGGAGTGAAGTTAGATCAGGATCTGTAGAATGATATAATTCTACAATCCTTGACTGATGCGTATGGGCAGTCTATCATGAACTACCATATGCATAAACTTTAGAATACTCTGGTCGAGCTTATGAATATGCTGGTTACTATTGAGCTTTCTATGAAAGGTTCTAAAGGCTTAGTACTTGCTATGAAAAGGACTTCTTCCAAGAGAAAATTTTTTGGAAAGAAGAAGAAGTCTATGAAGAAGCAGAAGGTAGAAGGTGGAAGGAAAAAGAAGGTAGAGCTGAAAAAGAAAGCAACTGACAAAGAAAAGTGTTTCTATTGTAATACTGAGGGCTACTGGAAGTAAAACTATCCTACATACCTGGCCATCCTGAAGAATAAGAAGGAGACAGGTCCTTCTAGAGGTATGCTCTCATTATTGAATCTAACCTTATGGTTTTTTCTGCATCCAGTTGGATGCTTGACTCTGATTCTAGTGCTCATTTGTGCACGTCCATGCAGAATCTTAAGAATAGCAGAAGGTTGAGGGATGGTTAGATGATCCTACACATCAAAAATGGAGCAAGGGTTGCTGCTGTGGCCATGGGAACCTACCCTCTTTGATTATCATCTGGATTAGATTTAGTACTTAGGAATTGTTATTATGTGCCTACTGTAAGCAAAAATTTGATTTCTGTTTTATGTTTAGCACAAGAAGACTATGTAATTAGTTTTCTTAAGGAGCATTGTAATATTCTTTATGAAAGAAATAAAATTACAAGTGATTTTCTTATTAATGAACTCTACCAGTTACATATTGATGTATCTATATTTAATATCGAGCAAAATGTGAATGCCATAAGATAAAAATGACCCAGGGATAGTCCAAATGATAGGTATCTATGGCACCTAAGGCTAGGTCATATAGCAGAAGATAGGATTAACAAATTCGAGAAAATCGGGCAATTGAGTCCATTGACTTTCGAGTGATATCCAATTTGTGAATCAGGTCTTCATGGCAAAATGACTAAGCTCCCTTTTGTAGGACATGGGGAAAGGGCCATGGAACTACTTATCCTAGTACATACTGATGTGTGCGGCTCATTTGATATGCCGGCTAGAGGCAACTTTGTCTACTTCATAACCTTTATCGATGATTTATCTCGATATGGATATGTGTATCTTATGAGATACAAATCTAAAGCCTTTAAAAAGTTTAAGGAATTCAGACATGAAGTAAAAAAGCAAACTAAAAAACCATTAAGGTTCTTTGATCAAATCAAGGAGGTGAATACCTTTGCTGGAAATTTCTAGACTATCTCAAGCAAAATGGCATAGTCTCTCAATGGACTCCATCTAGAATACCTCAACTCAATGGGGTTTCAACATGAAAGAATTGAACCCTATTAGATATGGTTTGATCCATGATGAGCTTCATAGACCTTCCTAATTTTTTTTGGGAACATAGTCTATTAACTGCTATATATTTACTGAATAGGATTTTCTCTAAAACCAATCCTACCATACCGTATGAGATATGGTATGATAAGAAATCAAGTCTGAGTCATCTCAGAATTTGGGGTTATCCGGCTCATGTCAAAAGACAACAAGCGGACAAGTTAGACTATAGGTCCTTTAGAGTTTGATTCATAGGATATCCTAAAGAGTCATTAGAATATTATTTCTACATTTGAGAAGATCATAATGTGATTGTGAGTCGGCATGCCATCTTTCTTGAAAAGTAGTTTATCCAAGATGGTGGCATTGAAAAGCAAATCAAGCTCAAGGAGAAAATCTCATAAGAGCTACGAGCTAAGGATCCTATGGAACCAAATCAGGTTGAGCCAATACAATCACTACCTCTTCTACCTCATAAATCGAAAAGGATTTTCCATCCTCCGAGAGGTACTTAGGTACTATTTCAAAGGAAGTAGAAAAAATGTTCCTCATAGGTAATGGGGTTCATGGTGATGATCCCAAAACCTATGATGAGGCGATATCGGATATCGACTCCGAGAAATAGTTAGAGGCAATGAAGTCAGAAATTGACTCGATGCACTTAAACCAAGTCTGAACCTTAGTAGATCCACCAGAAGGTATAGTACCTATTGGGTATAAATGAATCTATAAGAAAAAGATTGGTGTAGATGGAAATGTGGAGATATTCAAAGCTAGATTAGTGGCAAAAAGATATAGTCAGCGTGAAGGAATTGACTATCAGGATACCTTTTTGCCAGTAGCCATGCTTAAATCCATCCGCATATTGCTTGCTATTGTAGTCTATTTCAATTATGAAATATGACAAATAGACGTGAAAATAGCATTCTTAAATGGATACCTTGAGGAAGATATCTATACGGAACAGCCACTAGGTTTTACATCCAGTGATGTTGATCATAAAGTATGCAAGCTGCAAAGGTCCATATATTGACTTAAGCAAGCATCTCGAAGTTGAAATATTCGTTTTAATGATATGATCAAATTATTTGGTTTCATCAAAAATGAGGAGGAACCATGTATTTTCAAAAAGATCAGTGTGAGCGCTATTGTCTTCCTCGTACTGTATGTGGATGATATCCTCTTTATTGGGAATGATATTTTCATGTTGACCATAGTTAAAATGTGGTTATCTAAAGAATTCTCCATGAAAGACCTAGAAGAAGCATCCTTTATTCTAGGAACTAAGGTCTATAGAGATAGACCAAATAGGATGCTAGGCCTTTCACAGAAGATGTACATAGAGGAAGTGCTAAAGAGGTTTAGCATGGAAAACTTCAAGAGGGGATTGGTATCCTTAAGATATGGCATTCATCTCTCCAAGAAAATGTATCCCAATACACCTAAGGAGATTGAACGCATGAGCAAGATCTCTTATGCTTCAGCAATAGGAAGCCTCATGTATGCCATGTTATGTACATGACCTGATATAGCCTATGCTGTGAGTGTCACGAGTAGATATCAGTTGAATCCAGGTGAAGAACACTGGACTTTTGTAAAATGTATCCTTAAGTACTTGAGAAGAACTAAGGATATGTTGTTGGTTTTTGGTAATGGAGAACTCCATGTCCAGGGATATACAACTTAGATTTTATGTTCGATATAGATGATTGAAAGTCGACATCTGGGAGTCTGTTTGTGTTTAATGATGGTCCTGTTAGTTAGAAGAGTTCCAAGCAGACAGTGATAGCAGATTCCACCATGAAAGTAGAGTACATCATTACATCAAAAGCTATGAAGGAGGCATTCTGGTATAAGAAGTTCACCATAGAGATCGGAGTGATGCCATCGGATGCCATTCCTTTATACTGCGATAATAATGGCACCATAGCCCTTGCTAAGGAGCCGAGGTCTCACCAAAAATCCAAGCACATCGAGTGGCGATACCACCTCATCCGCGATTATCTTGAGAAAGGTTACGTTGAGGTTAAGAAAGTCGACTCCGTAGATAATGTGGTAAACCCACTTACAAAGCCATTGGGCCAGCAAAAGATCGAAGCCCACCTTGAGAAGATGGAACTTAGATTTGTAGCCAATTGGCTTTAGGTCAGATGGGAGTTTGTTACATATGTGTGCCCTAGAAGCTAGATTGGCTGACACTTGTAATACGGCAAAATTATAATTTTAACTATACATAATAAAATGGGTTATTTTCTATCACAGTGTGTACTTGAAAGTGTCTGTAATACATCCATTGAGTTGATGGTAATGATAGTTCATATTTTCAAGAATTGAAAATTTAAGACATGAATTTTTATTATTAACTCATAAAATGCTTCCGACCGTAGGATCATCATGAGGATGGTGATTGATCCGGAAGGTTGGTGTATAATCACTTCTTTTGGATAGATAAGTCTTGAGTCTATGGTGTAAAGACACTGGGTGAGAATACAAGTACTCCTTAGAGAATGAGGGCACTGAGGGTGACTACCTTGAGCAGTCATGAGAAAGTCTACCTTCTCATCGATGACTGGCTTGAAGCTGTAGTAGTGTGTCTGGTTCTTTGACCTAAGGTGCATCGATAATTCACCTTGAGGGTGTTGTAGTTTGACTACACCATAACTCAGTCTCCTAGCCATTCGAAACCCTTAGGTGTATGTTGGCTATAGCATGTTCATTGTAGGAATTGGATTGCACCAATAAGAGATCTATCTACATCAATAGATGAGGAGTAGCCCTATGATGATCATGAGAATCAAGTCCATAAGCCCATGGCTGTGGTAGTATGAAATAATAGAAAGAGTTTCTATTAAGGTTTTCATGTTGAACTTAAATTGAATGATTAATTCATATGATAGAAATTAGGATTTTATGAGATCACCTTAAGCCTAATCTGGTCGGGGCTCAAGATAGAGGAACCTAATCACATAGGTAATTGCTTCGAGAGGTTTGCTTTTAGTTCTGATGGATTGCCACTATATGCTGATTGGTGTCACTAGTGGATTTTAGGAGCAATTAGAATGATTTGGATGATCGATCATACTAGTTATCTAAATTAGAAAAGTTCTAATCCATCGGAAGGTATTTCGATGATGTCAATGATAGAGATTATGATATATCCCATTATCAAACAAAATTGAACCTAACTGGGTCACACAAATAAGGGTTTAGATCTGCATATCATCAATTGGATTAACCTAGTTTAATTTATTTGAATAAGCTTCAATTAGGTTTAAGAAAATCGTGCTAGCACACGTTTGAGCCTAATGTTCTCCTTTAACAATCATTAAAGCTTGTCTCGACTGAGCCAAATATGTTTGAGCTCACTCAGAAATCTTTACTTAGTCTAACTAGATCTTGTCCAGGTCAGAAAAGAGTTGTCTTAATTTATAAGATATATTTGAGACAACACCCATCATTTTTTGTCATCTGCTAAATCTTATCTTTGGACATTAGTCAAATGTTGATCCTGGACACTTAGACATTTGCCCATGTGTCATGCACTCATAGGTGAGAACCTGGGGACTTGTCTTGCTGTAAAAAAGTAGATAGGAAGGGGGCACACGCCTAGGGAAGCATGCGCCCCATGATGATAAAATTTGGAGTCCCATATAGATGGGACTCCAGTTGCTTCAGGGAATTAAATTAGGTGGTGCCAAGAAGACTTGTTTGACCTAGTCTCGATGCCACCTAGGGAGAGTTTTGAGGGTCTCTAATCTAATTGGATCAGATGATATCATCCCATCAATCAGATTTAGATCTGATTGCATAAAGGACTATGATTGGCCAGGATGATGTGGCACTGCATGGCACAGTAAGGTCTCTATAAACCCTGTCTGCACCTAGAATTCAAGCATTCTGCCTTTAGCCCATGCCATGTTGCCCCTCTTCCTCCTCCATGCCACCCTCTGATCCTCTCTCTTCTCTCTACACCCAAGAGACTTTGGGCATGAAGAAGGTGCGATCCAAGCAAGTGAAAGGCGCCAAGAAAGGAAGAAGGCAGCACTGCTGTAAGAGATAATGACTGTTCTTTAAAAGCCATTTTAAAGATCTTTAAGATCAGATCTAGATCTAATTTTTGGATGATTGATTGAGAAGGAGAAGATCTTCTGATCCTACCCGAGTGGATATCGGTAGAAGCCAGGCACTTACGTGGCTACATCCAAAATCTCAAGCAAACATCAAGATTATCACAGGATAATTGGATTATCCAATAATAAGGGTAATATATTAAATTAGAGTTTTTAATCTTTTGAATCTTGCTTATTTTTATTTTAATAATAAATATCAAGAGTTAATAATGATTAGATCTGGAGGAGTCCTCAGATTGATTAGGAGCTGCTTAGATTAGAAAAAATTTGGTTAAAATTCCCTCTGCATGCTGTATCTAATTGAAGATAATGAACGAATCTGATTCGAGGAAAAAAATAAAGCTTTTCCACTTCACGGGATATGAATCATAGTCATAGCTATGGTCAAATTTATACTGGTGATCTCCCTCTACTGGAAAATGCGTTCCCTAGATAAGCCAATTGGTTGAGCAGCACTAGATTGGATGGTATCTGCTGTCGAAAACTTAGTCATATGTATAATGATTTTATTTTATTGAATAAAGATACGGTGTTATTGGGGACTAAACATTTTTTTAATCATATATAATCTACATCTTCGCTAATGTATAACTCCACTCATGATGGTCTTTATTGATGAGTTCTTAGAAGGTCCTAATGTACTATATTTGATAAAAAGAGAATTTATTTGAATACGAGCGCGTGGGACTCGCTATAGTCTTATGGCGTAAAACTGTTCTTCAACCCAATGATACACTATATTGAACGTAGGCACATAAGATAAATATTTACTCGAGTGTATTGTTTAGATTATGTTACAGTATAGGTTAGTGTCCCTTAACCCGCCCGGAGTGTGATAAAATCGAACGATGGCAATACAGCATGAGATGTAGGAGTAATATCATGGAACGTGAACCAACTCCGTAAAGGAAAATCCTGATTTCCCACCAGCGGTGTCGTTCAGATCTGAGCAGATGAGAGAGATCTATTCAAAATTTTTTTTTGCTTGATCTAAGATCAGATCTACAGAATATTTTAGTTCGATATATATATTTAGAAATAAAATAAGAATCTAAGATAATATAAAATCAAATTTAATACCGTTAGATTTGGCTAATCCATTATCCGTTCATGACCTGTATGGCCTCAGTGGAAGGTTACGGATCTAGCCACGCAAGTGCTGGCCTCTACGGATCACATCGGGCTAAAGATCTAAAACCTCTTCCTTCTTATCATGTCTTTCAGAAATCAGGTCTGAGATTTCGAATCTGAAGGATCTTTCAAAACTCCTTTTGAAGAATACGGCAGTTGTCTCTGGAGCAGTGCATACTCTAGCTTTCAGTCGCCTTTCTTTGATCAGGATGCGCCAACACAAGAACTCCAAAAGCTCCTTTTGGACGTGAGAGAGGAAGGGGAGAAGGCATATTTGGTGTGGAGAAGGGGGAGAGGCAGCTGGGCATGGGTTATTGTGAATGCTTTCAATCACTTCAAATTACCTGTTGAGTTGGGCGCAGGGCTATTTATAGCAACAATGTGATCCAAACTCCTCTTCTTCCTAATCCAATGCACACCCTTTGTGATAATTCAGATCTAAATTTGATTGGTGGGAATAGAGTCTGCTGGATCTTCCTAGATGGTTCCTTAGATCAGTTCAAGAGTTGGTTCTAGGAAGAACTCTAATTGGATCCAAAAAGGGAATAGGAGTCCCTGTCCAACGGGACGTGCCTAAGGCGCCTCCACTCTGGAAACGCCAAAGTGGCCGGCGCCTCTTCCTTGGTAGGTTCTGGCAAGGGGGACAGGCCCCACCAGCTCTCAATAGGTGCAAGTGACATGTTGGTCAAAGTCAAAGTGTTAATGGTCAACATGAACCAGTCAAATAGGTAAACTGATTTGGACCAAAGTCAACGACAAGAAATGGCAGATGAACCAAAATGGGCAGGTATATGTCTTACAAAATAGGACAACCATCTTTCCTCCGATGGACAACCTCAGATCAAACATGATGAAGGCCCTCTGATGGAGTTAACAACTTTTTGGGCTCAGTCAGGATAACTTATTTAATGATACAAAAGAAGAACGTTAGGTTCAATCGAGTGCTAGCCATCGATTTCACTTAGACTAATTGAATCTCCATTAGAATCAATTGCAATTGATCAGTTCAATGATGACACGAAAAACACCTTTGTGTGACCCTGTTGAAGTCAAGTTCTATATGTCGTAATGGATAGTGTCATGGAATCTCTAATCATAGACACCTATCCGAAACTCCTTCGATGGAAGTCAAGAATCTTACATGAATTCGAAACGACTAGAATGACGATCATCTAAATTAATTCAATTGCATCTCCCAAATCGCACCAGTGACCACTAGGCAGTAGATGGTGGCAACGCCATCAGTCGTGATGCGAACCTCTTGGTGCAGTACCATATATGATAGGTCCTTTTAGTCTTGAGCCCCGATCAGATTCAGGGTTAAGGTAAAAGCTCTCAAACCCTGAGTTTTTACATACTGATGTAATCATACTCGTTATTTTGAGTGCCGAGTGAAAATCTAAATAGAAACTCTTCTATTATTCACTCTCCATGGCTCATGGACTTCTGTGACTTTGATTCTCATGATTATCATAGGGTTCCTCCTCTAGCCACCGAGGTAGATAGATTCCATCTTATGGCAATCCCAGTTCCTACAATGAACATGCTATAGCCAACATACACCTCAGGGTTTTGAATGGCTAGGAGATGCGAGTATTGGTGTAGTCACAACTATAACACCCTTAAGGTGAACTACCGATGCACTCAGGTAAAGAACCAGATCACACTACTGCAGCACGAGTCAGTCATGTACGAGAGGTAGACTCCCTAATGACGTATCATGGTGGTCACGCTCAAGTGCCCTCATTCTCTAACAACTACTATACTCTCGCTCCGATGTTTCCACACGGTACCTTAAGACTCATCTACTAAGAGAAGTAATGTACACTCAACCTTTCGGATCAATCACCATCTCTTGTGATGACATGGTCGGGAGTATTTTAGAGTTAACAATGATATTCATGTCTTAAATTTTAACTTTTGAAAATATGAATTATATTACCATTAACTCAAGGATGTATCACAACACTAAATCATATATAGCGATAGAAAATAACCCATTTTATTTATTATAGTCATAATTACAATTTTGTCCCCAGAAGTGTATTACAAGTGTCAGCCAATTCTGCTTCTAGGGCACATCATATCTAACAATCTCCCACTTGTCCTAAAACCAATTGGCTACAAGTCTAAGTCCCATCTCTCAAGGTGGCTTCGATCTTCTACTGGCCAACGACTTGTAAGTGGGTCTGACACATTGTCTGCAGAGTTGACTCTCTTGACCTCGACATAACCTTCTCAAGTAATCCGCGGATGAGGTGGTATCGCGCTCAATATGCTTTGATTTCTGATGAGACCTTGGCACCTTAGCAGGCTATGGCACATTGTTGTTCGCAGTATAGGAGGAATGGCATCTGATGGCATTACTCTGATTTCCTGTAGGCAAACCTCTTATACCGAAATGCTTCCTTCGAACTTCTATGGAGCGATATATGTCTGCTTCATGGTGGAAATCTGCTATCCACATTTGCTTGGAACTCTTCAGCTAACACACCCAATTGCACACCAAACAGACTCCAGATGTCGACTTTCGATCATCTATATCGGACAAAAAATTGAGTCTTGTGTATCCCTGGACTCTGGAGTTTCTCATTACAAGACCAACATCATATCCTTAGTTCTTCTCAAGTACTTAAGGATACATTTCATAGAAGTCCAGTGTTTCTTCACCTGGATTTGACTGATATTGCTTGTGACACTACAGCATGAGCTATATCAGGTCGTACATAGATGGCATACATGAGGCTCCCTTGAGCGAGAATCATAAGGGATCTTGCTCATGCATTCTATTTCTCAAGTGTGCTGGGGCAATCTTCTTGGAAAGAGGAATACCAAATGTCTGAAGGGTATAATCCCTCTTAAAGTTTTCCATACTAAACCTCTTTAGTAACTTTCTCTATGTACATCTTCTGTGAAAGTCTAGCATCCTATTCGGTCTATCCCTATAGATCTTAATTTCTAGATAAAGGATGCTTCGCCTAGGTCTTTCATGGAGAATTTCTTGGAAACCATAATTTGACTGTGTCACATGGAAATCATTCCAAATAAGGAGGATGTCATCCACGTACAATACGAGGAAGACAACAGCGCTCCCACTGACCTTTTTGAAAACACATGGTTCCTCTTCATTTTTGATGAAATCAAATATTTTGATCACATCATTGAAACGAGTGTTCCAGCTCCGAGATGCTTGCTTAAGTCCATATATGGACCTTTGCAACTTGCAAACCTTGTGATCAGTATCACTGGATATGAAACCTAGCGGTTGTTCCATATAGATATCTTCCTTAAGATATCCGTTCAAGAACACTATTTTCACATCCATTTGCCATATTTCGTAATTAAAATAGGTTGCAATGGCAAGCAATGTGCGGATGGATTTTAGCATAGCCACTGGGGAAAAGGTATCCTGATAATCAATACCTTCGCATTGACTATAACCTTTTGCCATTAGTCTAGCCTTGAATGTCTCCACATTCCCATCTGCACCAATCTTTCTCTTGAAAATCCAGTTACATCCAATAGGTACTATACCTTCTGGTGGATCTACAAGGTCAGACTTGGTTTGAGTGTATCGAGTCAATTCTGAACTGCATTGCCTCTAGCCATTTCTCGGAGTCGATATTCTGATATCGCCTCGTTGTAGGTTTTGGGATCATCACCATGAGCACCATTGCCTACGAGGAATATTTCCTCTACGTTCTCTGAAATAAGACGTAAGTATCTCTCCGGGGGATGGAAAACTCTTTTCGATCTATGAGGTGGAGGAGGTAGTGTTCTTATTGGCTCAACCTGATTTGGTTCCAACTGGTCTTTAGGTCATTGTACTTGTGAGACTTTTCTCATCAAGCTTGATTTGCCTATCCAATGCCGCTATCTTGAATAAACATTGTTTTCAAAGAAAGATGGCATGTCGACTCATAATCACATTGTGTCTTTTGGAATGTAGAAATAGTATCCTAATGACTCTTTAGGATATCCTATGAATCAAGCTCTGAAGGACCTAAACTCTAACTTGTCTGCTTGTTGTCTTTTTGACATGAGCGGACAACCCAAATTCTGAGATGGCTCAGACTTGGTTTCTTAACTGTGCCATATCTCATACGGATGTGTGAGACGATTTTAGAGAGAACCCTATTCAGTAGATATAAATTGAAGTCAACAATGAGTATCCCCAAAGGAAATCAGGGAAGGTCTGTGAAGCTCATCATGGATCGAACATATCCAATACGGTCCCGACTTCTCCATTCTGAAACTTCATTGAGTTGAGGTATTCTTGGTGGAGTCCATTGAGAGACTATGCCATTTTCTTTAAATAGTCTAGGAAATTCCAGCATAAGGATTCCACTCTCCTCGATTGATCGAAGAACTTAAATGATTTTCTAGTTTATTTTTCTACTTCAATGTCTGAATTCCTTGAACTTTCAAAGCTTCAGACTTGTGTCTCATAAGAACACACATACCCATACCTAGACAGATACATCGTAAAGGTAATGAAGTAGCAAATTGCCTCTAGCCGCATCAAATGGGCTGACACACTCAGTATGTAACTAGGCGCAAGGTAATCTGTGGCCCTCTCTCCCATGTCCAATAAAAGGGAGTTTAGTCATTTTGCTTTGAAGACAGGATTCATAAGTTGGATATGACTCGAAAGTCAATGGACTCAAAGCCCATTTTTCTCCAATTTGTTGATCCTATCTTCTGCTATATGACCTAATCTCAGGTGCCATAGATATCTATCATTTGGACTATCCCTAGGTCGTTTGGCATTCATGTTTTGCTCGAATAATGAGCATACCCTCCAGAAAGACCTTCTTCTATTCTGTTAGGCTGGGCCAGGTAAGTAGGGCAGTTCCGCTTCTAATGGTCGTCGCTGTTGCAATGAAAATACTTTCCTTTGACATCGGCCTTTTTCTTCGGCTTTGCCTTCTTCTTCTTTGCTCCTTCCACCTTCTACTTTTTTGTAGACTTTTTTTCTTTTCATAAGACTTTCTTTTGGAAGAAGTTCGTTCCATAGCAAGAACTGAGCCTTTAGAACCTTTCATAGAAAGCTCAGCGGTAACCAGCATATTCATTAATTCGCCAAGGATTTTGAAGTTTATGCATGTGGTAATTCATTGATGAATTGCCCATATGCATCAGTCAAGGATTGCAGAATAATATCATTCTACAGGTCAAGTCTAACTTAATACCGAGCTTCTCAAGCTCCTTCAGTCCTTGACATTGTTAGACAGTGAATCTTGGACTGACTGCGCATCATGCATCTTAGCCTTAAAAAATCATTTCATGACTTGATATTTGGCTGCATGACTCTGTTCACCAAACATCTCCTACAGGTGAGCCAACATTTGGTGAGGCAATCCCGATATCCTCATGTGGCGCGGAGCTCATCAGACATCGAGCCCAACATGTAATATCTGGCCTTATATATCTTTGTCTATCCATTTTTTCAGAGACGCTCTCTATTCAATAGATGGACGAGTTGGTAAGGTGGGAGGTTCTTGATCCAGTACATGGGTTAACTTCTCAGAACACAAAACTATTTTGTAGTTCCTGAGCCAATCTTTGTAATTGGGTCTAGTCAGTCTATGTGTGTCTAGGATACGTGCTAATGGATTAGACGCAAACATTTTCCTATAGAGAGTCAAAGATTCTAGTTAGATATTGTAATTAGAACTTGACCAATTTATTTAGGGATTTTATTTTTAAACAAATTAAGCTTCCACTATTTTCTTGATCCCTACACTCCTCTAAAGAGATGCAAAAATTCCACGATTAATGATTTCTAGTGGGTGGTCGCGGCTCCTCACCAAACTGATCATCACCTTACTTGATTAGTTATTGATGATGGATTAAGCCAATGAGTGAACAACTCTTGTTCAATGATTCTCTAATCATGGTGCACACCAAACTTGATCTCTAATTCATGAATTCTTAACCAATATCCGAAATATTGAATCCACTCCTTAGTTAAGTCAGGATCCACATTTGCATAGACTGGGTTCCTGAATTGAGTCTCTCACCGTGTTCAGCAATATTGAGCCTAAACTCATCCTCTCAGCCCATAGCATCCAATGCCTAATAGAACATGGGTGCATCTTCGCGGTGCCAACTGAGCCACTGTATCCAATCGAACAATCAACCCTGGGAAGGGCCCGACATCTACCATGGTGGAAGACCTCAGAACTTTAATCTTTTCTTTAGAAGAATTTGGATTCAGGTCTTTATTAAAACTAACTGTATTGTCATAACAATTTAGACTAACCTAGTGGCATGGTGTTAGCTCGGATTATTGAACCACACTCAGATCAGAAACTGTGTCAATAGATAGTGCCAGGTAAAGTGGAGACCGTGGAAGGGAATATGCCATTAAACTCATACAAAACGCAATTCTCAGGTCGAGTAGCTTTCAATTAAAAATAGTCGGTCGTATGTGTGCCAATACTTACCGTTAGAACACCAAGCAATTGTTGAGCCAGAACCAATTGGGTTGTCTACAATCCAGACTCTTAAACCTCTGAGCCTAATTTACGGTCTTGCTTGAATCGTGACTCGATCTATGACCCAACACTTAATCCTATTACGACTGGTCAAGTTTGAGCATTGTTGATCCCATCTACACCAACTCTTATTTCGGTTTTTGATCAACGCTTAGACTAATTGAGCTAACCCAAGCTCGAACCCAGTATTATGAATATGTCTAGATCTGAAATTCTGCACATTTTAGACCTAATTGATATTGCTATAATCTTAATTTTAATTACGTAGAGGTTTCATAAAACAAAATAGCACAATCAATCTTAGGATTTCAGGATCTAGGGTTTTGCAGAAAAGTAAGTTTGAATGTTCTGATTAAGAATGAATGCACAGCACCCCTACACATTATAAGAACACCCCATCGAATGAAAAGGAGGGCCTTTAAATCCTTCTTCGTTCTTATGACCCGGACGACGCCAAGAGGAACGCCTTAATCAGGAACATGGCAATACTACAAAACAGTTTTAGATCTATATTCATATATCTCATATACAAATTCAGTTCTAATCATTGGCATATTTCAATATATTCATGTATCGTATCATGCATGTTTTTAGATCAAATTATCTCATAAAATCTAGAAAAATTAGATTTAAATTGATTGTAATCAAAATAAATTCCTAATCTAGACAAATTTATGTAAGAACGTATTCTACAACTAGTCTAGACATGCATCTTATCATATCTCCAAATTATGGGAATTAAAATTTAAAATTAAATAATTTTTATTTACTTTATTTTTTTAGATATTATTATAACCAATTATAATATCAAAAAATAGTAAATACATAGATCTAAAATAAGATTGAATCAAGTAACTCAAAAACATGCAAAACATTCCTATATGAACTATTCTATTTTAGAACACTACGTCATAGCATATTTTTAATCTTAGATCCAAATCATTTAATTTTAACTTTTTTCTAATTTTCAGATCTGATCACATCTCATGTTATATCTAAAATCACTTATTTTTTGATTAAAATAAATTTAAAAATTAGATCTAAATACTTTTAGAACCTTGGCTTTGATACCAGATTGAAAAAAAATCGCTGATTTCCCAGACCAGTTCATTCAGATCTGATTCAAATCAAGAGATTATTTCAAAAATTTTTCTCTTTAATCTAGAATCAGATCTAAAATATTTATAAATTCTAATTATATTTTGTTTTTAAAAATAAAATAAAATTCTTAGGATAAATTAAATCCAAATTTAATTTACCTTGATCATGGGTTAATCCTATACCCTTGATGATCCAGTATACATGTCGGCCAAGGTTCCTTGGAGTCTAGCACGTAAGTGCCTGGCGCTCGATATCGATATCCACTTGGAATGGATCTGAAATCCCTCTTTTTTACTATCACACTCTTAGAAATCAAATCTGGATTCTGATCTGAGAATCTTCAAAAGCTTCTTTGAAGATCAGCAGTCGTCCTTTGTAGTTCAAGTGCACCTTCTAGCTTTCACAGTCGCCTTTTTGATCGGATCGCACCAACCAAAAATCCAAAACTGCCCTTTGAACGTGGAGAGGAAGGGGAGAAGGTGGTTTGGCCATGGAGGAAGAGGGGAGAGGAGCATGAGAGAGTGGAATATGATACTGCTTTTCAATCACTTTAAAATTACCTCTTGAGTTGGCGCAGGGTCTTTATTGATATAACAACTGTGATCACACCAACTCCTCTTCTTTCCAACTACATCAAATCTTTGTGAAATTAGCATCTAAATCTGATGGTGGGAATAGAGTCCCCTCGGATTTCTCCTTAGAGGGTGCACTACACGACTAATCAAAGTTAGGGTTCTTAGGAGACTCTAAGTGTGAGATCCCAAAAAAGAGATGAGTCGCCTGTCAATAGGGACTCCATAGGCGCTTCCAACTTGGCACACCGCCAAAGAGTGGCATGCGCCCTCTTCCTTGTCAGTTCAGCATAGGAGACAAGCCCCACCAGCTCTTCAAATAGGTGCAATGACATGTCGGTTAAAAGTTCAAGTATCAATGGGTCAACATTTGACCAGTCAAAGCGTAGGCTTTTGACCAACGTCAAAGAAAACAAGAAATGGTAGGTGACCCAAAAATGGTAGGTATGTCTTAACAAAATAAGGACCCCCCAAAACCCTTTTTTCTGACTTGGACAACCTTGCCAGTCAAGACCCAGTCATGAAAGGCCCTCTGATTGAGTACAAAACTTTTGTATTGACTCATCAGGGACAACTCCTATTATGGATAGCAAAAGAAGAATGTTTAGGTTCAGTCGAGTGCTAGCACGATTTCTTTGAACCTAATTGAATCTCATTCAAATCAATTGAGCTAGGATCGGTTCAATTGATCATCACCAGATTTCAAAACTCTTGTTTGTATGATCCCAGTTAGTTCAGTTCTGTATGGTAATGGGATATGGTACATGAAATCTCTATCATCGACAATCATCGAAACTCCTTTCCGATGGACTCAGAACACAAGTCTATTCTTGATCATAGCTTAGATATCGATCACACTCATCAGATACATTCCATCAACATTGCTCCCAAAGACATCTACAGTGACAATCTAGCACGTATATGGGCCAGCAACCCCATGCAGAGCTGAATGCGAACCTCTTGTGTAACTACCTGCTGGTGATTAAAGAACGCACTTTTTCTTCTTCATTGAGGCCCCGATCAGATTAGGGTTTAGTAACCTCGGTCAAACCCTATGTTTCAGTCTCACACTGATGTAATCATTTTGATTCGAGTCCGATGTTGGAAAAATCTAAAAATAGAAACTCTTTCTATTATTTCACTCTACCGATGGCCATAGGATTTTGGACATTGATTCTCATGATTATCATAGGGCTGCTCCTACTCCGCACCCGAGAGTAGAGTTAGATCTATTCATCCTGATGCAGATCCTAATTCCTCAGTGAAACATTGCTATAGCCAACATAACAGCCTCAGATTCCGAATGCTAGGAGACGCAAGTAATGGTGGTGAGTCAAACTATTAGACACCTCAAGGTGAACTGCCGATGCACCTCAGGTTAAAGAACCAGACGCGAGCAACGTACTTGACCGAGCCATCGATCAGTCAATTGACGAAGAAGGTTAGACTCCCTATGACTACTCGAAGGTGGTCACGCTCCAGTTGCCCTCATTCTCTAACGAGTACCTATACTCTCGGCTCTGATGTCTCTACAGCCGTTGACTTATAGATCAATCTACTAAAGAGAAGCGAATTGTACACCAACCTTGCCGAATCAATCAACCATCCTCATGATGATCTATGGTCGGGAGCATTTTATGGGTAACAATGATTTATTCAGGTCTTAAATTTCAACTCTTGAAAATATGAATTAATCATTTGACATTACATCAAAGAATGTAATTCATAGCACTAAATACACCTATGTGATAGAAAATAATCCATTTATTTTATTATAGTCATAATTACAGTTTTTCCCTCACTAGAAGTGTATTACAACTGTCAGCCAAATTTTTGGCTTCTAGGGCACGATATATTTGCTATAACGTACCTGGAGCCAGAACCATTATACTTCGAGAATATTCTAAATGGGATATGGGTATAAGTGTTTCTTAGATCTGAGAATCAACTATGATAGCCGTTGCAAGCACTCACATGTAGCTTGGTGTCGGATTGCCTAAATTTTAATTCAATTATGTTCTGCCACAGGCTATGCAACCCAGAGAGGAGCAGATGATGGGTTTTTAAAATTTGAGATATTTAAAGATATCAAGATTGAAGTGATGATATAGACACAGACGTGGTGTGGAACGCGATTTAGGTAAGAAAAAAATATTCACAAAGGATTAAGAGCAAGAATTTAATAAACTTAAGGAATAAAGAAGCAAGCACACCATAAACAAGCAAGATTATAGTGTGTCGAGGCTGCTTTCCTTGCATCACTACATCCAGCTCCTAAGCTGGTCCTACCTGGGAATTAAGGGAAGTTGGCACTAACGCGTATTCAAACTGATATACACTATTGTAGGAAACTTCCCAACCTATATCCAGCAGGAACTAGAACACCTTAGTTTCTAAGGGTACAGCCAACCCAATACAATTCTACGTAGGTTAGGAATCAACCTTCTAAGTTTTGGAATCCTCCCCAACTTGAATTCAAAAATAGCTCAAAGCAGATAAAAAAATTTAATGGCAATCAAATATACAAGTTTAGCTTCCTTTGGGTGAGCAAATACAAACGCTTAAGGAAATACTTTTCACAATAATGGAGGGTAAGCTTTCTGCTATTTTGCCCCTCAAGATTGTATGGAGATTTGAAAGAGCTTGAGGGTAGGTGAACTTAAATGAAGGCTTCTTTACTTGAAAGATGGACTTTGCTTTGGACTGAAATTGAATTCACACCTAATCTCTTATGTTTTTTTCTATTTAAAGCCTTTAGAATACTCAATAGGTAGAAGGAGAGAATCCTAGGCAAGATTTGTAGCCATTGGAGATATTAAGAAACCATTAAAAATCTATCAAAAAAAAAAAAAAAAAAATCGTTGAAGGAAAAATGTTTGGGTTGCAGACGATTGACTCATGGGTCGAGCTCATGGCTAGGGGTCAATTCATGGGGTCGACTTTTGAGATAAAATCTAGAAAAATAGCTGTTCTAAGTATTTTTAAGCCTTCGGTACAGTAGAGGTCGATCCCTGGGTCGATCCTTGGCATATGTGCCAAATAGCCCTTTTCACAGTAGGAGATAAGACCTAGAGGTCGATATCCTTTCAGCTTCAAACGTAATTTCTCCGCATAAGATAAGCTTCCAAAAAATCATAGGACTACACTCCAAAGGATTGAAAATTTTCTGATACTTGCTGCTTGAGGAGTTTTCTTAGATCATAGATTTGATAAAATTATAATTTTTGCCCCTGAATAATCCAAATTTTTTTTTTTCCAGAAGCCAAATTCGATTAGTAATAGCTGTGTCAAACGTGCTTTATAATCATCCAGACAAAATCAATTCTTAGATTAACAATTTATTTCCTTTCTTTTTTATGATAGACAGAAATATTTGAGGTATGAAGCAAAAGTAAGGCATGTAGAAATGCACTGATTAGAGAATTTCAAAAGATTGTTTGAAGGAACTAGCTAACTCACATACTAGGACTATTATATTCAATTATTGTATCCAATATAGCATCAAGAGCAGTTTGATGGATTAACGTTATAGTCAGGGCATTTAAATGATTTGGCAAAATATGTTCCTTCACTTATTTCTTTTAGTCAATTTTTACTGTTTATTTATATTTTATATTTATCAAGTTTTACTTTAATTGCTTATAGGCGCCAATTTTTATTTACTTCTAACTTGATCCTCCGTCTTTTTGACATCATCAAGAAGACCATCTAAAGAATTTTAAAATGTCCAAAATGAAAAAAGCTTTCTTCTTAAGTTATCCATATGTTGTATTTTGTTGAACGTAGAGTTTTGTAACAAACTTTCGAATTTAATGCAGCAATAGTGAGGCTGCATTAAAATGAAATATATACGGGGCACAATGTCAATGCTCAATAGGTTTCATATTTATTCATCTTGCATTGGCATGAACCCTCGATCTCAGTGACACATATTTGGAGCAATGTCCCTAATGAATTATGATAACATCAAGATACATCTAAAATATATATTATGAGATAGCTCTAACGAAAAACAGTGCAAAATTAGAAGGTATGCCACAAAGTAATTCATTTCTGCAAGTGAGAATTAGGCCCTCATACCATCCAGATAACATTACAAATTCAGTGAGGAGTAATAGGACTATTATCTGGCATGATCCATAGAACATTGCGCCAATGAGTAAAGCATCTCTAATGCTGATATCGTAACGCATCATCGGTAGGTATGTAGGTTTTGATTCAATCAAAAAAAAGTTACATAACCAATCTATAGTGCTTGATCAATCGGGCATCGAACCGCTGACTTAACTGTTCAACAATATATCGACGAGTTTTATCGTTAGACTTATCATGCTTCGTTCGATTAGAGATTGCATAAGCGCTGTCTGTATCTGTCCGAGCAGGGATGTTGAGATTCCGCTTAGGATCCGCGTGTTAAGAGATGTCACCCTCAGATCATAGCAGACTAGCATACAGGACGGAAGGCGATAGACTAAAACTACAATCATAGTAGATTTGGATCATAAGGTTGGAGATCAGCTTAATTCTAAATCAGATGAGGAATTTCGAGATGTGATGGAGTGTGACAGAGGATTCAACGAATCTCAGACGAGCGACGTCGCCTCAGTAGACAGGCGCACGTCTGCCGTTCTTGAACATCGTGGGGGTACCATTGGTGCGGGCTCAGAGGCAGACGTTTGGATGAGATGCGACTCAAGCAGACTAGTAGCAGAAAGTTGGGCTAGAGCAAGATGAGGGATCTCTTGGATAGCGTCTATATATGATCTAGTTGCTTCGCTGCGACAGGTGCGTGAACTGAGTGATGGGCAGGGCCGAATGCTGAGTGTAAAAATAAAGGATATCTCACAGGTCGGGAGCCGATACTCTTAAGCGTCTCCTCGTCCTCGGCATGGATAGTTCAAACCAATCCTCGCTATACGTTAAATAGCCTCGGAGAGCCAGTCCTGGCTGCCCGCATCAGCATGTCAGAGATCTGATATCTCTGAAAATAATATCCTTCTGTCCATCGTAAGGATAACCTAGTATTCCTAAACCGTAGCTCTACCAAATCATAACCACTCGCTGCCTATCAGATGTCCAAAAACACATCCCCTTATGATGTATGATCCTCGCCAGGACCCTGGTAGACTATTTGTAGTAGAGCAAACTCGCACAAAGTATAGTAGCATACAATCGTAAGAGAGATCAAACATACCATGAATTTCTAATTATAGATCGTTTGCAGTACAAATAGGAGGATTGGACGGAAAGTGAAGCTACTACTCGTGTGCTTGAAGATAGATATGAATTAACTGCCTGGCGTGACGAGGTACCCTCCTGAGTGGTATTGGCGGTAGTGCCTTGCTGAGATGATATAAAAGAACTGTGCTGAGCAAGTCGCTACAGGGTAATGAGAATAGACGGATCAATCGCTACATTTCGACCCCATAGACATGCAAGAACTGGTACAGTGATCCATCTCACCCACAGTGCCCATTATATGACGCTGATCTGTAGTCACTAGGCCATGTGAAACTCGTATACATCTATGCTCTCTCTCTCGCGCGATGGTTTGTGCCATGC
>QRFJ01000924.1:134194-161512 GCA_006176705.1 Cocos nucifera | reverse complement strand
TGTGAAAATCTAAATAGAAACTCTTTCTATTATTTCACTCTACCATGGCCATGGACTTTTGGACTTGATTCTCATGATTATCATAGGGCTGCTCCTCTCCCACCGAGGTAGATAGATTTCATCCTGATGCAATCCAATTCCTACAGTGAACATGCTATAGCCAACATACACCTCAGAGTTCCGAATGGCTAAGAGACCAAGTAATGGTGTAGTCAAACTATAACACCCTCAAGGTGAACTGCCGATGCACCTCAGGTTAAAGAACCAGACACACTACTGCAGCATCGAGTCAGTCATTGACGAGAAGGTAGACTCCCTAATGACTACTCGAGGTGGTCACGCTCAGTGCCCTCATTCTCTAACGAGTACCTATACTCTCGCTCTGATGTCTCTACACCGTAGACTTAAGACTCATCTACTAAAGAGAAGCGATTGTACACCAACCTTCCGAATCAATCACCATCCTCATGATGATCCTATGGTCGGGAGCATTTTATGAGGTAACAATGATTATTCATGTCTTAAATTTTCAACTCTTGAAAATATGAATTATCATTACCATTAACTCAAAGAATGTATCATAGACACTAAATACACCTATGTGATAGAAAATAATCCATTTTATTTATTATAGTCATAATTACAATTTTGCCCCTAGAAGTGTATTACAACTGTCAGCCAATTTTGGCTTCTAGGGCACATATATCTAACACTCCAAACCATTATACTATCGAGAATTATTCTAATGGGATATGGGTATAAGTGTTTCTTAGATCTGAGATCACTATGATAGCTTGCAAGCAACTCACTGTGCTTTGGTGTCGGATTGCCTAAATTTTTAATTCAATTATGTTGCCCAGCTATGCAACCCAAGAGGAGAGATGAATTGGGTTTTTAAAATTTTGAAGATAATTTAAAGATATCAAGATTGAATGATGATATGCAAGACGTGTGTGAAGCGATTTAGGTTAGAAAAAAATATAAAAGATTAAAGAGCAAGAATTTAATAAACTAAGGAATGAAAGATAGCAAGCACACCATAAACAAGCAAGATTTATAGTGGTTCGATGCTTTCCTTGCACCTACATCCACTCCCTAAGCTCCTACCTGGGAATTAAAATTCACTAACCGTATTCAAACTGAATACACTATTGGAAACCTCCAACCTTAACTATCCCAAACTAGAACACTTAGTTTCTAGGTACAAGCCAACCCAATACAATTCTATTCAAGGTTAGGATCAACCTTTCTAAGTTTTGGAATCCTCCCAAAACTTGAATCAAAATAGTAAAGCAGAGTAAAAAATTTAATGGCAATCAAATACAAGTTTAGCTTCCTTTGTGAGCAAATAAAACCTTAAGAATACTTTTCACAATAATGGAGGTAGCTTCTCTAATTTTCCTCAAGATTGTTGGAGATTTGAAAGAGCTCTTGAGAGGTAGGTGAACTTGAAATGAAGGCTTCTTTACTTGAAGATGACTTTTGCTTTGGACTGAAATTGAATCACACCAATCTCTTATGTTTTTTTCTATTTAAAGCCTTTTAAATCTTCAATAGGTAGAGGAGAGAATCCTAGGCAAGATTTGTAGCCATTGGAGATATTAAAGAAACCATTAAAATCTATCAAAATAAAAAAAAAAAAAATCGTTGAAGAAAAATTTTTGTTGCAGAGATTGACTCATGGGTCGACTCATGGCTAGGGGTCAATTCATGGGTCGACTTTTGAGATAAAATCTAGAAAAATAGCTGTTCTATATTTTTAACCTTCGGAACAGTAGAGGTCGACCCTGGGGTCGATCCTTGGCATATGTGCCAAATAGCCCTTTTCAGTAGGAGATAACCTAGAGGTCGATCCTTTCGCTTCAAACTTAATTTTCTCCTAAGATAAGCTTCCAAAAATCATAGGACTACCTCCAAAGGATTAGAAATTTTCTATACTTGCTCTTGAGGTTCTTAGATCATAATTTGATAAAATTATAATTTTGCCCCTGAAATACAAATTTTTTTTTTCCAAGCCAAATTCATTAGTAATCTTCTCAAATGCTTTATAATCATCAAAATCAATTCTTAGATTAACAATTTTCTTCTTTTTGATGATGACAAAATATTTGAGTATAAGCAAAAGTAAAGCATGTAGAAGCATTGATTGAGAATTTCAAAAATTTTGAAGGAACTAGCTACATCACATACTAGGATATTATATTCAATTATTTGATCAATATAGCATCAAGAGCAGTTTGATGATTACTTATAGTCAGGCATTTAAATGATTTGCAAAGTATTTGACTTACTTATTTCTTTTATCAATTTTACTTTTATTTTATTTTATTTATCAATTTTACTTTAATTTTGCTTATAGCCCAATTTTATTTACTCTACTCCCCCTTTTTGACATCATCAAGTAAGATCTTAAAGAATTTTAAAATTCAAAAATAAAAAAGCCTTCTTCTTAAGTTATTCCATATGTTTTTTTGTTAGAACAAGAGTTTGTAACAAAACTTTCAATTTACAACATAATGATCATAATGAAATTTAGCCAATTCATAAAGGTTTCATTTCACATCATTCAAATGACATCATCACATATTTACATCCTAATGATTATCATAACATCAAGTCATCAAAATATATAAGTGCTAAACATACAAAATATAAAGGTATCAAAAGTATTCATGAGAATTAGGCCATCAAAACATACAAAATTCATGGATATAACTATCCATGACCCAAACAGCCAATAGTACCAATGCCATAAGTTTGATTCAAAAAAAAATATAACCAACTATAACTTGATCAACAACTAAGAGATACTAGATCATAACCTAATACAAAGATGACTAAACTAAATCTAGTAGAGATCATGGTTGGAAGCATCTAAATCAGATGAGGAATCAGAGATGTGATGGAGTGTGACAAGGTCAAATCCAAGAGCACGTCCTCAACCACGTCTGCCTTGACCATGGGTATAGGTGCGGGCTCGAGCAGTTGGATGAGACGACTCAAGAGACTGAGAGAAAGTGGGCTGAGCAAGATGAGCATTCTTGATAGTGTCTAAATGATCTAGTGCTCTCGACATGGACTGAGTGATGGCACCAATCTATGTAAATAAAGTCTCACTGGAATCTCTTAACTCTCTCCTCAGGAAGTCAAAACCATCCTCTAGAATACCTCGAAGTCTGGCTGCCTCAGCAGTAAGATCTGATATCTCTAAAATATTCTTTGTCATCTAAGGATAACCTAGATCCTAAACCTAGCTCTACAAATCTAAAACTCTGCCTATCAATCTCAAAACACATCCCTTGATGTCCTCAAGCCATGTAGACTAAGTAGTAAGCAACTGAAAGATAGTAGATACATGTAGAATCACAAACTAATCAGAAGATGGAACGAAGTGAGTACTCTCCCTCTGAGTGGTACTGGCTATCTGCTGAGATAAAAGACCTGCAATCCTCTAAGATAGGATATCGATAATCGACTGAATCAACTGGTCAGTGATCCTCCTGATCTGGTCATCAGTGAATCTAACATCTATGTCTCTACTCCTCGATGGTGCCACATCTGCATCTTTCCTCCCTGATTCTGAGGGATCAGTCTCATGATCAGATGCAAACTAAAAGTCAAGAGATCCTCTGTGATCATGAGAAGGTGAAGATGGTCCCTCCTCCTCAGCTTTCTCTACATCCTCAACACCTTTGGACCAACCACCATCAATCTTTGAAAAACCCATGTGATGTAATGTGTGGTGCTTGATGGTATCAGTGTGAGATAAACTGGCAACTGGCTTCCCTTCAAAACTAACTCCAAACCTTCTAAACACTAATGAGAGGGCCATACCATAGGGTAGATGTGCCTTAGACCTATTCAAGGTCTCTCTCATCATTTCTATCATTAAAACAAGGAGGTTAAAGGGGGTCTCTATAATCACATGAAACATGATACATATGTCCCTACTAGATAATAAATCATGCCCGCCACTCCTAGGGACAAATAACTTGATAACCATGGTGTGTAACACTCTCATTTCAGCAGAAAGAATCTTGGCCTCTAATTTATTCGAGTTTCCTTCAAATTCTCTCCTCAAGATGGCTCTCAGTCCTTCTTCTTTATGGGTTAGTTCCATTTCCTTGTAACCCTCACATAGTAATCTTAGAATTTTCCCCAGGTGAACTAGATCAAGAGTAGTCTTAGTACCTTTAACAACAGATTTTACTGTTTCATTAAAGTAGGCAAAATTTAGGTAAAACTCTCTAACCAAATCCACATATGTAGCTTCTTTCAACTTGCAAAAGT
Source organism: Cocos nucifera (assembly GCA_006176705.1). Lineage (NCBI taxonomy): Eukaryota > Viridiplantae > Streptophyta > Magnoliopsida > Arecales > Arecaceae > Cocos > Cocos nucifera. The sequence goes on along the minus strand of QRFJ01000924.1, from coordinate 157,222 downwards.
AATCCCATCCTTGCTTTTTAATTTTTAACATAAATAAAAATTCTTCTTTCTCAAAGAAATTAAAATCAACATTCTTTCCCGGTTCAACCTTTCTATCAGATAAAGGAACCTTACTTGGTGTAAGAGGAGACTATGAAGATCATCTGGAGGTAGAGGTTGGACCAGGAGAGGGCTCTGGTGCTATTCTTTTCTGATAGGCTTCTTCCTCTAAGCCATGGGGCGATTTTCTTCTTTGCTGCAATTTCATCTTGGGTGCCATTCCAACCAAAAGAAGCCTTAATCGCACTCAAGACTGTCAAGAGAAAGTGGAATAGAGAAGATTAAAGAAGAAGAGGAAGAGTTTTGAGGGAGATAGTTGATGGTGGGTTTTAGGGTAAGGGTTTGCTAGGATTCTTCAAACCGCCCAAATAGAAAGAAAGTAAGAAGAGATTTGGCTCCTTAAGGAAAAAATTTGAGGAGAGGTTTGGATAGGAAAGGGGATTTTTAAAGATTTGATCAATTGAGGAAGTTGAGAGGGAGAGAGCTTTTGTTTGGTTGAATAAAAGAAAATAAGGAAAGATGGTGAGGTCATCCTTTTCGACCAAAAGAAAACCCAAATAAGAAGCCGCCCGATGGGTTAAGTGCAATAAAGACCAAAATGCCCATGAGTCACCCTCTAGGTCGACCCATGGCATAGAAAAATCTAAAAAAAAATAAAAATATTTTAAAAAAATATAAGATTTTAAGGATTGAAATTTCATTCATGAGAATGATCAAGAAAGGTTAGATTTGAGCTTTTTGAGATAGAAAATTTGAGATATAGGCTCAAGATAAAGATTAATGTCATTTTTGATAGATTTAAGCTTGAAATCATAAAGATGTTTTGGCTAGGGGATCAAGAATTTCTAATTCTCTTGTAATCTCATAGAATTTATCTTCACTTAAGACCTTAGTAAAAATATCAGCCAGTTAATTTTTAGTACAAATATAATCAAGAATTATGTCATTATGTTGAACATGCTCTCTTATGAAATGATGTCTTATTTCAATGTGTTTTGACCTAGAGTGTTGGATTGGATTCTTAGTTAGATTTACAGCACTAGTATTATCACATCTTATGAGAATTTTGTTTAGTTTGATGCCAAAGTCCTCAAGTTATTACTTAATCCACAAGATTTGTACACCGCAACTTCCGACTGCAATGTATTCGGCCTCGACCGTAGACAATGCTACCGAATTTTGCTTCTTGCTAAACTAAGAGATTAAGTTAACTCCTAGAAATTGGCAAGTTCCACTAGTGCTTTTTTTATCTAATTTACATCCGGCAAGGTCTGCATCTGAATATCCAACTAAATCGATTGATGAATTTTTAGAGTACCATAAACCTATGGATTGAGTTTCTTTTAGGTATTTAAGTATTTTTTTATAGCATTTAAATGTGATTCTTTTGGATTAGATTGAAATCGTGCACATAAATAAATACTAAATATGATATCTGATCTACTAGCAGTTAAATACAATAAAGAACCAATCATGCCTCTGTAAAGTTTTTGATCAACACTTTTACCTCCTTCATTCTTATCAAGCTTATATGATGGACTCATGGGGGTACCAATTGCTTTGAAGCTCTCCATCCTATATTTGTTGAGTAGTTCTCTTGTGTACTTGCTTTGAGTGATGGAGATCCCTTTTTTTGTTTGTTTGATTTGAAGTCTAAAGAAGAATGTTAGTTCATCCATCATGCTCATCTCGAACTCTCCCTGCATGAGCTTAGCAAAATCTTGACATAAAGTTTCATTAGTAGATCCAAATATAATGTCATCAACATATATTTGTATTACTAAAATGTCATCATGATCTCTTTTAATGAAAAGGATTGTATCTACATTTTCTCTTGAAAATTCATTATTAAGCAAGAATTTACTTAGTCTTTCATACCAAGCCCTAGGTGCTTATTTTAAACCATATAATGCTTTGTTTAATTTAAAAATATAATTTGGAAAAGCATGATTTTCAAAACTGAGAGGTTGTTCTACATAAACTTCTTCGATAATATATCCATTTAGAAAAGTACTTTTAACATCCATTTGAAATCGCTTGAAATTTATAAAGCATGCATAAGCGAGTGAAAGTCTAATTGCTTCTAGTCTAGCAACAGGTGCAAAGATTTCATCAAAATTAATTTTCTCTTTTTCATTGTAATCCTTTGCAACTAATCTTACTTTATTCCTAATTATATTTCCATTTTTATTTAATTTATTTTTATATACCCATTTTGTACCAATTATTGGATAATTATTAGGATTTGATATTAAGGTCCATACATTATTTCTTTCAAATTGATTAAGTTTTTCTTGCATTGCATTTATCTAATTATAATCTTTTTTGGCTTCATCAATGATTTTGGGTTCAAAATGAAAAACAAATGCAAAATGATTGTATACATCTCTAAGTGAAGAGTGAGTTCTTACCCCATGTATAGGATCACCAATAATTAGTTCTTTGCGGCGATTGTGAACATACCTCTATTCTTTTGGAAGATCATTTGTACCTTAAGGTTGTTCTTGTTGTCCTTCACCTTTAATTTCTTGCTTGTCTTCATGATTCTCTTCATTTTGATTATTGAATCCTTTAGGGTGATCTCCTTCAATCCTTCTATAAGAGGATCTACATCATCAATACCCTCACTCTTTCTTGATGGACGATCATTAGTCTCATCAAAAACAACATGTATTAACTTCTCTACTACTAAGGTTCTTTTATTAAAAACTCTAAAAGCTTTACTAGAAGAGGAGTAACCAAGAAAAATAGCCTCATCGAATTTTGCATCAAATTTATCTAATTTTTCTTTACCATTATTCAAAATAAAACATCGGCAACCAAAAACATGAAAATATGCAATGTTAGATTTTCTTCCTTTCCAAAGCTCATAAGATGTTTTCTTTAAAATTGGTCTGATTAGGGCATGGTTTAAGATGTAACATGCTGTGTTAATTACTTCCATCCAAAAGTATCTTGGAAGGTTGCTTTCACATAGCATAGTATGGGCCATCTCTTCTAGAGTTCTATTTTTTCTTTTTACTACATTTTGTTGGGATGTCCTAGGTACTGAAAAATTATGGCTAATTTCTTTTTCATCACAAAATTTTTTAAAGTCTTGATTTTCAAATTTGGTTCCATGATCACTTTGAATGCTTTGAATTGAAAATCCTTTTTCATTTGTAACTTTTCGATAAAACTTTGTGAAAAACATGAAAAGTTTTATTTATGTGCCAAAAAGAAAATCTATGTAAAACATGAGTAATTATCAATAATTACAAAATCATAATATTTTCCACCTAAGCTTGCTATTCTTGTAGGCAAATCCATGTGCAAAAATTCCAATGGCCTAGAAGTTGAAACAATATTCTTAGGTTTGAATGAAACTCTTGTTTGTTCATCTAGTTGGCATGCATCACAAATTTTATCTTTTTCAAAGTTCAATTTTGCTAAATCGGTAACTAATTCCTTTTTGATAAGCTTTGAAAGTGAATGCATACTAATATGTGCAGGCCTACGATGCCAAAGCCAATTAGTCTCATTAATTTTGGCATTCATAGCTACTAAACATTGCATGTTTATTATAGAAAGATCATTCAAATCTATCATATAAATATTACCATGCCTATGACCAACAAACTTAATGCCATCATCATTGGAACTAGTTACAATGCACAATGAAAATTCAAAAACAACTTTGTAACCCTTGTCACATAGTTGACTAATACTTAAGAGATTGTGTTTTAAACCATCTACTAACAAAATATTTTCAATATACTTGGAGGGAGTGATACCGACATAACCTATACCAATGATATTTCCTTTGCCATTGTCTCTAAATGTGACCATCCCTTCATTTTTAACATCAAGCATGATGAATTGGGACTCATCACCGATTATGTGTCTTGAGCATCGACTGTCAAGATACCATCTTCGATTTTCTCCTTTGGATGCAAGATACACCTACATGCAAAATCAAGTCCTTACTCTAGGTACCCAAGTTTTCTTGGGTCCTTTAAGGTTTGTCATAATGGTTCCTTTTGGAACCCATATTTTTTTTACATTTGAGTTGTTAGAGAAGCATGTATAAGATTTGTATCCTAATTTATTATATTTAAAGCAAGTAATATTTAAAAGTTTATTGCTTTATAAATTTATAAAAATATTTTTTAAAAATTTTATTTTTTTAAGGGGTTATAGTCTAGACCGGCCTTATCATAAATGGCCTTTTAATTTTGAAGAATCATATGAAGTTTATTTGAACTCAAAGCAAACTTTTTAACTATCGATTTTAAATTATCGATTTTATTTTTCAAATTTAGATTCTCTTGAGTTAAGACTAGTCTTTCACTTAGGATAGTGTTGACCCCCTAAGTGACTTTGATGATGACCAAACATTAAAGCAAGTGATTACTAGTATATTTTATTTTAAGTATTCCAATATCAGAAGAAAGAGAGCTCTTTGATCAAAAATAAGAAAGACATAAAGTAAAAATAAATTAAATTCAAATCTTCTAAAATTGCCTTGGAGTAGTCTTTGAGATGTCTTAGATTTTTTTCGAGAGCTCTCGAGTGGACTGGCACACAGCAAACGTAGTTCTGGCTTGATTTCGAGAAGTCTCGAGTGAATCTCAAGATGTCTTGGTCTCAGGCAATAGAAACCTAATTTCTATGCTCTGAGAGCTTGAGGTCTTGCAGGATTCTTGAGAGGTCTCGCGGTTCCAGTGAGACGTCTCGTTCAGAACCGAGACATCTCGATCTCAGACGAGCCATTTTTTTTAAAAAGGTAATTTTTTGTGTGACTGAAGATGAGAGCTCTCCCGATCAATCTGAGAGGTCTCATAATCCGACGAGATATCTCGAGACAAATCGAGAGGTCTCGAGATATGGCAATAGCTTTTTAATGGGGCATTTCAGGTTGAATTTTTTTTGTTATAATGGCTAGTTGCTACACTCCAACGGTCAGATTTTGCTTTTTTTGAACTCCAATCATCACCAGAAAAAAAAATACTGGAGATATAAAATGAAGAAAGATTATTTTAAAAAAAAATAAATAAGAGAAAAAAAAGCATGCTCTATTCTTGAACGAATACCCAATCTCCAATCAATCTGTTCTCTCAAGCTTTGAAGAATCCTCAAGTGCATTAACTCCACACATTCAAAAAGGCTTTCAATAAACTACAAGGACAACTTTCCTACTCATTCAAAGGGGCATTTAGAGTTGTAAAATTCTTTTTCCTCTTTTCGTGTACTTGGTTTCAGCAGGGGCTGAAACATGGGTTTTGGAGCTTTTTTTTTCTTTGTTTATTTAGATTGATTTGTCTGATTAAGGATTGTGATTGGTGAACCTAGAGAAAAACTAACTGGGTTTTTGGATAGTGAGCTCTGAAAAATTATCCGATTGTAATCTTGCAGGATTATAGTAAAATTCTCAAGAGTGTGCTTGGAGAGTGGACGTAGGTGCGGGGAGACCATCGAACCACTATAAATTTTTTTTGTTTGTGTGTGTTGTCTTAATTATGTCTTCTATTTGCTCTTACACTTGATTCACTAAGATTTTAATCATTTAGCACTACACATATCTATTTTAATTTTTTAAAAACCCAATTCACCCCTCCTATTGGGTTGTCTATCTGGGCAACAATTGGTATCAGAGCCTTGGTTCCCTACTAATTGTTGATCTTATCAACTAGAGATAAAGATCATGTCAACCCAACTAGGAGGTTCACTTGCCGAAGGGCAATCCTCAAATAGGCCACCTCTTTTTAATGGATCCAACTATACCTATTGGAAAGCTCGCATGCACATTTTCATTCAAACCCTTGACTATGACATATGGAGTGTCATTGTCAATAGCCTACACACACCTACAATCATTGTCAATGGCACATCCTCTTCTAAGTCAGAGAAGGATTGGGATGAAATGGACAATAAACTTATCCAATTAAATGCTAAGGCAATGAATGTACTCTATTGTGCCCTTGATGCAAATGAGTTTAATCGAATCTCCACTTGCAATTCTGCAAAGAAAATTTGGGACAGACTTGAGGTCACACATGAAGGGACAAATCAAGTAAAAAAAATAAAAATTAACATGCTAGTTCACCAATATGAGTTATTTAAAATTGACCCCACTAAATCTATCACTAGCATGTACACAAGATTCACTGATATTAAAAATAGTTTAAAAAGCTTAGGTAAAGTTTACACTAATAGTGAATTGGTGAGAAAGATCCTCAAGTCTTTGCCTAGGTCATAGGAAGCCAAAGTAACAGCCAGCTAGGAGGCAAAAGATCTGAACACACTACCACTAGAGGAGCTCATTGGATCCTTGATGACACATGAGCTAGCCATGAGTTGGCATAATGAGGAAGACAATAAGAAGAAGAAAATAATAGCGCTAAAATCCATGGCTGATGAAGAAGAAGATGATCTGTCCACCAGTGAGGAAAATGATGAAGACATGGCCCTAGTGATCAAAAAATTCAAGAAATTTATGGGAAGAAGAAGGCAAGGATTCAAGAAGAGAAACTTCATTAGAGGAGAAGCTAGCAGGGAGAAAGAAAAAGAAAAAGAGAGAGATCAGCCCACTTGCTATGAATGCAAGAAGCCAGGATATTTTAGAGCTGAATGTCCTCCATTGAAGAAGGAGCCAAAAAGAACAAAAATGAAAGCCATGTTAGCAACTTGGAGCGATAGCGACGAGTCAAGCACGGAGAAAGAAAATCAAAACAAAGCAAACTTGTGTTTAATGATACAAGATGATGAGGTATCCTCTACTTTTGTTTCAGATTTTATCTTTGATGAGCTTCAAGATGCTTTTTATGATTTGATGAAAGATTTCAAAAAGAAAAGCTCAAAAAATAGAAATCTTAAGGAAATGACTCAAACACTCTTGAAAGAAAAGGAAGAGATAATTAGTAGCCATAATAAGTTAAAAGAAGAAAATAAAATCCTAAAGAATGAATTGGATAAATTAAAGTCTTTAGTTGATAAATTTACTTATAGTTCTGAAAAATTGCAAATGATTTTAAATAGTCAAAGAGGAGTTTATGATAAGGTCGGACTAGGATATAAATTCAAAGATAAAACCAAGTTTCTAAAAAATTTCTTCATTGCATCCATTACTAATAGCACTTCTCATACCATTTGCTTTAAATGCAAAAAAGTATGACACAAGACTTTTGAATGCAATACTAGAAGAGTTAATAAAAAGCATGTTAAAAGCATTTGGGTTCCAAAAGGAACCATGTCGACTAACCCTAAAGGACCCAAGAAGACTTGGGTACCTAAAACTATCACTTGATTATTTGTGCAGGAATGCCTTGCAGCCCAAGGATCAAAACAGGATTGGTATTTAGATAATGACTGCTCAAGGCATATGTTGGGTGACAAGCAACAATTCGTCACCCTAGAAAGAAAGAAAGGGGGAGTAGTCACCTTTGGCGATAATGGTAAAGGTAAAATAATTGGCTATGGTAAAATTCAGATTACTCTTTCGACCTTTATAGATAATATATTATTAGTTGATAATTTGAAACATAACTTGCTTAGTATTAGTCAACTATGTGATAGAGGTTTTAAAGTCTTATTTGAATCTTCTTTATGCAAAGTATCTAGTTCCTTGGATGATAGTTTAAAATTCATTGGATTTAGGCATGGGAACATCTACATGGTGAATCTTGATGAAATTATCATGAAGAGTGTTCAATGCCTAGTTGCAATGACTGCTAACATAAAAGAAACTAGTTGGCTTTGGCACCGAAGATTAGGTCATGCTAGCATGCATACTCTTTATAAATTGCATAATAAAGACTTAGTTAAGAGGCTACCAAAACTAAATTTCTAAATTGATCGTGTTTGTGATGCTTGCTAATTCAAAAAATAAACTAGGGAGAGTTTCAAATCCAAAAATATAGTTTCAACTTTTAGACCTCTTGAATTGATTCATATGGATTTGTTTGGACCTACTAGGACCACAAGCCTAGGAGGAAAGAAGTATGGTTTAGTAATTATTGATGATTATTCTTGTTTCACTTGGGTTCTATTTTTAGCTCACAAAGATGAAGCATTTTTATTATTTTCAAAGTTTTACAAGAAAATAACAAATGAAAAGAACTCTACTGTGGTATGTATCCATAGTAATCATGGCACAGAATTTGAAAACAAATACTTTGAAGAATTTTGCAATGAATATGGCATTGAACATAATTTTTCAGCACAAGAATCCCTCAACAAAATGGAGTTATTGAAAGAAAGAATAGAACCTTAGCTGATATGGCCCGTACCATGTTGTGTGAAGGGAATCTACCCAAATACTTTTGGGCTGAAGCCATTAACATAGCATGTTACATCCTAAATAGAGTTTCTATCCAGCTAATTTTAAAGAAAACCACCTATGAGCTTTGGAAGGGAAAAAGATCTAATATTAATTATTTTTATATTTTTGGTTGCAAATATTTTATTCATAACAATGGTAAAGATAATCTAGGCAAATTTGATGCTAAGGCAGTTGAACGTATATTCCTTGGATACTCTATATCTAGCAAAGCATATAGAGTCTTCAACAAACAATCTTTAGTTGTTGAAGAATCAATACATATCATTTTTTATGAAGCTAACAATCATTCTTCGGGAAAAGAAGATGTTTTTGATGATGATATAGAAATTCTCGAAGATGGAATAAAGGAGCTAAACTTAAGGGACACCATCATTCATGACAAAAATAACTCTATAACAATCATTGAACAAGATAAGAATGTTGAGATTGAAGCATCTAATGATCATAGAGATCTACCCAAGAAGTGGAGGTATGCACATAATCATCCAAAGGAATTGATTTTAGGTGATCCTTCATAAGGGGTAAGAACTAGATCCTCTTTTAAGGATACATTTGATTACCTTGCATTTGTTTCTCAAATAGAACCTAAAAGCATAGAAGAAGCTGAACAAGACTCTAATTGGATGCTAGCCATGCAAGATGAACTAAACCAATTTGAAAGAAACAATGTATGGACTCTTGTAAACAGACCCATAAATCATCCTATAATTGGTACAAAATGGGTATTTAGGAATAAATTAGATGAACATGGTGATGTTGTAAAAAATAAAGCTAGATTAGTTGCTAAAGGATATAATCAAGAAGAAAGAATTAACTTTGATGAAACATATGCACCTATAGCAAGATTAGAGGCTATAAGATTGTTACTTGCTTTTGCCTGTTATATGAATTTTAAATTATTTCAAATGGATGTGAAAAGTGCCTTTTTAAATGGTTATATTGCCGAAGAAGTATTTGTACAACAATCACCCAGATTTAAAAATCAATCACTTTTCAATCATATATATAAGTTAAATAAAGCACTCTATGGACTTAAACAAGCACCTAGAGTTTGGTATGAGAGATTGAGCAAATTCTTATTATAAAATAATTTTATCAAAGGATGTGTAGACACCACACTATTTTTGAAAAAGAAGAATAATGACCTTCTTATAGTTCAAATATATGTGGATGATATCATATTCGGAGCTACTGATGAAATTCTTTGTCAAGAGTTTGCTTAGTTGATGCAGAGTGAATTTGAAATGAGCATGATGGAGGAGCTGAATTTCTTCCTTAGACTACAAGTCAATCAATCAAAGGAAGGCATTTTCATTAGCCAAATAAAGTACATCAAGGAGATGCTCAAGAAGTGTGGCATGGAAAATAGAAAGGAAATTGGCACACCCATGAGCCCTTCTTACAAACTTGACAAAGATGAGAATGGTAAGAATGTAAATGAAATGCTCTATAGAGGTATGATAGGATCCTTACTTTACTTAACTACAAGTAGGCCTGATATATTATTTAGTGTGTGCATATGTGCTAGATTTCAATCTAACCCAAAAGAATACACTTATTAGCTGTTAAAAAAATTTTTAGATATTTGATCTACACACACAACTTAGATCTATTATACTCAAAATAATCTTCCATTGAATTGATTGGATACACTGATGCAGACTATGGAGGATGTAAAATTGATAGAAAGAGTACCAGTGGCACTTGTCAATTTCTAGGGTTGAACTTGATCTCATGGTATAGCAAAAAGCAAAACTCTATAGCACTATCAATGACCGAGGCAGAATAAGTTGTTGCAAAAAGTTACTGTGCTCAAATACTTTGGTTCAAATAATAACTCAAAGACTTTGAAATTAAGCAAAACAAGATACCTATTAAATATGATAACACTAGTGCCATAAACCTGACAAAAAATCCTGTTCAACATTCAAGAACCAAACACATTGAAATTAGACATCATTTCATTAGAGATTATGTTCAAAATAATAACATTGTGCTTGAATTTGTTTCAACTAAAAATTAATTAGCTGACATTTTTACAAAACCTCTAAATGAAGATAGATTCTCTAAAATTTGGGATAAACTTGGTGTATGTGATCCTCTACAAAAATATTTAATCATAAATTTTTTGGATTATTTTTTGGTCTCCCTTTATCATCCTAAACACTCCTAATTCAATCTTGAAAATTTTAAAAAAAAAATTGACTTGAAATTTTGCTTTTATCCTAATTTCTTCCCCCTATGCTTGAGAAGGCTCGGGTTATTCACGAGACCTCTCTACCGGATTTCAAGACATCTTGCGGTAAATGCAAGAGCTCTCAAAATTTTCAAGACATCTCATCTTTAAGATGAGAGCTCTCGACTCTTGGGGGCCCTCTTTTTAATCGGTCTACGAGAGGTCCCTTGTTTCATTCAATCGTTCCGCTCTTCCAAGACCTCTCCTTCAAACTCTCCAAAACTCTCCTCCTCTCCTCAAAAACCTTTCGAATCACCTTCCTTTGTCCATTTCCTACAAATCTTAAACCCCAATGGCTCCGAAGAAGAGATCCCTTGCCGCATAAAGACCTCCCATCATGCCATCGACTGAAGCTAGATCTAAGTATAGTGGGACTTGCCTCAATCATCTCCGCCTACTTTATCATCTCGTGCTCGTCTCTTCGTTGCTACTAGGACAGTTCTAATGGGCCACTGTGTGGATATCAAATACCTAGATCAAGAACACTTCCATATTGGGACTTGGATTCGATAGCAAGAATGGAAAAAAATGTGTACGCTAGAGGTAAATGTCTATCTGGACTTGATAAGAGAATTTTTTGACAATATTAGCTTTGATCATGGGTTGAAGGTTGAGTCTGTTGTGAAAGAGGTATACATTTTCTTAGATAAGAGAAAAATAGGATAGCTTCTCAAAGTGCCTAGGATAGGGATTAGCAATCTAAATTTGTTTGACAAAACTGAGGCCCTCAAGTGCGTCTTAGAAAGGGAGGATGTTGACAAAAATATACAATTAGTTTCACATCTTCTCTCAGTTGAGATGAGATTACTGCAATCTTTTGTCAATCACATAGTTTTCCCTAAAGTAGGAAGACATGACTGGGTTGGAAAGAGAGAACTAGGTGTCATGTTCTTTTTGGTGATGGGAACTTCCATCAACTTTCCCTCTCTTATGCTTCAACAACTGAAAGACACCGCCAACAAAAGCAAGGCTTGTTTACCCTATGGATTGATCTTCACCTTAATCTTCAAGGACTTTAAAGTTAATCTAGAAGGTGAAGACTTCAAAAAATTGGTCCACACAAACTACATCAATAAAGGAACATTAAACCAGATGAAGTTTATAAAAAGGGATAATAAATGGGTGAGGGTAGATGAACATACTGCAACTAAGCCCGAAGAACACAGGTCTCCACCCCCTCCACCATCACCATCTACTGTTGGACCCTTTTTTAGTACACCAAGGTCCCCACACTCTCCTCAGGTGCCTCCTTGTCCTGCACCAGCACCTCCCTCAGCTTTTGATCAAGATCTGTTAATTGAAAGGGTGGTAGAAGAAGTGATTCAGAAAGTATCTGAAAGGTTTATGGATATACTGTCCAGCATGAGGCATCAGCTCCTTGTAAGCATTGAAGAACAAAGGATATCCACTAAAGGTCAGACAAAAGTACTTAGCCAATAGATTAGTGGATTGTCTCAAAGACTTGAGATTTTGGAAAAGGAGCAACATAGTTCATCAGGTCAAATTGAACTACTCCTATCCGAGAATGCCAGACTTGCACAGAGACTTGAAGAGAAAATAACTGTTCAGTACACCATGGCTGAAGTCATTATCTCCATCCTACGGTAGATTTGCAGTCAGACTCCATCCTCTTCTGGGCCATCATCTTCTTCTAGACCATTACCTTCTCCTAGACCTGCTCCTCACTTGTCCTCTACTAGACCCAAGTCCTCCTTTGAACCCATCATTGAGTTCCATCCAAAGAACATGTATTTAATTAACCATCAGAAGGGATCTGCGAAAAGCTAGCACTTTGAGTAGATCTTCGTTCGACGAACCTCCAATCTATGTTGCAGATTCTTATGGATCACCTTTAGAGACCGGATGCATGTGTGGCTCTAAAGACAACAACGGATTTAACCATGGAGTTCTCAACCCATGCAAAGATAAGAGATCTGATCTCTTGGTGACCTAGATGTGATCTAGGATTAGATCTAGAATTATTCTAGATCTAAGCATTGATATGATCAATACCACTTATGATTAATTTAATTTTAAATTTATATTTACACCATAACATGTTATAGATTCTTGATGTAGGATTTTATAATTTGATTACACGCATGTTGTAGATTAAATAGTTTAATCTATGTTTTCTACTGCTCTACATTTTGAAAAAAAATTAAAATCTATGCATCAAATTCTGCATGTTTCTCAACAGTGGTATCAGAGCATCAAGATTCTATTATAACATGTTTATGTATGCTTTAGATTAAATCTAAAAATTAAAATTAATTAAAGATCGCACATACTGCCATAAGATTGTCCTGTTGTAAGGTTAATCCCTTACAATAAAAAGATTATCCTAGTATATGCTAATCTAAATCAAAATCATGAATTTTTTAGATTAGATCTAAGAAAATTTATGATTTAATTTTTTAATTTAAATTTAAAATTTAATAGATATTAGATCTATTTTAGATTATTTAGATTAGATTTAAATAATCTCAGGATTGCACATACTGCCATAAGGTTGTCCTGTTATAAGGTTTACCCCTTACAATGGAAAGGTTATCCTAGTATGTGCTAATTTGAGAAACCTAAGTCATAAATGTATTAGATGAGATCTAAAATATTTTATGGTAAATTTTTAGATTTTAAATATAATTTTAAATGGTTATGATCTGATCCACATGATGCATTTTATGTTTAGATCTAATCCTCTTATTGCATATGTTGATATGTAATTTTTATTTTGAATCTAGAATGTATATGTATGACATATTTATTTTATAGAAATTAAATTATAAACTTACTTTCTACAAAACTCTAGATTAAAAATCCTAGGATATGATCTAAATAATGAAATAAATCATATCTAAAACTATATATTGAATATGATTCAATACAATTTGAAAATATTTCAAACAATAAAATCAGAAACTAGTTCTGAGATTCCATAACCTAAACCCATAAGGCTTGAACTTAATTGAGAATTAAGTGATTGTTTAGGATCTAGGTTTGTGATTTGATGATCCTAAGATAATTTCATAAAACATGAAATTAAAGAAAAATGGGTTAGTTTTGATCAGGTCATTAACTGGGTTAGACCTAGGGTTAGACTAAATATGGATTTAGTTAAGAAATTGATCAAACTCAATTAATAGTTAATTAGGATTATGTTATTTCTTTTCTATAGATCAATTCAATAGTTATAGTTGATCAAAGTACAAATATCTAACAAATGGATCTGATCGTGGCTCAATGATCGAGCCTGAGTTTTTGGAAGACCAAATCAAAATTGATAAATTAATTGGTGTCTAAGGTACGTCTAGCATCCCAGACTGATGGTTTTTAATTAGCAGTCTACTTACCTGGCCATTTTTGATGATGTCTAAGATAAGCCTTCGTAGACCCTTCCACCAATTTCGCTTACCTAGCCAATGTGGTTAATCAAGTTTTTGATTAGGTTGCTCATTGATTCGTTTTAACCCATATCACATAGAAAATCAGTGAGACTAATTTTATTCAGTGGGACTGATTTAGGTGCCCATGGACCGTAATTAATCCTAGTCCTCATCAGTGACTTGCGAAGTCAGTGGAAGGACTTGACTTGGTGAAGTCAGTGGGAGCAAATTGGTCCATGTTCTTTCTATCCTTAAATCATTAATAATTTAAATCCTATAAAATTATTAGGTCCTTAAAGTGATAAAGTTATGGGGATAACAGAGTCATAGCCTCCCATTAAGGTGTTTGATAATGGATCCAGTAACTCAATAATCATTGAAGGCCCAAAGGTCTGATGCTTGTTGACTAATGGAATTATCATCCATCATATGACGACTTGGATGAGTCTCTCTAATGGTGGTTGGGTTGGCCAACCAAAGTTGGGCCTGATCATTCATTGGTTGGATGGGCCAAGTATGGTCATGTTAATGGTTGGACCTAACTGGACCCTTTTTTGAGAAGGCCAAAGCCAACTGATTAGGACTTAGGGCAAAATTAAAATTACTAGAAATTATTTAAAAAAATAATTAGTTATAAACCTACCTTTAGATGTACATGGGTTGGCCAACCAAAGTTGGGCTTGTGTGCAGGGTATGTAGATTCTAGTACCTACTAGAAAATTAAAGTAATTCCTCAGATTGAAGGTAGAGGCTACTAGTTCGAATAAAATAGTGGGAGGACCTTTAGACTAAAGTTCAAGTCTTTAGGCTTAAAATGATTCATATACAATAGATCATTGTTCTCTATTAAGGCTAAATCCTAATTGCTCCTATCACAGTTAGATAGTGAAGACTTATGGATCCAACTTCGATAATTAATATCGAAGTTGAATATGTTCAGCAGTACGAATGGGTTCATATAGGTTTCTGAGCCCAGTCAAAATAATTAGTCCAAGATTAACCTAAATCAGGCATAGTACTTCTAATGTCTGAAATAGGTGTACGGAAATCCTGATTTCCCGGTCCAGGTTCATCCAGATCTGATCAGATCAAGAGATATATTTTAAAAATTTTCTCTTGATCTCAATCAGATCTTGATATGTTTCAGATCTGATTATTATTATTTTAATAAATAAAATAAAATAAGATAAATTAAATCAAATTTAATTTACCTGATTTGGGTAATCCTATTACCCTGTAGATGATCCTGATTGCAGCGGAAGGTTCTGGATCTAGCCACGCAAGCGCCTGGCCTCTACCGGTATCCACTCGGGTTGGATCTGGAGATCCTCTTCTTCTCTATCACACCTCCAAAAATCAGATCTGGATCTGATCTGGAGGATCTTCAAAACTCTTTTGAAGATCTGCAGTCGTCCTTTTGCAGCAGCGCAGCCTTCTTGCTTTTGATCGCCTTTCCTTGATCTGAATCGCACCAACCTAAGTCCAAAACACTTTTGGACGTGGAGAGCAAGGGGAGAAGAGACTATGGCATGGAGAAGGAGGGGAGAGGCAGCCTTGGGGCGTGGGGAATCTAATTCATTAGAATTAGGGTTGGGCGCAGGGTCTTATTTATAGACCTCTTGTGATCCAACTCCTCTTCCTCTCCAACCAATCACAACCCTTTGTGAAATCAGATCTAAATCTGATTGGTTGGAATAGAGACCCCTGGATTCCTCCTTAGAGGGCGCCTAAGACCAGTCAAACTTGGATTCTTAGTAGAACTCTGAATTGGAATCCAAAAGGGAGGTGGAGTCCTTGTCCAACAAGGACTCCTAGGCGCCTCCTAACTTGGGCTCACGCCACCCTTGGCGTGCGCCCTTCTCCTTGCCAGGTTCTGGCAGGGGGACAGGCCCCCACCAGCTCTCCAATAGGTGCATGACATGTGGTCAAAAGTCAAAGGGTCAATGGTCAACATTTGACCAGTCAAAGGTAGACTTTTGACCAAAGTCAAAGAACAAGAAATGGCAGGTGACCAAAAATGGCAGGTAATGTCTTACAAAATAAGACAACCTATTTCTGACTTGGACAACCTCCAGTCAGACATATGAAGGCCTCTGATTGAGCACAAACTCCTTTGGCTCAGTCAGGACAACTTATTTATGATAGTAAAAGAAGAACGTTAGGTTCAATCGAGTGCTAGCACGATTTTCCTTGAACCTAATTGAATCTCATTCAGATCAATTGAACTAGATCAGTTCAATTGATGATCACCAGATTCAAACCCTTGTTTGTGTGACCCAGTTAGGTTCAGTTCTGTATGGTAATGGGATATGTCATGATCTCTATCATCGACATCATCGAAACTCCTTTCGATGGATCAGAACTCTTCTGATTCGAACAGCTAGAATGATCGATCATCTAAATCATTCTAATTGCTCCCAAAATCCACCAGTGACACCTAGCAGTATATGGTGGCAACCCATCAGAGCTGAATGCGAACCTCTTGGTGCAGCTACCTGTGTGATTAAGTTCTTCTATCTTGAGCCCCGATCAGATTAGGGTTAAGGTGAACTCGTCAAACCCTAGTCTCTGTCATATGATGTAATCATTCGATTCGAGTCCAATGTGAAAATCTAAATAGAAACTCTTTCTATTATTTCACTCTACCATGGCCATGGACTTCTGGACTTGATTCTCATGATCATCATAGGGCTGCTCCTCTACCACCGAGGTAGATAGATTCCATCTTGATGCAATCCAGTTCCTACAATGAACATGCTATAGCCAACATACACCTCAGGGTTCCATATGGCTAGGAGACCGAGTAATGGTGTAGTCAAACTATAACACCCTCAAGGTGAACTGCCGATGCATCTCAGGTCAAAGAACCAGACACACTACTGCAGCATCGAGTCAGTCATTGACGAGAAGGTAGACTCCCTAATGACTACTCGAGGTGGTCACGCTCAGTGCCCTCGTTCTCTAACGAGTACCTGTACTCTCGCTCCGGTGTCTCCACACCGTAGACTCAAGACTCATCTACTAAAGAGAAGCGATCGTACACCAACCTTCCGGATCAATCACCATCCTCGTGATGATCCTATGGTCGGGAGCATGTTTATGAGTTAATAATGATTATTCATGTCTTAAATTTTCAACTCTTGAAAATATGAATTATCATTACCATTAACTCAAAGGATGTATCACAGACACTAAATACACATATGTGATAGAAAATAACCCATTTCATTAATTATAGTCAAAATTATAATTTTGCCCCTAGAAGTGTATTACAAGTGTCAGCCAATTCTGGCTTCTAGGGCACATATATCTAACAATCTCCCACTTGTCCTAAAGCCAATTGGCTACAAGTCTAAGTCCCATCTTCTCAAGGTGGGCTTCGATCTTCTGCTGGCCCAACGGCTTTGTAAGTGGGTCTGCCACATTATCTGTGGAGTTGACTCTCTTGACCTCAACGTAACCTTTCTCAAGGTAATCGCGGATGAGATGATATCGCCGCTCAATGTGCTTGGACTTCTGGTGAGACCTCGGCTCCTTAGCAAGGGCTATGGCGCCATTGTTGTCGCAGTAAAGAGGAATGGCATCTGATGGCATTACTCCAATTTCTGCAGCAAACTTCTTGTACCAGAATGCTTCCTTTGCAGCCTCTGATGCAGCTATATATTCTGCTTCCATGGTGGAATCTGCTATCACAGTTTGCTTGGAACTCTTCCAGCTGACAGCTCCACCATTGCACACAAACAGACTTCCAGATGTCGACTTTCGATCATCTATATCGGACATGAAGTCCGAGTCTGTGTATCCCTGAACTTGGAGTTCTCCATTACCAAAGACCAACATCATATCCTTAGTTCTTCTCAAGTACTTAAGGATACATTTCACAGAAGTCCAGTGTTCTTCACCTGGATTTGACTGATATCTGCTTGTGACACTCACAGCATGGGCTATATCAGGTCGTGTACATAGCATGGCATACATGAGGCTCCCTATTGCAGAAGCATAAGGGATCTTGCTCATGCGTTCTATTTCCTCAGGTGTGCTGGGGCACATCTTCTTGGAAAGATGAATACCATGTCTGAAGGGTATTAATCCCCTCTTAGAGTTTTCCATACTAAACCTCTTTAGTACTTCCTCTATGTACATCTTCTGTGAAAGTCCTAGCATCCTATTCGGTCTATCCCTATAGACCTTAATTCCTAGAATAAAGGATGCTTCACCTAGGTCTTTCATGGAGAATTCCTTAGGACAACCACATCTTGACTGATGTCAACATGGGAATATCATTCCCAATAAGGAGGATGTCATCCACGTACAATACGAGGAAGACAACAGCGCTCCCACTGACCCTTTTGAAAACACATGGTTCCTCTTCATTTTTGATGAAACCAAACTTTTTGATCACATCATTGAAACGAGTGTTCCAGCTCCGAGATGCTTGCTTAAGTCCATATATGGACCTTTGCAGCTTGCAAACCTTGTGATCAGTATCACTGGATGTGAAACCTAGCGGCTGTTCCATATAGATATCTTCCTCAAGATATCCATTTAGGAATGCCGTTTTCACGTCCATTTGCCATATTTCATAATCGAAATAGGCTGCAACGGCAAGCAATGTGCGGATGGATTTTAGCATAGCTACCGGGGAAAAGGTATCCTGATAGTCAATGCCTTCACGTTGACTATAACCTTTTGCCACCAGTCTAGCCTTGAATGTCTCCACATTCCCATCTGCACCAATCTTTCTCTTGAAGATCCATTTACACCCAATAGGTACTATACCTTCTGGTGGATCTACCAAGGTCCAGACTTGGTTTGAGTGCATCGAGTCAATCTTCTGACTTCATTGCCTCAAGCCATTTCTCGGAGTCGATATCTGATATCGCCTCGTTGTAGGTTTTGGGATCATCACCATGAGCACCATTACCTATGAGGAACATTTCCTCTACGTCCTCTGAAATAATACCTAAGTATCTTTCAGGGGGACGGGAAACTCTTTCCGATCTACGAGGTGGAGGAGGTAGTGTTCTTATTGGCTCAACCTGATTTGGTTCCACTTGGTCCTTAGCTCGTTTCTGCTTGTGAGACTTTCTCATCAAGCTTAATCTGCTTTCCAATGCCACTATCTTGAATAAACTATTTTTCAAGAAATATGGCATGTCGACTCACAATCACATTGTGGTCTTCTGGAATGTAGAAATAGTATCCTAATGACTCTTTAGGATATCCTATGAATCGAGCTCTAAAGGACCTAAACTCTAACTTGTCCGCTTGTTGTCTTTTGACATAAGCCGGACAACCCCAAATTCTGAGATGACTCAGACTTGGTTTCTTACCGTGCCATATCTCATACGGTGTGGTAGGAACGGTTTTAGAGGGAACCCTATTCAGTAAATAGATTGAAGTTAATAATGAATGTCCCCAAAGAAAATCTGGGAGGTCTGTGAAGCTCATCATGGATCGAACCATATCCAATAGAGTCCGATTTCTCCGTTCTGAAACCCCGTTGAGTTGAGGTGTTCCTGGTGGAGTCCATTGAGAGACTATGCCATTTTCCTTAAGATAGTCTAGGAATTCCCGGCTAAGGTATTCACCTCCTCGATCTGATCGAAGAACCTTAATGGGTTTTCCAGTTTGTTTTTCTACTTCATGTCTGAATTCTTTGAACTTTTCAAAGGCTTCAGACTTATGTCTCATAAGATACACATACCCATACCTAGACAGATCATCGGTAAAGGTAATGAAGTAGACAAAATTGCCTCTAGCCGGCACATCGAAATGGGCCGCACACATCAGTATGTACTAGGGCAAGGAGATCTGTGGCCCTCTCCCCATGTCCAACAAAAGGGAGTTTAGTCATTTTGCCTTGAAGACAAGATTCACAAGTTGGATATGACTCAAAAGTCAATGGACTCAATAGCCCATTTTTCTCCAATTTGTTAATCCTATCTTCTGCTATATGACCTAATCTCAGGTGCCATAGATATCTGTCGTTTGGACTATCCCTAGGTCGTTTGGCATTCACGTTTTGCTCGATAGTTAAAATAGGTACATCAATATGCAACTGATAAAGACCATTAATAAGGAAACCATTTGCAATTTTATTTCTTTCATAAAGAATGTTACAATGGTCCTTAAAGAAGGTGATCACATAACCTTCTTGTGCTAAGCATGAAACAGAAATCAAATTCCTGCTAGCTGCAGGCACATAATAACAGTCTTTTAAAACTAAGTCTAAACCAGATGGTAATCGCAGAGGGTATGTTCCCACGGCTACTGCAGCAACTCTTGCTCCATTACCGACGCGTAGGATCATGTCTCCATCCCTCAGCCTCCTGCTATCCTCAAGACCCTGCATAGAAGTGCACAGATGAGCACTAGAACCAGAGTCAAGCACCCAACTGGATGCAGAAGAAACCGTAAGGTTAGACTCAATAACGAGCATACCTCCAGAAGGACCTTCCTTCTTGTTCTTCAGGGTGGCCAGGTAAGTAGGGCAGTTCCGCTTCCAATGGCCGTCGCTGTTGCAATGGAAACACTTTCCTTTGCCATCGACCTTCTTCTTCGGTTCTGCCTTCTTCTTCTTTGATCCTTCCACCTTTTGCTTTTTCACAGACTTCTTTTTCTTTCCATAAGACTTTCTTTTGGAAGAAGTCCGTTCCATAGCAAGAACTGAGCCTTTAGAACCTTTCATAGAAAGCTCAGCGGTAACCAGCATATTCATCAACTCGGCCAAGGAATTTTGAAGTTTATGCATGTGGTAATTCATGATGAATTGCCCATATGCATCAGTCAAGGATTGCAGAATAATATCGTTCTGCAAGTCCAAGTCCAACTTCACACCGAGCTTCTCAAGCTCTTCCATGTCCTTGATCATTGTCAGACAGTGATCTTGGACTGACTGCCCATCACGCATCTTAGCCTTAAAAAGTCATTTCGTGACTTGATATTTGGCTGCGCGACTCTGTTCACCAAACATCTCCTGCAGGTGAGCCAACATTTGGCGAGCAGTCCCGATATCTTCATGTTGGCGCTGGAGCTCATCAGACATCGAGCCCAACATGTAGTATCTGGCCTTATTGTCTTCGTCAATCCATTTTTCCAGAGACGCTCTCTGTTCAGTGGATGGACGAGCTGGTAAGGTGGGAGGGTCCTGGTCCAAAACATGTGTTAACTTCTCTGAACCCAAAACAATTTTGTAGTTCCTGAGCCAATCTTTATAATTGGGTCCAGTCAGTCTATGTGTGTCTAGGATACGTGCCAGTGGGTTGGACGCAGACATTTTCCTGTAGAGAGTCAAAGATTCTAGTTAGATACTGTAATTTTGACTTGACCAATTTGTTTAGGGATTTTATTTTTAAACAAATTAGCTCCCACTATTTTCTCGGATCCCTACACTCCCTCTGTAGAGATGCGAAAATCTCCGCGATTGATGATTTCTAGTGGGTGGTGCGGTCTCACCAACTGACTCATCACCTCACCTAACAGTTATTGGTGATGGGTTAGCCAATGAGTGAACAACTCTTGTTCAATGATTCTCTAATCATGGTGCACCCAAACTTGGTCTCTAATTCATGAATCTCACCGTATCCGGAATATTGATCCACTCCTTAGTTAAGTCAGACCCACCATTTGCATAGACTGGGTTCCTAATTGGGTCTCTCACCGTATCCGGAATATTGAGCCCAACTCATCCTCCAGCCCATAGCATCCAATGCCTAATAGACATGGTTGCGTCTTCCCGGTGCAACTGAGCCACTGTATCCAGCCGAGAACAATCAACCCCGGGAAGGGCCCGCACGTCTACAATGGTGGAAGACCTCGGACTTAATCTTTTCTTAGGGAGAATTGATTCAGGTCTCATTAAACTAGACTTGGCTTAGTCATAACAATTATGACTAACCTAGTGGCATGGGTCAGCTCGGATTATTGACCACCTCAGATCAGAACTGTGTCAACAGATATGGCCAGGTAAGTGAGACCGGTGGAAGGAATATGCCGTTAACTCGCACAAGAACGCATTCAGGTCGAGTAGCTTCCAATTAAAAACCAGTCGGTCGTCTGTGCCAAACTTACCTTAGACACCAAATTGTTGAGTCAGAACCAATTGGGTTAGCCTACAATCCAGACTCTAACCTCTGAGCCTAATTAGGTCTTGCTTGATCGTGACTCGATCTTGACCCAGACTTAATCCTATTAGGCTGGTCAATTTAAGCATTGTTGATCCCATCTAACCAACTCTTGATTCGGTTTGATCAACCGCTTAGACCTAATTGAGCTACCCAAGCCCGAACCCAGTATTATGAATATGTCTTAGATCTGAAATTCTCAATTTTAGACCTAATTAATATTCCATAAACTTAATTCTTAATTAAGTTGGGTTCATAAACAAAATATGCACAATAAATCCTAGGGTTTCAGGATCTAGGGTTTTGCAGAAAGTAAGTTTTGGGTTTCTGATTAAGGACGAACACGCAGCACCCCTACACGTCATAAGAACACCCCATCGAATGGGAAGAGAGGGCCTTTAAACCCTTCTTCGTTCTTATGACCGGACGGCCAAGAGGAACGCCTTAATCAGGAACATGTAAATCTACAAAACAGTTATAGATCTATATCATATATCTCATATACAAATTTAGATCTAATCAAGGCATATTTTGCATACATCTCATGTATCAAATCATGCATGTTTTCAGATCTAAATTATCACATAATAATCTAAAAAATTAGATTTAAATTGATCTAATCAAAATAAATTCTAATCTAGACAATTATGTAGAACTATTCTACAACTTAGTCTAGTCATGCATCTATCATATCTCATATGATATTTAAAATTAAATAATTTTTATTTGCTGTTTATCAGATGTTATTATAACACTTATAATATCAAAAAATAGTAAATAAGAAGATCTAAAATATGATTTAATCAGATTAAATCAAAGACATGCAAAACTATTCTATAGAACTATTCTATTCTAGAACTAGTCATGCATATCTTCATGTTCTTAGATCCAAATCATTTAATTTTAATTTTTCTGATTTCA
>QRFJ01000924.1:33478-133194 GCA_006176705.1 Cocos nucifera | reverse complement strand
TCCCTTGACCAAACAGGCTGAATAAGAGAAAGGAGCAAAAGTTGCTCATTAAAGACATTATATGATAACACCTTAAAACTTCTCTGTATGTAATTCTACTACCTGGATATAAAAGATACCATTGATCTTATGCAATTCATTGCAAGGACTTAAAGTAAGTGGAATGTACACACCCTAGTTAGATTATGTCATGGATGACTATGTTTGGCATTACAGGCTTAGTCATATTAACAAGAATAGGATAAATGGGTTAGCTTGAGAGGAAAACCTCGATATCAATGATTGTGAATTATTGATAGGCCGTGAATCTTGTCTTCTTGGGAAGATGACAAAATAACCTTTTACTAGAAAAGATGAAGGAGCCGATAAAGTTCTAGGTCTCATACATAGTGATGTATGTGGATCTTGAACTTAAGTGCCAAAGGAAGACATTAATATTTCATTACAGATGATCTATCTGAGCATGGGTACATCTGGGATAAATCATTTGAAATGTTCAAATAATTCAATAATGAAAAAAAAATTCAATAAGGTATTAAAACTCTTCGATCAGATCGAGGAGGCAAATACTTATCTAGTGAGTTTGTGACATATCTAGGAGAGAATAGGATCTCTCTCAGCGGATTTCTTTTTAGAACATAGTAATCTAAAAGAAGAAATTGAACTTTGTTAGACATGGTTCAATCCACAATAGGATATAGTTGTCTGTCTATTATAGGGTTGTGCTCTTATGACTATTTTTTTTACTCTAAAAATTTATACTGAGTTAATTTGTTGCATTGACTCCATATGGGATATGGATCGAGCATAGACCTAGACTCTCCCCCTTTTGGATTTGGAGTTGATCAGCCTATATCGTATATTTGCATATAGATACACTTGGATCCTGGTCTAATAAGTGTTTAAGGGTTATTAATTCTGCTATGCTAAAGAACATAAGATGTTCATCAACGGTAGGGCATTCCTTTTGGAAAAAAGTGTTGGATTTGGTGTACAGGGTGGAAGCATGGATTTCAAAGCAAAAACATGAAATAATATCAACCAAACCCAAACCCTAGGACCACCTCATTAGTAATTAAATCATATAACATGCATTTGTAACATAAAAAAAAAGTATTAGAACATACTACTTACCACTAAACCCTAAATTGACCTTGATCATCGGTAGCAATCCGTCAGGGTTTCCACCAGGTGCCCACGTGTTCACCATCCAACGTTGATCCACACAGAGACTTGATCAAGATACTAGCACCTTTGATTTATATAATTAGAGTTCTAATCATAAGAACTTTAATTAAAAGGGCTAGACCTTCTTTAGCCTTTTTGTCACCTTCCTTGCCTCTCCTTATCTATCTTTCTTTTTCTTTTGTCTTCTTAATTTTCCTTCCTAATGTCTTAGTCTTAAGATGACTTCTTGTCCTTATAATGATAAGGTCTAGACAAGAGAAAGGAAGAAAGAAAATTGGACAAAAAGAAACTCTTGTAAGAAAGAAAAGATAATGTTCACACACACCGGACTCTTGATGCACACCCTTATTTATAATGTACGTAAGGGGATGCCAACAAAAATCTCACGCCCTTTCCTTTATCCAATTTCTCATGCCCCATCAGCCAATCTCACACCCATCTAAATTTTCAGCCATTTAAAAAATGAGATATAGACTTAGTCCAAGAGGTGCCTTAAAGCAGAAAGACTCTTCGGACTAATTCTACGTAGTTTTTTCTATGAAGAGTCCCGATGCATCATCCTTGGCACCACCCTTTTCAAAGGTTTCCATTAGATCATGATACAAAGCCATCCTAATGGCTCTAAAAGGGATGCCCATTCAGCAAGAAGGCATGGAAGAATGTACTTTGAATAGTCAAAGTCCCAAGAGCTTTTGACTTGGTCCAAGAAGAAGTGGGCGGCAAGGAGGAGTCCAAAGCGGCAAGGTACTCTTGGGCGACAAAACAATCATGGGCGAAAAGAATTTAAAAGAAAAGAATTTCATCTGCAGAAGGACTCTTCTGTGCCCCATATCTGATGTCCATGCCAATTAAAAAAAAGTTTACGTGACATAACAATATGGAAAAGTCAAAGAAGGTAGGTGCCATTATCTTATTCCATGCGCCAAAGAGTCCTTTGCGCATGAAAGACTTCCCACACATAAGAGAGAGACTCTCTGGCATGTGGGATGCAAGGTATGTGGTGCCCAATCTGAAGCCCAATCAATCTAGGTTAATCCAACTCAAGACCAAATCCTATTTGGCTCAAATCGGATCTTAATTAGCCCAAATCGGAAAGCTGATTCGAATCCAATTCGAAACCAAGTGCTAGGGTTTGCTACATGTGCTAGCATGTTCATCTTGCAAACATGGTCTAATCCAATTAGACCCTTAATCAATTCTCTTTATGTGTGACCCATTGGGTTTCACATCTAACCAGCAGTGAGTCTGGGTGTGATTTGACCTAATCTGGTTAGAACTCAACCAAACCAATTTAGGTCAAAACCAGCCAACCCAATTTGACTTAATTTAGAACACTTTCTAATTTAATAATTAAATTAAAATTTTAATTTAATCAAACCCACAAGACATGATTGACGTCTAGCAATGTATCATGACTATCCGAAAGATGTAAAATTTTGATGGAAATACCAAAAATATCCTTCAGTGAAAATTACCATGCAACTAGATCCTTCGATCTCCCTGCATCCTGAATATGACTCTGGGTATGGAAAATATGTCAACCCCAATATCATATTCATTTCTCTTTCAATCTTATGATGATGATTCATTTAATGAAATATTAGAAAATCATTTCTAATTTTTCATCATGCTTTGATCAAAGTCTTCCTGAATCATCATTTGTTTGAAGCAAGTAGGATGCTATTTCCTCTTACCAGGAGAGATCGATTCCATGTTAACCTACTCACAACCTTCATATATATAATCTACCATATCCAGATCATCCCATACATAACTGAGTCATGAATGAGTATGAACCAAAATATGGATTTATATATATAAGATTCTATGGTAGTTTCAGGTCAAAGGATTACATGCACAAATTCCACTATGAGAACCATCTATTGACATGTAGATAAGACTCCATTAGATATTCTCAATTTGGATCAATTCAGTGAACTCATTCTCTAATGAGCACCCACATTCTTGTATTAGTGTCATACATAAGTTATTGTGAGATCAATCACCCTCTCAATCGAGCATACAAAGAATGTGCTAGTCTTACCGAAAAATATTGATCCCTAACTCAATGTCCCATCAACTAGGAATATTTAAATTAGGATTTTAAGATTTTAGGTCTCACTAGTATGATCTCATCATAATCCTAAAATTATAGGTCTAATTTATAAGGTTCATCATAATCTTAAATAAATAATAAGACACTGCATATGATAAAATAAATGCCTTTATTTATTAAAAATGTCATTACATGAGTCTGGAAGACAAAGAACATCCCAAAAAAAAATTGGCTTGAGAGCATATTTCTTTCAATCTCCCACCTGCACTAAAGCCAATCGCCCTTATATTTTAATCCCATACAATCAAGGTAGCGATTAAATAGTTGCAATGGTAAAGCCTTAGTGAATGGGTCTACTATGTTGTTCTTTGTATCCACTCATTCTAGGACTACATCTTGTCTTTCAATAATTTTTCAAATGAGATGGAAGCATCTCAGAATGTATTTGGATTTATGATGAGACTTTGGTTTCTTTGCTTGAGCTACAGCTCCAGTATTATCATAGTAAAGTGGTACTGAATTCTCAATTTCAGGAATAACTCCCAATTCAGTGATAAACTTCTTCATCCAGACAGCTTTCTTGGCGGCTTTACTTACAGCTATGTATTCTGCTTCAGTAGTTGAGTCAGCTACAGTTGACTGCTTAGTACTTTTCTAATTCACTGCTCCGCTGTTCAGAGTAAATACATACCCCGAAATGGATTTGCTATCATCTAGGTTTGATTGAAAACTAGAATCAGAATATGCTTCTAATTTAAGATCAGAACCTCCATATACTAGAAAAATATCTTTAGTCCTTCTTAAGTACTTAAGAATATTTTTCACAGCTTTCCAATGATCCTCTCCTGGATCAGCTTGAAATCTACTTGCAATGCCTAAAGCATAAGCAACATCAGGCCTTGTACATAACATGGCATACATTATTGATCCAACAGCCGAAGCATAAGGAATAGAACTCATTCTATTTCTCTCTTCAGGTGTCTTAGGAGACATCTTTTTAGAGAGATGTATGCCTTGACTCATGGGTAAATAACCTCTTTTACTCCCATCCATACTGAATCTTTTCAGTATTAAGTCAATGTACCTTGATTGGGACAAGCCTAGCATCCTCTTAGATCTATCTCTATAGATCTTTATTCCTAGTATATAGGATGCTTCTCCCAAATCTTTCATGGAAAACTTATTTGATAGCCATAATTTGACTGATTGTAACATTGGGATATCATTCCCAATGAGTAGTATGTCATCTACATACAGAACCAAGAAGACTATGGTTCTCCCACTAGTTTTCTTGTACACACATGGTTCATCAACATTCTTGATAAAACCAAACTCTTTTACTGTTTCATCAAAATGGATGTTCCAACTCCTTGATGCTTGCTTTAATCCATAAATGGATCTCTTAAGCTTGCATACCTGATTTGGTTTCTCATTTGACTCAAATCCTTCTGGCTGTGACATATAGACCTCCTCCTCAAGGAAACCATTAAGAAAGGCAGTCTTTACATCCATTTGCCATATTTCATAGTCGTGGTATGCTGCTATAGCAAGCATAATCCTGAATAGATTTGAGCATGGCAATAGGTGAAAATGTTTCATCATAATCAATCCCCTATTTTTGCCTAAAACCCTTAGCCACCAATCTGGCCTTATAGGTTTCAATTTGACCATCAGCTCCAATCTTTTTCTTAAAAATCCATTTGCATCCAATAGGATTTATATCCTCTGGTGCATCCACCAAAGTCCATACTTTGTTGGTGTGCATGGATTCCATTTCGGATTGCATGGCAGCCAGTTATTTGTAAGAGTCCTTACTTTTGACTGCTTCCACATAGGTCAGAGGTTCGTCATTTTCAATGACTTGGGCTTCATTATTCTCAATAATGAAACCATACCTCATAGGTGTATTTCGTACTCTTTTAGACCTATGGATAGGAGTTATGTGTTCTGGTTCTTTTATATGATTATATGGTTGAGAAATTTCTATTTGATTTTTCTTGAACTTCACTAAGTTCAATATTTCTGCCACTGCCCTTTTCTAGGATAAATTCTTTTTCCATGAAAATGGCATGCCTACTTACAAATACCTTTTGTTCAGTAGGATGGTAGAATAAATATCCTATACTATTTCTAGGATATCCTATAAATAGACATCTGTCTGATCTAGCATCAAGTTTATGTCCAAAATTTCTTTTGACATAAGCTGGACAACCCCATATCTTAAGATACTTAAGATTAGGTTTCTTACTTCTCCATATGTCATATGGAGTACTAGATACAGATTTAGAAGGTACTCTATTCAAGATGTAAATTGCAGTCTCCAGAGCATGACCCCAGAAGAAAATAGGTAAATCAGTGAAGCACATCATGGACCGTACCATATCTAATAAGGTATGATTTTTTCTTTTCGGCTACACCATTTAATTATGGTGTATAAGGAGGTGTCCATTCAGAGAGAATCCCTTTAACTTTAAGATAGTCTAGAAACTCACTAGATAAGTATTCTCCTCCTCGATCAGATCGAAGGATTTTTATACATTGTCCAGTTTGTTTTTCGACCATACTTTGATACTCTTTAAATTTATCAAAGGCTTCTAATTTATGTTTCATAAGATACACATATCCAAACCTAGATAAATCATCAGTGAATGTAATAAAATAAGAGTATCCTCCTCTAGCTTGAGTTGTCATAGGACCACATACATCCGTATGTACAAGTCCTAATAACTCATTTGTCCTTTCTCTATGTCCACTAAATGGAATCTTGGTCATTTTACCCATGAGGCATGATTCACAAGTTCCCAATGATTCATAATCAAAAGGATCAAAGAACTTTTCTTTGTATAACTTGTTAATCCTAGCCTCACTAATATGACCTAATCGACAATGCCAAAGTAAAGTATTATTTATGTCATCTCTCTTATGTTTTCTATTTTCATCAATATGAAATATATTATCATCCAAACATAGAGTCAACAAACCATTGCTAAATATGCCAAAACAAATATTTTCATTAGAATATTTGATCGAGCAACCTTCGCTCGTTACATTAAGACTATAACCTTATTTTAATAACAAGGGTATAGATATAATATTTCTAATGATCTTAGGCATATAATAATAATTTGTAAGCTCTAAGATCTTTTCATAAGGTAACTTCAATATATTTGTCCCTACAGCTTCTGCTTGGATAGACTCTCCTCCAGCGCCATAGAGCTTGAAGTCACCTTTCTTCAAACTCTTAATTTTCTGTAGCCCCTGCAAAGATTTGCAGATATGAAAATCACAGTCGGTATCTAATACCCAAGAATTTGAAATGAAAGAATTTAATGATAATATAGTATGTATCTCATACATACCTTTTGGTGCATTATTTGCACCAGACTTCACGGTTGCAAGGTAAGCCTTGCAATTCCTCTTCCAATGGCCTGCTTTGCCGTAGTGAAAATAGGTCATCTGTCCGGAGACCTTCTTCCCCTTTTTCTTCTTATTTATACCACTTTTAGGATTCAACCTTCTCTTTGAACCCTTTTTGCCTGCCTTCTTCTTGGAGATCCCTTCCACAAGAAGAAGAGGAGCCTTATCTTTCTTGATATGGCTTTCTGCTGTCTTGAGCATATTTAACAGCTCAGGCAATGAAGAATTCAGTTTGTTCATGTGATAGTTCATGACAAACTGAGAAAATAATTCTGGGAGTGATTGCAGGATCAAATCCTGACTTAACTCTCCATCCATTACAAAATCTAATTGACTTAATCGAGTGATTAGGTCAATTACCATCAAAACATGATTTTGTATGGATGTTCCTTCTATCATTCTTGCATGAAATAATTGCTTAGATATCTCATATCTAGCAGTCCTACTATGCTCTCCATAAAGCTCTTTTAGATTGAGCAATATGGATTGAGTGTCCATGCTATCATGCTGCCTCTGTAATTCATTATTCATAGAGGCAAGTATGATGCATTTGACAGTAAGGGAATCATTTTGCCACATCTTGTATGTGGACTTATCTTCATCTATGGCATCATTTTCCTAATGGCTTAGGATCAGGGGCATCAAGAATATAGGAGAGTTTTTCTTGATTGAGTACTATTTTTAGGTTTCTCAACCAGTCAACATAATTTTGACCAGTCAATTTATTTGAATCCAAAATTGAACGTAATGAAAGTGAAGAAGCCATTTAATCTACATAATAAAGAACAATATATAAGCAAACAATTCATGATGACAAACATAATTAAATTAGGACTTTAATTTAATTATGTCTCCCACTAAAAATCATAACCCTCTTATTGATTTTCTTAGTGAGAATAAGATCCTAATTCCTTATAAAAAGTCTTGTGGTTGCACAACAAACCTGTTATAAGTTCAAAGGTAGGAAACTCTTTCCAATTGCATTTTATGCAACTCTCAAAAACTTTTGCCTCTAAAACATTAATAGCCTTGTGTTAAGCACAACAAACTTTAATATTTTAGTTTAAGTAGAACCCTTCATTTCTATACAGTCAAAATTGAAATATAACTACTTTTGTGGTTACACAACAAAGTAGTATATTCAAAATGCTGTAAGCATCTCAATGCACTAGATTAATATTACATTTTTTTCCATGATAGATCTTGTGGTTACACAACTGAACTAACATGATTCTGGACAAAATAAAAAACTAGTATGAAGGAAGGCCTTAATGTAGTGAATATAATATTAAGCATTTCAATCTGAAATTAAATTAATCGAATTGGCCAGGTAAATGGCAGAGAAATGGGAGTGCCTCCGTTGCTTTCCTTAGACACCAATAAATTAGTCAAGTCAAGCAACGGAACTAATTAAAAAACTATGTTCTCTTTACCAATCAAGAACCATTTTTTCTAGACACCGATTGATCAATTAGACATCCTGACTGATTCAGCTAAAGATTAATTACACTACAACTTAATATAATTTTTATAGAGGGACTTAAATGGTCTCAATGCACATATTGATTTAAAACAAACTGAATGCATAATAGCATTAATTATGATAAAAAAATTATATATGTCAATTAAGATGTATAATTATTCTAGGACAACCATCATTATATAGTGAATACTTTCCACTATATCAGGGCAACCTTTATAGAATAATATATACAACATAATCTCATTATGATAAGAAAAAGAATATGATCTCATCATATAAATTAAAACATGCTAAAAATATTATATCATATTTTTCATTTATGCCATTATACTATAAGCAAAGCATTATATGATTTAACCTAATAAGGCTTGCTCTGATACCACTATTAGATTTGGTGTACAGGGCAGAAGCGTGGATTACAAAGCAAAAACATGAAATCATATAAACTAAACCCAAACCCTAGGACAACCTCATTAGTAATTAAATCATATAACATGCATTTGTAACATAAAAGAAAGTATTAGAACATACCTCTTATCGCTAAACCCTAAATTGACCTTGATTGTCGGTAGTAGTCCGTCAGAGTTTCCACCAGGTGCCCACGTGTTCACCCTCCAACGTTGATCCACACAGAGACATGATAAAGACACCAGCATCTCTGATTTATATAATTAGAGTTCTAATAATAAGAACTTTAATTAAAAGGGCTAGACCTTCTTTAGCCTTTTTGTCAGCTTCCTTGCCTCTCCTTATCTATCTATCTTTTTCTTTTGTCTTCTTAATTTTCCTTCCTAATCTCTTAGTCTTAAGATGACTTCTTGTCCTTATAATAACAAAGTCTAGACAAGAGAAAGGAAGAAAAAAAATTGAACAAAAAGAAACCCTTGTAAGAAAGAAAGATAATTTTCACACACACCCGGACGCTTGATGCACACCCTTAATCAACTAGATCCTTCGATCTCCCTGCATCCTGAATATGACTCTGGATATGAAAATATGTTAACCCCAATATCATATTTATTTCTCTTTCAATCTTATGATGATGATTCATTTAATGAAATATTAGAAAATATTTCTAATTTTTTATCATGCTTTGATCAAAGTCTTCATGAATCATCATTTGTTTGAAGCAAGTAGGATGCAATTTTATCTTACCAGGAGAGATCGATTCCATGTTAACCTACTCACAACCTTCATATATATAATCTACCATATCCAGATCATCCTGTACATAACTGAGTCATGAAGGAGTATGAACCAAAATATGGATTTATATATATAAGATTCTATGGTAGTTTCAGATCAAAGGATTACATGCACAAATTCCACTATGAGAACCATCTATTGACATGTAGATAAGACTCCATTAGATATTCTTAATTTGGATCAATTCAGTGAACTCATTCTCTAATGAGCACCCACATGCTTGTATTCGGATCATACACAAGTTATTGTGAGATCAATCACCCTCTTAATCGAGCATACAAAAAATGTGCTAGTCTTACCAAAAAATATTGATCCCTAACTCAATGTTCCATCGACTAGGAATATTTAAATTAGGATTTTAAGAGTTTAGGTCTCACTAGTATGATCTCATCATAATCCTAAAATCATAGCCCTAATTATAGGATTCATCATAATCTTAAATAAATAATAAGACACTGCATATGATGAAATAAATACCTTTATTTATTAAAAATGTCATTACATGAGTCTGGAAGACAAAGAACATCTCAAAAATAAATTGGCTTGAGGGCATATTCCTTTCAAAAAGTTTCTTAGAGAAGGAGCTGATGCCTATCAAGTTAAACTTATAAAAATTTGACTGGTAGAAAGGAATCGACGTTATCTGATTAACCTATAGAACCAGATTTGATCATATCAAATTTGGAGCCCATTAAAGTATCACCTTTAAGAAGATCCAATAGAGTACCGCATTAGCTAGATAGATACTTCAGTGTCTAGGTCCGGGATGGCAATCATGTTGAGCTCGATAAGAACAATAGGGATTCGATCACCTATAAGGATATAGTGCAGTGGCTTGATTCTGAGAAGTGGCTTGGAGCCATGTGATCCAAATTGATGTCTATGAAAATCAATAGTGTATGGACACTAGTTGATCACCTGAAGGGATAAAACCCATTGAATATGAATGGATTTCTAATAGGATCAGAGTAGTGCAGATGGGAAGGTAAGGACCTGTAAAGCCCATCTGAGTATCATCTCAGAGTTCGAACATACATTCTAAACGTATATCTTAGTTATGAACAAAAACAAACCCTACACTTATTATTGGGTAAAATGTCTTATAGTGTTATTTCATGTGATGTTTGAGGATGAAATTCTCTTAATCCAAAATAGCATTCCAACATTGCAAGGAATAAAAGTTTAGCTGTCATCTTATTTATCCATGTACGAGATTAGACATGGTATACTCACTAGAGATAGTGAGCAGATACCAGTTTGATCCAAGTAAGAGCCACTGGAGGTTGTATAGACAATCCCTAAGTATTTGAAAAATACTAAGGTCCAGTGACTCAAATATGAAAGTACTGACTTAAAATATATGGATATTTTTATTTCAGTCGGAACAAGATGACAATAAAAGAATGTTGACTCATATCCTAATTGTAGGAGCAATCTGTTGGAAAGGTTCCAAGCAGGATACTTTAGCCTATTCAGTTAGTGATGTAGAGTATGTCATAGCATATGATGCTGCCATATAAGCCGTGTAGTTACTAAGGTTCATTAATAGGTTGGGAGTGACACCCTCTACCCATAGTCCAGTCCTATCATAGCACTAGAGCCATAGCTCAGGCTAAAGAACCGAAAGACCAGCATATTTTGCATCATTTTCATGTTAGATATTTGATTTGGGTGACGTCGAACTTTAGAAGATCGATGTAAAAGAAGAACTTGACCAACCTATTTGCTAAGACCTCAGAACTAAGGAGTTCTATGAACTCAAGTGGAAGATAGGATATTCGATATCATTCTGATTGGCTTTAATCCAAGTGAGAGTTATTGAAAAATGTGTCCTAAAGCCAATCATCTAAGTAGTAGATGATTGAAATTAGTATATGAATTATCTAATAATAATAGTAATTTGGCTATTTCATCATAGAAGTTCTATCTTCCTTAAATGAACTCCTAAATTATGATGAAGTTCATAGACCACAATCAATCGATAAAGAAGAATTTATTGGATGGTTCTTAAATTGTTCATGACCAAATGATAAGTTATTAATAAGGATGATAACTTATCAAGTGTAGGTTATTGTATGCCATATACATTGGTTATCCTCATAATCAAGTGGTGTAGAGACACTGGTATGGCATCCGAGTGAGATGTAGGAGTACATCTGTACTGAACATGAACATTGTAGCACTCTACTATCAAGAGTAGCTAGCTAAAGCTAATGGATATAAGTGTCCCTTTGACCTAAGATCGCCATGGTGACCTACGAGCAACTCCCTATACTTTGGTGCTGGACTGCCTATATTTTTAATATAGGTGATGAAAGATTTTTGGGTATAATCAAGTACTTGTAGAGTCGGTGTGTGAGTCAAGATGGGATTGACCACTCCTGATTAACTTGAAGAAGAGAATGACTCGCTGTATTTCAATTTAGCAAAACCTAGGCCTAGGTAATCCTCGTGAGGTGTCATAGGATTTGCAAAATTTTGAGACCAAATAGTGATGACTTGTATAAGTGCTGACAGTATACTCAAAGTTATCTTGAGCATTATTGGTCAAATAGATAAATTATATGGTAACCATGGGCCAGGGCTCTAAGAATGTTGCTTTCTATACATTCGACCTATCCAGACGTCGAAAATCATTGCTAGATGGTAACTTCAATTGGTACAGAAATTAGTTTCTAAGCTACTGGCTTAGGTTCGAACCTATGGGGTCATACACATTAGAGCTTGTAACCTGATCGAATGGTTAATCGATGATTGAGAATCATTTTGAGGTCAAACATTTAATGTGATTAATGTTTGATCTAATGCAAGTGTTGCACGAGGATCGATTAGCAATTGGATTGCTAATTGGCTCAATTTGATTGAGCAATCATGCTGAGATTAAGTCTAATTGAATCTGGTTTGAATTTAATTAGATTAAGTCTAATTGATTTATTGGATAAGCCAATTGTAAGCGAAGAACAATTTCTTGTTTGTCTAGAACTTGGGTGCACCTGATTGACTTAGGATTTAAATCAAATTTAAATCTTGATTTAATCTAATTTAATTAGACTTTTAGTTAGACTAGGACCATCCTTTATTGGATTGTATTTAATCTAATTTAAAAATAATTTTGACCTAGTCAAACAAGAGAAGTCCCAATTGGGCTGGAGCTCTCTCTCTTTCACTTGCGCCTAAGAAAGCTCACACCATATTTTAATTTTAGATTTTTTTCTATAATTTTCATGCCTAAGAAATGATTTTCCATACCCCATTATCTCAAAAATTGGATTTAAATTTGATTTGGTCAAAATTAGAAGGAAGTTGGAAATTGTTTCCTACTTGGAAGAGTCTTCATTGACCCAAACTTCTCCCTCCCTTGTGCGCAAACTCTACCCATGCCCCTTTATCTTATTCTATCCTTTTTCCCTTGGTTTTGTTCATAAAAATTAATGGTTACACAAAAAAATAAGTGGGAGGGGCATCCAAGAGTTGGACGCCCCATAGAAGTCCTCCTTAGACTAGGTTTTGACTTAGTCTTGCAATAAAAGGTGGATGCCTCTTATGAGATGGTTTAAGGATGTAAAAGATCATAGAAAAATCATGAAAAGATAGAGGAGGAGGATAAGGCATGGAGAATTTTTGGTGCCAAGATTCTTGGAGAAGATCTCTCAATTAAGACATCAAAGGTTGATATCTTGAAGAGACAAGGTATGAAAAGATTGTCTTCTATTATAATTTTTTTTTATGTTTCTTCCTTTCTATTTTATTTATAATTTTTATATGATAAAAATTTGAGAGAGAGAGAGGAAGGGCTTGAGGAAATATGGCACCAACATTCTTAGAGAAAAGGTCTTCATCTGGACATCAATCATTGATGTCATGAAGGCACAAAGGTAAGAGAAGATTATCTTCTCTTTATTTTTTTTGAATATCTTCTTTTTCATTATTTTATATGATTTTTTTATATGACAAAGAATTGAAAGAGAGAGAGAGAGAGAGAGGAAGAGGACATGGAATCTATGCTCCAAGGTGTTGGAGCATGGTGATCATTTTTGGACATGATCTGATCATGTCCTAATGCGAGAAGAAGAAGAGAAGAAGGTCTTCTCTTAGGATTTTCTTGAGAGCCCTTCTTCTCAATTTTATTTATGAGAAAAATATGAGGGTGTGATATCTAAAAAATTAAAAAAAAATCCATAGGAGAAGGTCTCCTCTGATCTTAGCATAGAGGTGTTTTCAGGACATCAACTGTTGATGTCCTGAAGGAGAAGATTTGTCTTCTCCTAGGATTTTTTTCATATATCTTTTTATTTCTATTTTATGGAAGATCCAAGGGTTGGATTCTTCCCTCATTCCTCCTCATATTTTTTATCTCTTGGATTGTCCAAGAGATCTGAAGAACATGTATTTGATTAACCATCAGAAGGGATCCACGTGAAGCTAGCACTTCTTGCGGATTTTCGTTCGACGAACCTCCGATCTATTTTGCAGGTTCATGTAGATCATCTGTAGAGGTCGTATGCATTTGTGGCTCCAAAAGCAACAACACTTTCAATCATGGAGTTCTCAACCCATGCAAAGATAAGAGATCTGATCTCTTGGTGACCTAGATGTGATCCAGGATTAGATTTAAAATTATTCTAGATCTTGGTATTGATATGATCAATACCACTTATGATTAATTTAATTTTAGATTTATATTTTCATCATAACATGTTATAGATTCTTGATGTAGGGTTTTGTAATTTGATTACATACATGTTATAGATTAAATAGTTTAATCTATGTCTTTCGCTGCTCTACATTTCAAAAAAATTTTAAAATCTATGCATGAAATCCTGCATGTTTTTCAACAGCCTCGAATCTGCTGCATCAGTAGGTTGAACTGCTTTGGATCTAGCATGTCCACCGATGGAGGGGGTCGAGGTGTCGGTGATGGAGTAGGGATAAGCTGATCCAGCTTAGATCTGATGGCAGAAGTAGTGGATCGCCGGGTGGTTATCTTTTTTTGAGGCATTTCTAGGCTGAAAAGATTGAACAAAGATGGATCTTGAAGAGTTAAAAGAAGAAAGGATCAAGAATGACTAGGCACTCCTTTTAGAATAAGAACTCAAAGGCCCTTTCTTTATTGCCAATCCTATTGGTGCAGAATTTGGTTGATGTTGGAACCAAGCTAGAGCTGGAAAAGACAAGGTCGTCATCAAAAACTTGCAAGGTAAGTCCTGAATGGAGTCAGGGGTGGTGGCTCTAGCAGAATCCTTCGACGATTAAGTCAGCTCTTCTGGCCAATAGAAATGGAGTGCTCAGGAAAGAAAGTAGTGGAGTTAGGGGAAGGAGAATAGAGCTTTAGAGAGAAATGTATTTGGAGGGTCCCCTTTATAGATGGGGCCTATAACAAATTGAGAGCAACAGCCATAACTATCTGGTAGTGGGCTGCTCGGGGCCACGTAGAGTTTGTTATAGAGGGTAGTGTCTATTGTCATGATGTGCCAGTTCGTTGGGATTTAATAGTTGAAGTTTGGTGAGGTAGATATCTGTTGGTGAAGAACTTTAAGTTATATCAATTCCATA
This sequence comes from Cocos nucifera, assembly GCA_006176705.1. NCBI lineage: Eukaryota > Viridiplantae > Streptophyta > Magnoliopsida > Arecales > Arecaceae > Cocos > Cocos nucifera. Next base: position 118,291 of record QRFJ01000924.1, on the reverse strand, counting down.
GGAGTTCAGACACCCCTAAGGTTGTCTATGTACGAGTTGGTCCATGCTGTGTATAGAACTAAATTCATGTAGGCAAGGAGACCCTTCTAGGCAACTATAGGAAGTTCGGCCAAAAGGGATTCGAAAACTCTACGAATGGAGAAATCTTTGAAGGAAGTCTGCTGGAGAAGAATCCGGAAGTAGTTCTACTGGAAGGAGAAGCCTGACTGAAGAAGAAGAACTTCGAAAATAATTCTGTTGGAGAATTCTGGAAAGAGGTCCGTTGAAGAAGCAAATACATAACAACGGGTCCCCTTTTAGCTGGTGTAAGAAGTTCGGATGAACGGAGGTTGATGGGAAGGAAATTAGCTAGTATCAGGGAGGAGATTGATGGGAAGGACATCGATAGGGGAAAATTTGCCTGGAAGGAGCGAAAGCAGATCTACTTAGAGAGGATCTATTTATTTATTCCTTCAAAGATCGACCACCTTCGAGGCCATCTAGAGGCTGATACAGAGGAGATGAGGTTCTTTTGGCCGCGTATTCAGAGTTCTTGATGCAGGAATCCCAAGGTCTGCTACTCTTAGTATATTGTAGGAGTTCATCTGAAGAGGAGTTCCATTGATCCAATATTGGCCCAATATCGAATAGCTTGGATGGCTTTTTACTGGGGAGAGATTCAAAGAGCGCTAAGGTTAGACAAACTAAGCCATAATTAGACTTGTTACTCAGTTGCTTGGGGGCTGTCATCACTGTTCAAGTTCATCCGAGTGAAATCTACAATGCCCTATAGGTTCTGGGGACACCTGAAGGAACTTGAAATCTGAGTGAAGAGGATCAGTCAATAAATTCAAATTAGAGGTCTGTATTTTCGATGCCTAAGTATAAATTCTTCACCGACTGGAATCAGGCATGGCTGCCTTCACCGAATGAAGTCACCTGAAGGCTCGGCATCCTGTTGGACTTCGGCAGGAAAAGGGTTTACATCCAACAAGAATTAAATTGTATTAAACTTGATTTAATTTGATTTCTAATTGGATTAGGAATACTATTGATTAGGTTATATCAAGATCTATTTTAATTGGGCTTAAGAATAGCTTTGACTAGTCAAAGCATTAAGTCCTAGTTTGACTAGGACTTCTCTCTTGCGCCACCTATCCTCTCCATGCCACCTTTGCCCATGCCCATGCCAACTTTTTTGAAGTTGAGCATGGGATACATCATGCCATGAGAAGCCCCTTTCATCCCATATCCCTCTTAGATGGAAGTTGATTTTAGATTTGGTCAAAACTAAGAAGTAGTCATGATCTCAAACTTTATTTGATAGAGTTCTACAAAGCCAAAACTCTATCCATTTGTGGTGCCATCTCTTCTGAATTTTTCCTAAAATCTTTGATAGAATTAGGAGACTTTTTGTGAGCCAAATACCTAGAGTCCACACAGAAAGAGAAGGGGGAGGCACCCAAGAGTTGGGCATCCTAATCCATGTCCTATTTGGATACTCTTTTCTTGGTGTTTGACCTAGAAAATGACTCCTCTCTAACTCTCTATAAAAAGGGACTTTGGGCATGGGACTTTTAGAGCTTTTAGACATAAGAGAGAGGGCTTGGATATGGGAACCTTGGGTGCATAAGGGTTGTGGGAATGGGATTTTGTAAAGGCACAAATTAATGTGTCAAGGTGAGAGGAAAGGAGTAGAGAAGAAGGGTCTTCTCTAGGGTTTCGCTTTCAATCTTCTCCACCACCATTTTGAGAGAAAAATATGAGGAAGAAGGCTTCTCCTATATCTTTCATTCTCCATCTTTGGTCGTTGGAGAGTCCAAGTCATTCAAAAAGGAAAATTTGATATCAATCATCAAATAAGGATTAGTACAGTGCTAGCACACCGTGCTGATTTCTAGATTGCTAGACTTCGGATTAAGATCGAGACTTTATGTGGACTTTTCATAGAGGCCAGATCCATGTGCAGGTTGAAGCAATAACCTCAGCCTCAGATCAGCAAGTGAAGATCCTAATATGCGAAAGATAAAAGAGATTCGATCTCTTTCTCTCACTAGATTAGATCTAGTTTTTTTATTTGATGTTGATATGATCAACATCATTATTTTATTCTTTATTTAATTTTTAGATTTATATGAATGCATGAGTCATGTCATTAGATTCTAGATCTAGGATTTATTTACATATTTTTTAGATTAATTAGATTAATCTTTTGCTTTCACTGTTAGAATTTTGAAAAAATTTCAAAATACATGCTAGAAACTCTAGATTTTTTTTTCAAATGGTATCAGAGCCTAGATTTCTTTGACATGATTTCTTTGCATATTTTAGATCTATTATTTAGATTTGATCTAAATAAGAATATAAAATTAAATCTAAAAATATTAAATATTTAGATCACATGGACTGATCTTATAAGATTGTCCTCCTGCAAGGTTTGCCTCTTATAGTGTAAAGGTTGTCTTAGTATGTGCTGATCTAAAATCCTAATCATCAAATTTTATTTTTGATCTAAAAATTTTATGATTTAATTTAAAGTATTTTAATCTAAATTTTTTATCATAAATATGTTAGATTTGATCTATGGTGATTTATGATTATTTAAAATTAAAATTGTCTCAATTAAATGTTCATAATCATGAATATATTTAGATTAGATCTAAAGTAGATTCATGTTTATGCTATTTGCATATTGATTATGAATCAAATATACAATTGGTTGGTAGAACTATATTATAAAAATATTTTATAAATATAAAAATTATTTTTAAAATGTCGAATCCCAACCCTCAGTCCAAAACTTAATTGAGAATTAAGAGCTATTTTATTAGGATCTTGGATTGTGAATTGTAGATCCTAAGAAAAAATCATAACACTTGAGTTAATGGGTTAGAGTGAATTAGATTCATTAATTGGATTAGACCTAAGGTTAGATTAAAGAATGGACGTAATTAGAGAATTGACTAAATCTAATCACATGTTGTTTTAGATTAGGTCAAGGTCTATATAGATCAATTACAATAATTATAGTTAGTCAAGTCCATGTCTTTAACAAGAACCAAATGGACTTGATTCTTAGCTAAGCAATCTAGCCGAAACTGTTTAGTAGATCTAATAGAAACTAATTAACCAGTTGGTGTCTAAAATAAGTCTAGCAGTTTCGATCGGTGGTCTTCAATTGGGAGCTACTCATACTGATTCAGTCTTTGATGAGTTAATGACATATCCCTTCCATTGATCTTACTTACCTAGCCTTCTTGGTGAAGTTATATTTTGATCAGATCACTTGACAATTTGAGCTGACCCATATCAGCTAGGTAAATCAATATGACTGATTTAGGTGCTCCTATACCAGCATATCTATGGTCTCCCTTAATCTGACTTAGTAAAGTCAGTGGAAGGATCATGATTAGCTAGTTCATCTAACTCTTTTCTCTTAAAATAAATTAATCAAATCCTCTAAAATTATTTAGTCCTTAAAAATAAAATAGTTATGATGATAACTAGATTATAGCCTCCCATTAAGTTAAGTGATAATGGATCCATTCATTGGATAATCATTAGAGGCCCAAAGGCCTGATGCTTATCGACTATTGAAATTATCATTCATAATATGATTTCTTGGCTGCGTCTCTCTAAATGGTTGTTAGGTTGATTAACCAAAGTTGGGCTTAATCATTCATTGGTTAGATAGATCAAGTATGCTCATATTAATGATTGGATCTAACCAGACCCATTTAGTAGAGGCTAAAGCTTACTGATTAGGGACTAGGACAAAATTAAATTATTAGAAGTTGTTTAGAAAAATAATTGATTATGAATCTATCCATAGAAGTACATGTGTTGATCGGCTAAAGTTGGGCTTGTGTGTAGTCTATGTAGACTCTAGTACCAACTAAGAAATTAGGATAATTTTTTTAGTTGGAGATAAAGGCTACCAATTTAAATAAAATAGTGGAAGAACCTTTTAATTGAAGTATATTTTTTTAGATTTAATAAATCATTTACTAATTAGGTCTTGGTTTTTCTTTGTGTAGTTACAGCCACTATTTTGTCACTTCGATCATTGTTGGACAATAATAAGTTGGTAGGACCCAACTTTGGTAGCTGGTACTACAAGTTGAAGATTGTCTTGGAGTATGAATGGATCTTATGTTGGAAAATATATTCCAAAGCCAATTATAAGTCTATTGACGGTTGTGCTATATTATATTTATAATTAATTTACTAATTAATAAAATATATTTTTTACATTTTTTCATCATAAAGTATTTATCTTCTAATGAACTTCATTATTGTGATAAAGTTCTTAGGACTATTTAACTTTGATAAAGAGAGAATTTATTGATTGGTCCATAAAATAGTTCACCACCAAATGATAAGCTGTTAATTAGGACGATAGCATCTATCGTGTTGGGTTTGGTGTGCAGAGTGGAAGCATGGATTTCAAAAAAAATAATGAAATCATATAACCAAATCCAAAATGTAGGACCATCTTATTAGAATTTAAATCATATAATATATATTATAACATAAGTGAAGATATTGGAACATATCTCTGATCGCTAAACTCCAACTTGACCTTGATCACTAGTAATAGTTCGTCTGGGGTTCCATAAGATGCCCACGTGTTCACCCTCCAATATTGATCCACATGGGATCTTGATCAAGACACCAGCATCTTTGTTTATTTTAATTAAAATTCTTACGATAAGAACTTTAATTATTTGGGCAAAACCTTCCCAAGCCTTTGCTATCACCCTTCTTTCCTATCCTTTCTAATCTTTCTATTTTTTTTTCCTTCTCTTCCTTTGCAATCTTTCTAAGCCCTTGTCCTAAAGTAGACCTTTTGTCCTTAATTAGGACTTGTCTTAATAAGGGAAGGAAGAAAGAAATTGGATAACTAAGAAGAGTGGTCAGAAAGAAAGAAGAGTTCTCAAATCACTTGGCACTATGGAGTGTGCCCCTATTTATAATATACGTAGGCATGCCTCCTCAATTTTCTCACACCTATTGTCATTTAGAATCTCATGTCCTTCAGCCTATCTCATGCCCCTTCAAAAGAAATTGCCATGCGGGATACATAGAATTAATATGAGGAGGTACCTTAAAGCAGAAGGACTCTTCGTAAAATTTCTACGTAAGTTTCTTCTGAAGAGTCGCGAGACTACACTATGTGTGCCAAAAATCAAGGGATGAGATTAGATGAGATGGCCATCCAATGGCCAAGAAAAGGGATGCCTCACCTGAATTTTAGAATGGAGAAAATTGGCATGGAAGAGTCAAAGTTTCAAAAGCTTTGACTTGGTCCAAGGGGTGCCAAGATGGTTGGGAGTCTCCCTTATCCATCTTTTAGCTAAAACACCAAAGTATTTAAAACTCAGAAGGACTCTTAGTCACCCTTCTATTTAGATCTAAAACCACATAAAAAATGTTACGTAAAAAAATAAAAATGGATAAGACAAAAGAGGTTGGCACCAAACAATCCCATGCGCACAAAAATCTCTTGTGCATAAATTAAACCCCACATGCCAAGAGAGAGAGTTTCTAGTGTGTGGGTTGCTGTTAGATGGCACCAAGACCCTGGCCATCAAGCCAGGGGTCAACCCAACTAAGGATCAAATCTGATTTAACCTAAATTGGATCTAATCAGCACAAATTGGAACCCATTTCGAATCTGATTCAAATCTTGGTGCTAGGATTTGCAATATGTGCTAGCATATTCAACCTACAAATATCATCTAATCCAATTAGACCCATGATCAATTTCCTTTGTATGTGATCCATTGGATTCCACATCTAGCCAGCAGTGGATCCAGATGCAATTTGACCTAATTTGGTTAGAACTTAACCATATCGATTTAGATTAAAACTTGCTAACCTGATTTGATCAATTAGAACTCTTTCTAATTAACAATCAAATTAAACTCTTTAATTTCATTAAACCCATAAGACAAGATTGATATCTAACAATGTATCATGTCTATCCAAAAGATATAAAATTTTGATGGAAAAATCAAAAATAACCTTCAATGAAAAGTTATCGTGCAATAGGATCCTTCAATCACCCTACATCCCAAATATGACTATGGATATGGAATCATGTCAAAACCATCTTCATATTCATTTTGCTTCTAATCATATGATGATGATTTGATTAATGAAATATTAGAAATTATTTTTAATTTTTATCATGCTTTGATCAAAGTCTTTCTGAATAATCATTCGATTGAAGCAAGTAGAATGCAATTTTTTCTTACTAGGAGTGATCGATTTCTTGTTGACCTACTCATAACCTCTATATATAATCGACCATATCTAGATCATCCCAACATGACTAAGTCATGAATGAGTATGAACCAAAATAAGGATTCATGCGTACAAGATTCTATGATTGTCTCAGGTCAAAGGATTACATGCACAACTCCCACTATGAGAATCATCTATTGACATGTAGATAAGACTCCATTAGATGTTCTCAAATTGGATCAATTCAGTGAACTCATTCTCTAATGAGCATCCACATCCTTGTATTAGTTTCATACATAAGTGATAGTGAGATCAATCATCCTTACATCAAGCATATATGGGATGTGCTAGTCTTTCTAGAAACATTGTTCCCCAACTCAATATACCATTGATCAAAAATATTTTAGATTAGGATTTTAAGGTTTTAGATCTCACAAGTATGATCTGATCATAACCCTAAAATTATAGCCCTAATTTATGAGGTTCATCATAATCTTAAATAAATAATTAAGATACAGCATACGATGAAATAAAATGTCTTTATTTATTTGAAAATATCATTACATGAGTTTGGAAGATAAAAGAATAGCCCAATAAAATACAAATTTCGATTGACTTGAGGGCATATTCCTTTCAATCTCCAACTTGCACGAAAGCCAATCATCTTTATATTTTAATCCCATACAATCAAGATGGCAATTGAATTGCTGCTGTGATAAAAATCTTAGTGAACGTGTCTGCTATGTTGTTCTTTGTGTCTACTCGTTCAATGACCACATCTTATCTCTCGATTATTTTAGGAATGAGGTGGAAGCATCTCAGAATGTGCTTGAATTTATGATGAGCCCTTGGTTTCTTTGCTTAAGCAACTATTCTAGTATTATCATAGTAAAGTGTTACTAGGTTCTCAATTTCAGGAATAACACCCAATTTAGTGATTAACTACTTCATCTAGATAGCTTCCTTAGTAGCTTCACTTACAGCTATGTACTCTGCCTCAGTGGTTGAGTCAGCTATAGTTGGCTGCTTGTTACTCTTCCAACTCACTACTCCATCATTTAGAGTAAAGACATATCCTAAAATGGATTTGCTATCATCTAGATCTAATTGAAAACTAAAGTTAGAATACCCTTCTAGTTTGAGATTAGATCCTCCATGTACCAAAAAAATATCCTTAGTCCTTCTCAAGTACTTAAGAATATTTTTCACAGCTTTTCAATGATCCTCTTCTAGATCAGTTTAAAATCTACTAGCTATGCCTAAAGCATAAGCAACATTAGGCCTAGTACATAACATGGCATACATTATTAATCCTACAGTTGAAGTATAAGGAATAGAACTCATTCTATTTTTCTCTTCAGATGTCTTAGGAGACATCTTCTTAGAGAGATGTATGCCTTGACTCATGGGTAAGTAACCTCTTTTACTCCCATCCATATTGAACTTTTTCAGTATTAAGTCAACGTACCTAGATTGGGACAAGCCTAGCATCCTTTTAGATCTATCTCTATAGATCTTTATACCTAGTATATAGGATGCTTCTCCCATGTCTTTCATGGAAAACTTATTTGATAGCCATAACTTGATCGATTGCAATATTGGAATATTGTTCACAATGAGGAGTATGTCATATACATACAGAATCAAGAAAACTATGGTACTCCCACTAGTCTTCTTGTACACACATGGTTCATCCACATTCTTGATGAAGCCAAACTCTTTGACTGTAACATCAAAGCAAATATTCCAACTCCTTGAAGCTTGCTTCAATCCATAAATGAATCTTTTAATCTTGCATACCTGATTTGGTCTCTCATTTGAGATAAAATCCTCTGGCTATGACATGTAGACCTTCTCCTCAAGCAAACTATTTAGGAAGGCAATCTTCACATCCATTTGCCATATTTCATAATCATGGTATGCTGCTATTGCAAGCATAATCGCAATAGATTTGAGCATGGCAATAGGTGAAAATATTTCATCACAATCAATATCCTATTTTTGCCTGAAACCCTAGCTACTAATCTGGCCTTATAGGTTTCAACTTGACCATCTGCTCCAATCTTTTTCTTATAGACTCATTTGCATCCAATAGGGTTCACACCCTTTGGTGCATAGAAAGTCCATACTTTGTTGGTGTACATGGAGTCTATTTCGGATTGCATGGCAGCTAGCCATTTGTTTGAGTCCCTACTCATGATAGCTTCTGTATAGGTTAGAGGTTCATCATTCTCAATGACTTAGGCTTCATTATTCTCAATAATAAATCCGTATCTCATAGGTGCATATCATACTCTATTAGACCTATGGATTGGAGTTGTGTGTTCTGGTTCTTCCATATTTATGTGTTTATTTGCTTGAGAAATATCTATTTATTTTTTCTGAACTTCACTAAGTTCAATATTTCTCCTACTGCCACTTTCTAGAATGAATTCTTTCTCCATGAAAGTGGCATGCCTACTTACTAACATCTTTTATTAAGTAGGGTTGTAGAATAGATATCCCATACTATCTCTAGAATATCCTACAAATAGACATCTATCTGCTCTATCATCTAGCTTATGTCTAAAATTTCTTTTTACATATGCTGGACAATTTCATATCTTAAGATACTTAAGATTAGATTTCTTTCTTCACCATATCTCATATGGAGTAATAGATATAGACTTAGAAGGTACTCTATTCAAGATGTATACTGTGGTCTCCAGAGCATGACCCCAAAAGAAAATAGATAATTCTATGAAGTACATCATGGTCCATACCATATCTAATAAGGTATGATTTCTTCTTTCGGCTATACTATTTAATTATGGTGTATAAGGAGAGGTCCATTCAGAGAGAATGTCCTTTACTTTAAGATAGTCTAAAAATTTACGAGACAAGTATTCTCCTCCCCAATCAGATCGAAGGATTTTTATACTCTTTCCAATTTATTTCTTGACCATATTTTGATACTCTTTAAATTTATCAAAGATTTCAGATTTGTGTTTCATAAGATACACATATTCAAACCTAGATAAATCATCAGTGAACGTTATAAAATAAGAGTATCCACCTTATGTGTGAGTTGTCATAGGACCACAAACATTTGTATGTACAAGTTCTAATAACTTACTTGTCCTTTCTCCATATCCATTAAATGGAGTCTTGGTCATTTTGCTCATGAGACATGATTCATAAGTTTCTAATGATTCATAATCATAAGGATCGAAGAACTTTTTTTTGCATAGCTTGTTAATCCTGGTCTCACTAATATGATCAAGTTGACAATGCCAAAGTAAATTATTATTTATGTCTTCTCTCTTATATTTTCTATTTTCGTCAACATGAAAAATATTATCATCCAAACATAGAGTCAACAGGCCATTATTAAAAATGCCAGAATATATTATTTCATTAGAATATTTGATCGAGCAACCATTGCTCATTACATCAAGACTATAATCTTATTTTAATAACAAGGATATAAATATAATATTTCTAAGCTCTAAGATCTTTCTAGAAGGTAACTTCAATATATTTGTTCCTACAGCTTCCACTTGGATGGACTCTCCTCCAACACCGTAGAGCTCGAAGTCACCTTTATTCAAACTCCTATTTTTTTGCAGCCCTTGCAATAATTTGCAGATATGAAAATTGCAGTCGGCATCCAATACCCAAGAGTTTCAACTAAAAAAATTTAATGACAAAATTATATGTATCTCATATACACCTTTTGGTGCAACATTTGCACCAGTCTTCATAGTTGTAAGGTAAGTCTTGCAATTCCTCTTCCAATAACCTACTTTGCCGCATTGAAAATAGGTCATCTATTCGAAGGCTTTCTTTTCCTTCTTCTTCTTATTTATGCCATCTTTAGAGTTCAGCCTCCTCTTAGAACCCTTTTTGCCTGCCTTCTTCTTGGAGATCCCATCTACAAGAAGAAAAGGAGTTTTACCCTTCTTGATATAGCTCCTTGTTGTTTCAAACATATTTAACAGCTCAAATAAGGAAGTATTTAGTTTGTTCATGTGATAGTTCATAACAAACTAAGAAAATGATTCTGAACGTGATTATAGGATTAGATCCTGACTCAACTTCCTATCAATGATAAAATCTTATTAACTTAATCGAGTGATTAGATCAATTACCGTTAGAACATGGTTTTGCATGGATGAACCCTCTACCATCCTAGCATGAAATAATTACTTAGATATCTCATATCTAGCAGCCCTACTCTGCTCTTCATAAACTTCTTTTAGATTGAGCAATATGGATTGAGTATCTATGCCATCATGTTGCCTCAGTAACTCGTTACTTATGAAGGCAAGTATGATGCACTTGATAGTAAGAGAATCATTTTGCCACATCTTGTATATGAACTTTTCTTCCTCTACAGCATTTTTTGCTAATGGCTCAAGATCAGGGGCATCAAGAATATAGAAGAGTTTTTCTTGATTGAGTACTATTTTTAGATTTCTCAGTCAATCCACATAGTTAGGACCGATCAACTTATTTGAATCCAAAATTGAATGTAGTGAAAGTGAAGAAGCCATTTATTCTACATAATAAAGAATATTATATAAGGAAATAACTCATAATGATGTACATAATTAAATTAGGACTTTATTTTAATGGTGTCTCCCACTATTTTATCAAATATCATAACCCTCAAATATGATAATCAAGAAAATCTAATTATTTTTCTTAGTGGGATTGAGATCCTAATTCATTATAAAAAAATCTTGTGGTTGCACAACAAACCTTTTTATAAGTTCAAAGGTAGGAAATTCTTTTCAATTACATCTCATGCAATTCTCAATATATTCTTGATCTCTAAAATATTAATAGCCTTGTGTTAGCACAACAAACTATAATGTTTTAGTTAAGTAAGACTCTTCATTGCTATACAATCATAATGAAATATAACTACCCTTATGGTTATATAATAAAATAGTATATCCAAAATGCCATAAGCATCATTATGGACAAGATCAATATTACATCAATTCCATAATCGATCTTGTGGTTGCACGACAAACCTAGTATGGTTTATGACATAATAATGAACTAGCATGAAGGAAGGCCTTTAATGTAGTGAATCAAAAGAATTCGTCCGTCGAGCTGGCTCGATCCACAGTCGAGCTAGCTTGACAGCATCTGGCTTGAGCACCACTTTCTATCCACCTAAGAGAGCTAGCTCGAGGCAGATTCAAGCTAGCTTGATTTCATCCTGAGTCGACTCGATTGCATATCAGAGTTGGCTCGATTGCGTATTGGATCCAAATTTCAATAGTAATGCCTAAGCACCCAATCTAGAATTAAATCAATCAAATTGATCAGGGAAGTGGGAGAGAGGTGGGAGTCCCCCCATTGCTTTCCTTAGACACCAATGAATTAACCAGGTTAGAGAATGAAATTAATTAAAAATCACGTTCTCTTTACCAATCATGAACCACTTTTCTAGACACTGATTAATCAATTTTAAATCCAGATTGGTTCTGCTATTGATTGATTGCACTACAACTTAATATAATTTTATAGAGAGCTTTAATTAGTCACTATACACATTCTAATTTATATACATGAATTAAATATATCAATCATATCAGCATGTATCATCACTCTAGGATAATCATTATCATATAGTTATCAATCATATCAGCATGTATCATCACTCTAGGATAATCATTATCATATAGTGAACATTTGTCACTATGCCAGGGCAACCTTACAGAATGATATACATTATAATTTAATTATGAATAATTAAACATGATCACATCACATTAAAAATATGCTAAAATTTTAAATATGATCACATCATATTGACAATTTTGCCATTAAATAATAAACATAATAACATATGATTTAGTCTAATAAGGTTTGCCCAGATACCACTATTGGGTTTGGTGTGTAGAGCGGAAGCATGGATTTCAAAAAAAAATAATGAAATTATATAACCAAATCTAGAATTTAAGACTACCTTATTAGAATTTAAATTATATAATATATATTTATAATATAAATGAAGGTATTGGAACATACCTCTGACCACTAAAGTCCAACTTGACCTTGATCATCAGTAACAGTTCGTCAAGGGTTCCATCAGGTGCCCACGTGTTCACCCTCCAACATTGATCCACATAGAGTCTTGATCAAGACACCAGCATCTTTTTCATTTTAATTAAAATTCTTATGATAAAAACTTTAATTATTTGGGTAGAACCTTTCCTAGCCTTTGCTGTCACCCTTCTTTCCTACCATTTCTTATCTTTCTTTCTTTTTCTTATCTTCCTTTGCAATCTTCCTAAGCCCTTATCCTAAAGTAGACCTTTTGTCCTTAATTAGGACTTATCTTAACAAGAAAAGGAAGAAAGAAATTGGACAACTATAGATAGTGGTAAGAAAGAAAGAAGAGTTCTTAAATCACTTGACACTATGGAGTGCGCCCCTATTTATAATATACGTTGGGGTGCCTCCTCAATTTTCTCATGCCTATTCTCATTTAAAATCTCATGCCCCTTTAGATGAAATTGCCTTGCAGAATACATAGAATTAATACGAAGAGGTACCTTAAAGTAGGACTCTTCGTAAAATTTCTACGTAAGTTTCTTCCGAAAAGTCACAAGACTTCAATATATGGCATCAAAAATCAAGGGATGAGATCAGATGAGATAGCCATCCAATGGCCAAGGAAAGGGATGCCTCACCTAAATTTTAGCATGGAGAAAATTGGCATGGAAGAGTAAAAGTTTCAAAAGCTTTAACTTGGTCCATGGGGTGCCAAGGTGGTTGGGGTGGCAAGGAGTCTCCCTTATCCATCTTTTAGATAAAATATCAAATTGTTTAAAACTCAAAAGGACTCTTAGTTGCCCTTCTATTCAGATCTAAAATTATATAACAAATGTTATGTAAAAAAATAAAAATGGATAAGGCAAAAGAGGTTGGCACCAAACAATCCCATGCGCATAAAAAACTCTTGCGCATAAATTAAACCCCATGCATCAAGAGAGAGAGTCTCTAGCATGTGGATTGCTATTAGATGGCACCAAAACCCTAATCATCAAACCAGGGGTCAATCCAATTAAGGATCAAATCTAATTTGACCTAAATTGGATCTAATTAGCCCAAATTGGAACCCATTTTGAATCCGATTCGAATCTTGGTGCTAGGATTTGCAATATGTGCTAGTATATTCAACCTACAAACATGATCTAATCCAATTGACCCTTGATCCAAATTCTCTTTTGTGTGACAACCAATGTGGATTTCCACATCGTAGGCCGTAGTGGTCCATGGAATGTAATTGTCAACCTAATTTGGTTAGAACTTAACCAAATAAACCGATTTAGATTCAAAACTTGTTTAATCAATTTGATCATTAGAACTCCTTTCTAAATTACAATCAAATTAAACTCTTTAATTTTGATTGAACCACAGACACAAGATGACATCTAGGGAATGTATCATGTCACTATCTAGAAGATAAATAAAAATTTTGAATGAAAAAACCAAAAATATCCTTTTAGTTGAAAGTCATCCGTGCAATAGAATCTTTTAATCAATCACTGCATCGAATATGACTATGGATATGGAATCATGCCAAAACCCATTTTCATAATCATTTTGCTTCTAATCTATGATATGATTTGATTAATGAAATATTAAGATACTATTTTCTAATTTTTAATCAATGCTTTGATCAATCAGTCTCACATGCACCATCGATTTGATTCAAACAAGTAGAAAAATGCCAATTCTCCTCTTACTAGGAGTGATCGATTTTTGTGACCTAGCCATACCTTCATATATATCCACGCAATGATCCAAAGATCATACCGTACATGACTAATCATGAATGAGTATGACCAAAATATGGTTTCATTGCAATACAAGGTTCAACGGAAGTCTCAGGTAAAGACGATTAGCATGCAGCTCAACCTCCCTATGAGCAACCATGCTATTAACATGTAGTAAGGACTCCATTAGAGTTTTGAAATTGGACTCAATTCAATGAACTCATTCTCCTAATAGAGCACCACATCCTTTGCATTAGTGTCAGAGCACAAGTGATTAGTAAAGATCAATTCATCCTTTTTATCAATGCATACATAGGAACATACCATAGTGATCCTCTTTAATTTATCAAAGATTCAGATTTTTATTCATAAAGATACACATATCTAAACCTAGATAATCATTCAGTGAAGTTAAAAATAAGAGTATCACCTTATTGCTAGTTGTCAATAGGCACACAACATGTTTGATATGTACAGTTCCTAATTTAACTTACTTGATCCTTTCTCCATTCCTATTAAATAGAGTCTTGGTCATTTTGCCATGAGAATGATGATTCATTAAGTTTCTAATGATTCATGAATCATAAGGATCAAGAAGCTTTTTTTATGATAGCTTGTTAATCCTTGGTCTCACTATATGAGCAAGTCGACAATTGCCAAATAGTAAATATTATTTATGTCCTTCCATCTATATTTTCTTATTTTCTACAAACATGAAAAATTAGTCATCCTAAACATAGTCAACAGATCATTTAAAAATGCCAGAATATATTATTTCTTAGAATAATTTGACCAGCAACCAGTTGCTCAGTTACATCAAACTATGATATACTTATTTTAAATAAGCAAAGGATAGATATAATTATTAATGATCTGGGTATTAATTTGCTCTAAGAATTTTTTCAGAAGGTAACTTCAATATATCTTGTTTCCTACAGCTCGCCTTGGATGGACTCTTCCTCCAACACTCGGTAAAGAGCTCGAAGTCAACTTTTATTTCAAGACTCCTATTTTCTTGCAGCCCTTAGCAATAGATTTCAATGGATAAGAAATCTGCGGGCCAGTACCAAATACCAAGAGTTTGAATAAAAAAATTAAATGGAAAAATTATGTATGTATCTATATACATCTTTGTGCACACATTGACGCAGTCTTCATGTTGTGCAAGGTAAGTCTTTGCAATTTCTCTTCTAAAACTACTTTGCCATGTGAAAATAGTCATCTATTCGAAGGCTTTCTTTTCCTTCTTCTTCTTATTTATGCCACTTTAGGTTCAGCCTCCTCTTAGAACCCTTTTCTGCCTTTCTTCTTGGAGATCCCATCTACAAAGAAGAAAGGAGTTTTACCCTTCTTATAAGCTCTTGTTTTTCAAACATATTTAAGCTCAATAAGGAAGTATTTAGTTGTTATGTGATAGTTCATAACAAACTAAGAAAAATATTCTAAGACGTGATTAAGGATTAGATCCTGAAACTCAACTCATCAATGAATAAATCTTATAACTTACATCGAGTGATTAGATCAATTACCGTTAGAACATGGTTTTGCATGGATGAACCCTCACCATCCTAGCATGAAATAATACTTAGATATCTCATATCTAGCAGCCCTACTCTGTCTTCATAAACTTCTTTTAGATTGAGCAATATGGATTGAAGATCTATGCCATCATGTTGCTCAGTAACTCGTTACTTATGAAGGCAAGTATGATTGCACTTGATAGTAAGAATCATTTTGCCACATCTTGTATATGGACTTTTCTTCCTCTAATAGCATTTTTTGCTAATGGCTCAAGATCAGGGGCCATCAAAAGAATATAGAAGAGTTTTCTTGATTGAGTACTATTTTTAGATTTCTCAGTCAATTCACATAGTTAGGACCGAATCAACTTATTTGAATCCAAAATTGAATTGTAGTGAAAGTGAAGAAGCCATTTATTCTACATAATAAAAGATATTATATAAGAAATAACTCATAGTACATAATTAAATTAGGACTTTATTTTATAATGGTTGTCTACTATTTATCAATATCATAACCCTCAAATATGATAATCAAGAAAATCTAATTATTTTCTTAGTGGGATTGAGATCCAAATTTTATAAAAAAATCTTTGGTTGCACAACAAACCTTTTTATAAGTTCAAAGGTAGGAAACTTTTTGTGTTGGTGTAAATCTAGTTGACACTGGATCGATGCCTAAGAGTTGAGGAGAAGAGGTCACCGTCGGTGACATGCAAAAGAAAAGTTCAGCGCTTGAGTCGATGGTGCTGGCTGTGGGCAAGACTCTCCAAAAATCAAGTCAGCTTCTTCTAGGCCAGTAGCGAAATGGAGTGCCTTAAGAAAAGAATTGCAGTAGAGTTTGGAGAAAGGAGAAGAGAGCTTAGAAAAAATATATTTCGAGGATCTTCTTTTTATAGATGGAGCCTGTTAAGTGGACTAATATATAGCCATAAACATCTTGATTAGTGGAGACCCTTGATCTACATGAGTTTATTACTGGAGAGAAAGAGGTGGTCGCCCTATAGCAGACTGTAGTGACAGTGCATAACCATGCCGATAGTGGGGCACTCAAGGATTGCTGGCATTTGCTTAAAAGAAGAGAGAGGTGTGCACCTATCGGTGAAAATTGCCCAGTTCATCTGAGAATTTAATAACAACTGTCGAGAAAAAGTAAAGCGTTGGTTGATGAAGAACTTTGACATATATAAATTCTAGAGGAGTTCGGATCTAAAGGAAA
The DNA here is from genome assembly GCA_006176705.1 of Cocos nucifera. NCBI lineage: Eukaryota > Viridiplantae > Streptophyta > Magnoliopsida > Arecales > Arecaceae > Cocos > Cocos nucifera. Next base: position 101,543 of record QRFJ01000924.1, on the reverse strand, counting down.
TATGCTAAGAGGAGATTCAATCTGGGAGGAATGGCCTAGCTGAAATCAAAGAGTAATCCATTGGAGAGAACCCAACTAAAGGAGAATTCGGAGGAGCTCTACTCTTGAAGGAATTTGAATTGTGAAGGAGAAGGTCTGAAAGGAAAGTTTCCAAGCTCCAGGAATCCAACCTGAAGGAGAAGGTCCAAAAATAGTTTGACCTCCTAAGAGGGAATTGACTGAAGGAGAAGTTCGAAAAGAAGAATGGCTCTTAGGAGTAATCCAATGAAGGAGAAGTCTTGGAAGGAGTCGGCCTCTTTAGAGAAACTTGATAAGGAGAAGTCCAAAAGGGAGTTTCGGCTCCTGAAGAAAATCCAATTGAAAGGAGAGGGTCCAAAAGGAGTTCGCCTCTTGGTGAGAATCCGAACTAAAGAAGAAGTTTCGAAAGTAGTTCGTCACCTAGAAGGAAATCCGATTGAAAGGAGAAGTCCTGGAAGGGTTCGAACACTTTCTGGAAGGAATTGTGTCGCAAAGGAGAAAGTTTTGAAAAAGGAGGTTCAGCTCCTAGATGAATTGTTGAAGTGAGAAGTACAGAAGTAGTTCGACTCCTGGAGGAATTTCACTAAGAAAAAGTTCGAAAGGAGTTTGGCTGAATGGAGAAGTCTAAAAGGTGTTCGACGGCTAAGAGCAGTTCAGGCTAACTAAAGGAGTTTGGGCTTGGGTTACGACTGTTGGAGGGAGAATCCGATCGTTTCTCCATGATATACATTAAGGCTTAAGCAGCAGACTAGACCTTTTGTGGATGCGATTTATCCCAACAAATAGTCACCCCATCCGGAAGTTCAAAATTCAAAAAGGGAGTATAAAAACATGACTGCCGAAGTTCTTTCTCGGGCTCTCACTATTAGATATATGTGCCCTAGAAGCCAGAATTGGCTGACACTTGTAATACACTTCTAGGGCAAATTGTAATTTTGGCTATAAAATAATAAATGGGTTATTTTCTATCACATATGTGTATTAGTGTCTGTGATAATCCTTTGAGTTAATGATAATGATAATATATTTTCAAGGAGTTGAAAATTTAAGATGTAATAATCATTATTAACTCATAAAAATGGCTCCGACATAGGAATCACGAGGATGGTGATTGATCTGGAAGGTTGGTGTACAATCGCTTCTCTTTAGTAGATATAGTCTTGAGTCTACGGTGTGGAGAACACGGGCGAGAGTACAGATACTCGTTAGAGAACGAGGGGCAACTGAGCGTAGACACCTCGAGTAGTCATTAGGGAGTCTACCTTCTCGTCAATGACTGACTCGAGTGGCAGTAGTGTGGTCTGGTTCTTTGACTGAGGTGCAATCACAGTTCACCTTGAGGGTGTTATGAGTTTGACTACACCATTACTCGGTCTCCAGCCAATGGAACCCTGAGGTTGTAATGTGGCTTAGCAAGTTTCATTGTAGGAACTGGATGGCATCAAAATTGAATCTATCTATCTCGGTGGTAGAGGAGCAGCCCTATGATAGATCATGAGAATCAAATCCAAAAATCCATGGCCAGTGGTAGAGTCAAATAATAGAAAGAGTTTTCTAATTTAGATTTTTTTAATTGGACTTGAAATCGAATGATTACATCATATGACAGAGACTAGGGTTGATGAGTTTACTTAACCCTAATCTGATTCGAGCTCAAGATAGAAAGAACTGAATCACACAGAAGCTGCACCAAGAGGTTCACATTCAGCTCTGAGGTTGCCACCATATACTGCTAGGTGTCCACTGGTGGATTTTTGGGAGCAATTAGAATGATTTAGTTATATGATCATTCTAGCTGTTCGAATCCAGAAGAAGTTCTGATCCATCGAAAGGAGTTTGATGATGTCATGATAGAGATCATGACAATCCCATTACCATATAGAACTGAATCTAACTGGGGTCACACAGAAAGGGTTGAATCTGGGTGATCATCAATTAACTAATCTAGTTAATTGATTGAATAGATTCAATTAGGTTCAAGGAATCGTTCCTAGCCTCGATTGAACCTAACGTTCTTCTTTTGCTATCATAAATAAGTTGTCCTGTCTGAGCCAAAGGAGTTTGTGCTCAATCAGAGGCCTTCATATGGTCTGACTGGAGGTTGTCCAAGTCAGAAAAGGTTGTCTTATTTGTAAGACATTACCTGCCATTTTTGGTCACCTGCCATTTCTTGTTCTTTGACTTTGGTCAAAAGTCTACCTTTGACTGGTCAAACGTTGACCATTGACACTTTGACTTTTGACCACATGTCATGCACCTATTGGAGAGCTGGTGGGGGCCTGTCCCCCTGCCAGAACCTGGCAAGGAGAAGGGCGCACGCCACCCTAGGCGTGTGCCCAAGTTGGAGGCGCCTAGGAGTCCTTGTTGGACAAGGACTCCATCTCCTTTTTGGATTCCAATTAGAGTTCTTCTAAGAACCAACTTTGACTGGTCTTAGGCACCCTCTAAGGAGGAATCCAGGGGACTCTATTCCCACCAATCAGATTTAGATCTGATTTCACAAAGGGTTGTGATTGGTTGGGAAGAAGAGGAGTTGGATCACAGCTTAGTCTATAAATAAGACCCTGCGCCCAACTCAGATTAAGAGATTCAATTGAGAATTGAAAACCCCATGCCCCAAGGCTGCCTCTCCCCTCCTTCCTCCATGCCAAACTCTCTTCTCCCTCTCCTCTCCACGTCCAAAAGGAGTTTTGGACCTTGGTTGGTGCGATTCCAGATCAAAGAAAGGCGATCAAAAGCTAAGAAGGCTGCGCTGCTGCAAAGGACGACTGCTGATCTTCAAAAGGAGTTTTGAAGATCCTCCAGATCAGATCCAGATCTGAATTTTTGGAGGTGTGATAGAGAAGAAGAGGATCTCCAGATCCAACCCGAGTGGATACCGGTAGAGGCCAGGCGCTTGCGTGGCTAGATCCAGAACCTTCCGCTGCAATAGGATCATCAACAGGGTAATAGGATTACCCAAATCAGGTAAATTAAATTTGATTTAATTTATCTTATTTTATTTTATTTATTAAAATAATAAGAATCAGATCTGAAACATATCAAGATCTGATTAGGATCAAGAGAAAAATTTTTGAAATATATCTCTTGATCTGATCAGATCTGAACGAACCTGGACCGGGAAAATCAGGATTTCCCTTCAACTGGTATCAGAGCCATGGTTCTAAAATTATTTAGATCTGATTTTAAATTTATTTTAATTAGAAAATAAAGTGATTTCAGATGTCACATGAGATGTGATCAGATCTGAAAATCAGAAAAAATTAAAATTAAATGAATTTGGATCTAAGATTAGAAGATATGCATGACTAGTTCTAGAATAGAATAGTTCTATAGAATAGTCTTGCATGTTTTTGATTTAATCTGATTAAATCATATTTTAGATCTTTTTATTTACTATTTTTTGATATTATAAGTGTTATAATAACATCTAAAAAATAGCAAATAAAAATTATTTAATTTTTGAAATATCATATGAGATATGATTGATGCATGTCTAGACTAGTTGTAGAATAGTTCTACATAATTGTCTAGATTAGAATTTATTTTGATTAGATCAATTTAAATCTAATTTTTTAGATTATTATGAGATAATTTAGATCTGAAAAATATGCATGATTTGATACATGAGATGTATGCAAAATATGCCATGATTAGATCTACTTTATATATGAGATATATGATATAGATCTGATATTGTTTTGTAGTATTGAATGTTCCTGATTAAGGCGTTCCTCTTGGCCGTCCGGTCATAAGAACGAAGAAGGGTTTAAAGGCCCTCTCTTCCCATTCGATGGGGTGTTCTTATGATGTGTAGGGGTGCTGCGTGTTCGTCCTTAATCAGAAACCCAAAACTTACTTTCTGCAAAACCCTAGATCCTGAAACCCTAGGATTTATTGTGCATATTTTGTTTATGAACCCTACTTAATTAAGAATTAAGTTTATGGAATATTAATTAGGTCTAAAATTGAGAATTTCAGATCTAAGACATATTCATAATACTGGGTTCGGGCTTGGGTAGCTCAATTAGGTCTAAGCGGTTGATCAAACCGAATCAAGAGTTGGTTAGATGGGATCAACAATGCTTAAATTGACCAGCCTAATAGGATTAAGTCTGGGTCAAGATCGAGTCACGATCAAGCAAGACCTAATTAGGCTCAGAGGTTAGAGTCTGGATTGTAGGCTAACCCAATTGGTTCTGGCTCAACAATTTGGTGTCTAAGGTAAGTTTGGCACAGACGACCGACTGGTTTTTAATTGGAAGCTACTCGACCTGAATGCGTTCTTGTACGAGTTAATGGCATATTCCTTCCACCGGTCTCACTTACCTGGCCATATCTGTTGACACAGTTCTGATCTGAGGTGGTCAATAATCCGAGCTAACCCATGCCACTAGGTTAGTCATAATTGTTATGACTAAGCCAAGTCTAGTTTAATGAGACCTGAATCAATTCTCCCTAAGAAAAGATTAAGTCTGAGGTCTTCCACCATTGTAGATGTGCGGGCCCTTCCCGGGGTTGATTGTTCTCGGCTGGATACAGTGGCTCAGTTGCACCGGGAAGACGCAACCATGTCTATTAGGCATTGGATGCTATGGGCTGGAGGATGAGTTGGGCTCAATATTTTGGATACGGTGAGAGACTCAATTAGGAACCCAGTCTATGCAAATGGTGGGTCTGACTTAACTAAGGAGTGGATCAATATTTCGGATACGGTGAGATTCATGAATTAGAGACCAAGTTTGGGTGCACCATGATTAGAGAATCATTGAACAAGAGTTGTTCACTCATTGGCTAACCCATCACCAATAACTGTTAGGTGAGGTGATGAGTCAGTTGGTGAGACCGCACCACCCACTAGAAATCATTAATCATGGAGATTTTTGCATCTCTACAGAGGGAGTGTAGGGATCCGAGAAAATAGTGGGAGCTAATTTGTTTAAAAATAAAATCCCTAAACAAATTGGTCAAGTCAAAATTACAGTATCTAACTAGAATCTTTGACTCTCTACAGGAAAATGTCTGCGTCCAACCCATTGGCACGTATCCTGGACACACATAGACTGACTGGACCCAATTATAAAGATTGGCTCAGGAACTACAAAATTATTTTGGGTTTCGAGAAGTTAACCCATGTTTTGGACCAGGACCCTCCCACCTTACCAGCCCGTCCATCTGTTGAACAGAGAGCGTCTCTGGAAAAATGGATTGACGAAGATAATAAGGCCAGATATTACATGTTGGGCTCGATGTCTGATGAGCTCCAGCGCCAACATGAAGATATCGGGACTGCTCGCCAAATGTTGGCTCACCTGCAGGAGATGTTTGGTGAACAGAGTCGCGCAGCCAAATATCAAGTCACAAAATGACTTTTTAAGGCTAAGATGCGTGATGGGCAGTCAGTCCAAGATCACTGTCTGACAATGATCAAGGACATGGAAGAGCTTGAGAAGCTCGGTGTGAAGTTGGACTTGGACCTGCAGAACGATATTATTCTGCAATCCTTGACTGATGCATATGGGCAATTCATCATGAATTACCACATGCATAAACTTCAGAAATTCCTTGGCCGAGTTAATGAATATGCTGGTTACCGCTGAGCTTTCTATGAAAGGTTCTAAAGGCTCAGTTCTTGCTATGGAACGGACTTCTTCCAAAAGAAAGTCTTATGGAAAGAAAAAGAAGTCTGTGAAAAAGCAAAAGGTGGAAGGATCAAAGAAGAAGAAGGCAGAACCGAAGAAAAAGGTCCGATGGCAAAGGAAAGTGTTTCCATTGCAACAGCGACGGCCATTGGAAGCGGAACTGCCCTACTTACCTGGCCACCCTGAAGAACAAGAAGGAAGGTCCTTCTGGAGGTATGCTCGTTATTGAGTCTAACCTTACGGTTTCTTCTGCATCCAGTTGGGTGCTTGACTCTGGTTCTAGTGCTCATCTGTGCACTTCTATGCAGGGTCTTGAGGATAGCAGGAGGCTGAGGGATGGAGACATGATCCTACGCATCGGTAATGGAGCAAGAGTTGCTGCAGTAGCCGTGGGAACATACCCTCTTCGATTACCATCTGGTTTAGACTTAGTTTTGAAAGACTGTTATTATGTGCCTGCAGCTAGCAGGAATTTGATTTCTGTTTCATGCTTAGCACAAGAAGGTTATGTGATCACCTTCTTTAAGGACCATTGTAACATTCTTTATGAAAGAAATAAAATTGCAAATGGTTTCCTTATTAATGGTCTTTATCAGCTACATATTGATGTACCTATTCTAACTATCGAGCAAAACGTGAATGCCAAACGACCTAGGGATAGTCCAAACGACAGATATCTATGGCACCTGAGATTAGGTCATATAGCAGAAGATAGGATCAACAAATTGGAGAAAAATGGGCTATTGAGTCCATTGACTTTTGAGTCATATCCAACTTGTGAATCTTGTCTTCAAGGCAAAATGACTAAACTCCCTTTTGTTGGACATGGGGAGAGGGCCACAGATCTCCTTGCCCTAGTACATACTGATGTGTGCGGCCCATTTGATGTGCCGGCTAGAGGCAATTTTGTCTACTTCATTACCTTTACCGATGATCTGTCTAGGTATGGGTATGTGTATCTTATGAGACACAAGTCTGAAGCCTTTTGAAAAGTTCAAAGAATTCAGACATGAAGTAGAAAAACAAACTGAAAAACCCATTAAGGTTCTTCGATCAGATCGAGGAGGTGAATACCTTAGCCGGGAATTCCTAGACTATCTCAAGGAAAATGGCATAGTCTCTCAATGGACTCCACCAGGAACACCTCAACTCAACGGGGTTTCAGAATGGAGAAATCGGACTCTATTGGATATGGTTCGATCCATGATGAGCTTCACAGACCTCCCTGATTTTCTTTGGGGACACTCATTGTTAACTTCAATCTATCTACTGAATAGGGTTCCCTCTAAAACCGTTCCTACCACACCGTATGAGATATGGCACGGTAAGAAACCAAGTCTGAGTCATCTCAGAATTTGGGGTTGTCCGGCTCATGTCAAAAGACAACAAGCGGACAAGTTAGAGTTTAGGTCCTTTAGAGCTCGATTCATAGGATATCCTAAAGAGTCATTAGGATACTATTTCTACATTCCAGAAGACCACAATGTGATTGTGAGTCGACATGCCATCTTTCTTGAAAAATAGTTTATTCAAGATAGCGGCATTGGAAAGCAGATCAAGCTTGATGAGAAAGTCTCACAAGCAGAACGAGCTAAGGACCAAGTGGAACCAAATCAGGTTGAGCCAATAAGAACACTACCTCCTCCACCTCGTAGATCGGAAAGAGTTTTCCCATCCCCCTGAAAGATACTTAGGTATTATTTCAGAGGATGTAGAGAAAATGTTCCTCGTAGGTAATGGTGCTCATGGTGATGATCCCAAAACCTACAACGAGGCGATATCAGATATCGACTCCGAGAAATGGCTAGAGGCAATGCAGTCAGAAATTGACTCGATGCACTCAAACCAAGTCTGGACCTTGGTAGATCCACCAGAAGGTATAGTACCTATTGGGTGTAAATGGATCTTCAAGAGAAAGATTGGTGCAGATGGGAATGTGGAGACATTCAAGGCTAGACTAGGTGGCAAAAGGTTATAGTCAACGCGAAGGCATTGACTATCAGGATACCTTTTCCCCAGTAGCTATGCTAAAATCCATCCGCACATTGCTTGCTGTTGCAGCCTATTTCGATTATGAAATATGGCAAATGGACGTGAAAACGGCATTCCTAAATGGATATCTTGAGGAAGATATCTATATGGAACAGCCGCTAGGTTTCACATCCAGTGATACTGATCACAAGGTTTGCAAGCTGCAAAGGTCCATATATGGACTTAAGCAAGCATCTCGGAGCTGGAACACTCGTTTCAATGATGTGATCAAAAAGTTTGGTTTCATCAAAAATGAAGAGGAACCATGTGTTTTCAAAAGGGTCAGTGGGAGCGCTGTTGTCTTCCTCGTATTGTACGTGGATGACATCCTCCTTATTGGGAATGATATTCCCATGTTGACATCAGTCAAGATGTGGTTGTCCAAGGAATTCTCCATGAAAGACCTAGGTGAAGCATCCTTTATTCTAGGAATTAAGGTCTATAGGGATAGACCGAATAGGATGCTAGGACTTTCACAGAAGATGTACATAGAGGAAAGTACTAAAGAGGTTTAGTATGGAAAACTCTAAGAGGGGATTAATACCCTTCAGACATGGTATTCATCTTTCCAAGAAGATGTGCCCCAGCACACCTGAGGAAATAGAACGCATGAGCAAGATCCCTTATGCTTCTGCAATAGGGAGCCTCATGTATGCCATGCTATGTACACGACCTGATATAGCCCATGCTGTGAGTGTCACAAGCAGATATCAGTCAAATCCAGGTGAAGAACACTGGACTTCTGTGAAATGTATCCTTAAGTACTTGAGAAGAACTAAGGATATGATGTTGGTCTTTGGTAATGGAGAACTCCAAGTCCAGGGATACACAGACTCGGATTTCATGTCCGATATAGATGATCGAAAGTCGACATCTGGCAGTCTGTTTGTGTGCAATGGTGGTGCTGTCAGCTGGAAGAGTTCCAAGCAAATGGTGATACCACCTCATCCACGATTACCTTGAAAAGGGTTATGTCGAGGTCAAGAGAGTCAACTCCACAGATAATGTGGCAGACCCACTTACAAAGCCGTTGGGCCAGCAGAAGATCGAAGCCCACCTTGAGAAGATGGGACTTAGACTTGTAGCCAATTGGCTTTAGGACAAGTGGGAGATTGTTAGATATATGTGCCCTAGAAGCCAGAATTGGCTGACACTTGTAATACACTTCTAGGGGCAAAATTATAATTTTGACTAAAATCAATAAATGGGTTATTTTCTATCACATATGTGTATTTAGTGTCTGTGATACATCCTTTGAGTTAATGGTAATGATAATTCATATTTTCAAGAGTTGAAAATTTAAGACATGAATAATCATTATTAACTCATAAATTGCTCCCGACCATAGGATCATCACGAGGATGGTGATTGATCCGGAAGGTTGGTGTACAATCGCTTCTCTTTAGTAGATGAGTCTTGAGTCTACGGTGTGGAGACACCGGAGCGAGAGTACAGGTACTCGTTAGAGAACGAGGGCACTGAGCGTGACCACCTCGAGTAGTCATTAGGGAGTCTACCTTCTCGTCAATGACTGACTCGATGCTGCAGTAGTGTGTCTGGTTCTTTGACCTGAGATGCATCGGCAGTTCACCTTGAGGGTGTTATAGTTTGACTACACCATTACTCGGTCTCCTAGCCATATGGAACCCTGAGGTGTATGTTGGCTATAGCATGTTCATTGTAGGAACTGGATGCATCAAGATGGAATCTATCTACCTCGGTGGTAGAGGAGCAGCCCTATGATGATCATGAGAATCAAGTCCAGAAATCCATGGCCATGGTAGAGTGAAATAATAGAAAGAGTTTCTATTTAGATTTTCACATTGGACTCGAATCGAATGATTACATCATATGACAGAGACTAGGGTTTGACGAGTTCACCTTAACCCTAATCTGATCGGGGCTCAAGATAGAAGAACTTAATCACACAGGTAGCTGCACCAAGAGGTTCGCATTCAGCTCTGATGGGTTGCCACCATATACTGCTAGGTGTCACTGGTGGATTTTGGGAGCAATTAGAATGATTTAGATGATCGATCATTCTAGCTGTTCGAATCAGAAGAGTTCTGATCCATCGAAAGGAGTTTCGATGATGTCGATGATAGAGATCATGACATATCCCATTACCATACAGAACTGAACCTAACTGGGTCACACAAACAAGGGTTTGAATCTGGTGATCATCAATTGAACTGATCTAGTTCAATTGATCTGAATGAGATTCAATTAGGTTCAAGGAAATCGTGCTAGCACTCGATTGAACCTAACGTTCTTCTTTTGCTATCATAAATAAGTTGTCCTGTCTGAGCCAAAGGAGTTTGTGCTCAATCAGAGGCCTTCATATGGTCTGACTGGAGGTTGTCCAAGTCAGAAAAGGTTGTCTTATTTGTAAGACATTACCTGCCATTTTTGGTCACCTGCCATTTCTTGTTCTTTGACTTTGGTCAAAAGTCTACCTTTGACTGGTCAAACGTTGACCATTGACACTTTGACTTTTGACCACATGTCATGCACCTATTGGAGAGCTGGTGGGGGCCTGTCCCCCTGCCAGAACCTGGCAAGGAGAAGGGCGCACGCCACCCTAGGCGTGTGCCCAAGTTGGAGGCGCCTAGGAGTCCTTGTTGGACAAGGACTCCATCTCCTTTTTGGATTCCAATTAGAGTTCTTCTAAGAACCAACTTTGACTGGTCTTAGGCACCCTCTAAGGAGGAATCCAGGGGACTCTATTCCCACCAATCAGATTTAGATCTGATTTCACAAAGGGTTGTGATTGGTTGGGAAGAAGAGGAGTTGGATCACAGCTTAGTCTATAAATAAGACCCTGCGCCCAACTCAGATTAAGAGATTCAATTGAGAATTGAAAACCCCATGCCCCAAGGCTGCCTCTCCCCTCCTTCCTCCATGCCAAAGCTTCTTCTCCCCTTGCTCCTCTCCACGTCCAAAAGGAGTTTTGGACCTTGGTTGGTGCGATTCAGATCAAAGAAAGGCGATCAAAAGCAAGAAGGCTGCGCTGCTGCAAAAGGACGACTGCTGATCTTCAAAAGAAGTTTTGAAGATCCTCCAGATCAGATCCAGATCTAATTTTTGGAGGTGTGATAGAGAAGAAGAGGATCTCCAGATCCAACCCGAGTGGATACCGGTAGAGGCCAGGCGCTTGCGTGGCTAGATCCAGAACCTTCCGCTGCAATAGGATCATCAACAGGGTAATAGGATTACCCAAATCAGGTAAATTAAATTTGATTTAATTTATCTTATTTTATTTTATTTATTAAAATAATAAGAATCAGATCTGAAATATATCAAGATCTGATTGGGATCAAGAGAAAAATTTTTGAAATATATCTCTTGATCTGATCAGATCTGAACGAACCTGGACCGGAAATCAGGATTTTCCTTCATATACAGATTTGTGAGAAATTTTTTGAATGGACATAAAATTCTAAGAATATTTTGTATTAGATCATACACAAGACAGTCAATCACTCTTACATCAGCATAAAAGGATTACTAGTCTTTCCGAAAACATTGATCTCAAACTCAATGTTCCATCGATCAGAAATATTTTAGATTAGAATTTTGAGATTTTAGGTCTCACAAGTATGATCTCATCATAATCCTAAAATAATAGCCCTAATTTATGAAATTTATCATAATCTTAAATAAATAATTAAGATGTAGCATACGATGAAATAAAATGCCTTTATTTATTTGAAAATATCATTACATGAGTTTGGAAGATAAAAGAATAGCCTATCAAAATACAAATTTCAATTGGCTTGAGGGCATATTCCTTTCATATCGAGCATAGATCGCTGTATGCAATATAGGTTGATTGCTCTTATTGGTAAACGTGTCCCAAAACCAATCGTCAGCCTATTAATGGTTGTGCTATATTATATTTATAATTATTTTATTAATAAATAAAATATATTTTTGATATTTTTTATCATAAAATATTCATCTTTTAACAAACTCCATTATTATCCTTAGGACTATTTAGATTCGATAAAGAGAGAATTTATTGATTAGTCCTTAAAACTATTTGTGATCAAATGATACATTGTTAATCAGGACAATAATGTTTATCAAGTGTAGATCATTATGTGGCATATGGATTGATTGTCCTCTTAATCAAAGATTATGGTAAAAGAAATATGCCCTTAAGACAATCAAAATTTATATTTTGATGGGTTATTCTTTTATCTTTCAAACTCATGTAATGACATTTTCAAATAAATAAAGACATTTATTTCATCATATGCTGCATCTTAATTATTTATTTAAGATTATGATAAATCCTATATATTAGGGCTATGATTTTAGGATTATGATAAGATCATACTAGTGAGACCTAAAATCTTAAAATCTTAATTTAGATATTTTTGAATGATGGAACATTGAGTTAGGGATCAATGTTTTCGATAAGACTGGCATATCCTATGTATGCTTGTTGGAGAGGGTGATTGATCTTACTATCACTTGTGTATGACACTAATACATAGATGTAGGTGCTCATTAGAAAATGAGTTCATTGAATTGATCCACCTTGAGAACATCTAATGGAGTCTTATTTACATATCAATAGATGGTTCTCATAGTGGGAGTTGTGCATGTAATCCTTTGACCTGAGACTACCATAAAATCTTGTATGTATGAATCCATATTTTGGTTCATACTCATTCATGACTTAGTCATGTATGGGATGATTTGGATATGGTTGATTGCATATGGAGGTTATGAGTAGGTCAACAAAAAATCGATCACTCATAATAAGAGGATATCACATCCTACTTGCTTCAATCGAATGATGATTCAGGAAGACTTTGATCAAAGCATGATAAAAATTAAAAATAATTTCTAATATTTCATTAATCAAATCATTATCATATGATTGAAAGAAAAATAAATATGAAAATAAATTTGATATGATTCCATATCCATAGTCATATTTAGGATATAGGATGATTGAAGGATCCTATTGTATGGTAACTTTTTACTGAAGGATATTTTTGGTATTTCTATCAAAATTTCATATCTTTTAGGTAGACATGATACGTTGCTAGATATCAATCATGTCTTGTGGATTCAATCAAATTTAAAAATTTAATTTGATTGTTAATTAGAAAGAGTTCTAATAGATCAAATCGGGTTAGCAAGTTTTGACCTAAATTTGTTTGGTTAAGTTCTAACCAAATTAGGTCAAATTGCATCCAGATCCACTACTGGCTAGATATGGAATCCAATGGGTCACACACAAAAAAAATTGATCAAGGGTCTAATTGGATTAGATCATGTTTTTCGGTTGAATATGCTAGCACATATTGCAAACCATAGCACCTAGATTCGAATCAAATTTGAATTGGGTTCCAATTTAGGCTAATTAAATTCAATTTAAGTTAAATCAAATTTAGCTAATTGATTGGGTTGACCCTTAGCTTGCTGACCAAGGGATTGGATGTCATAAATAAGCAACCTAGGTGCTAGAGACATTTTTTCTTTGGCATGTGTGATTTGGTCCATACACTAGGAACATGTGCTGCATGGATATGTTTTGATGCTAAAGTTTTTCTTAGTTTTTCATGTAAATTTTGTTACATGATTTTAGATGAAGAGAGAGCACAGAAGAGTCCTTTCGCTAGTTATTCTTTTCGTTGGTTATCTAAAATTTGGATAAAGATCAACTCTTTGCCGTCCCCTTGGTTGTAGGCCCCTCTTGGACCAAGTCGAACATCTTGAAGCTTTGACTTTCCCACATCCAAGTTTCTCATGCCATCTTTTTATTTGGCATCATTCTTTTAGACCTTTGGATCAGCATTTGATGCTGATCAATGGTAGAAATTAATAGTGCCAATATGAAAGTATTATGACTCTTTGGAAGAAAGTTACATAGAATTTTACGAAGAGTCCTTCTGCTTTAAGGCACCCCTTCATATTAATTTCACATGGCATTTTCTTCTGATGGGACATGAGATTTTTGACTAGGCTTGAGATGAGAATAAGGAATGAGCATGATAAATTTTTGGAGGCATCCCTACATACATTATAAATAGGGGTGTGCTTCGAGAGTCCTTGGAATTGAGAACTCTTCTTTCTTTCTTACCATTCTCCCTAGTTCTCCAATTTCTTTCTTCCTTCCCTTGTTAAGACAAGTTCTAATTAAGGACAAAAGGTCTACTTTAGTACAAGGGCCTAGAAAGATTGTTAAGGAAGACAAGAAGAAAAAAAAGATAAGAAAGGATAGGCAAGAAGGGTGATAGCAAAGGCTAGGGAAGGTTCTGCCCAAATAATTAGTGTTCTTATCATAAGAATTTTAATTAAAATAATCAAAGATGCTGGTGTCTTGATCAAGTTTCTGTGTGGATCAACATTGGAGAATGAACATGTGGGCACCTAGTGGAACCCCTAACGGACTGCTACTATGATCAAGGTCAAGTTGGAGTTTAGCGATCAGAGGTATGTTTCAATAACTTTATTTATGTTATAAATGCATATTATATGATTTAAATTCTAATAAGATGTTCTTAGGTTTTGGTTTTAGGTCTGGTTATATGATTTCATTATTTTATTTTGAAATCCATGCTTTCGCCCTGTACACCAAATCCTACAGTGGTATCAGAGCAAACCTTATTAGACTAAATCATATGTTGTTATGTTTATGCTTTAATGGCAAAATTATCAATATGATATGATCATATATGAAATTTTAGCATGTTTTTAATATGATGTGATCATGTTTAATTATTCATAATTAGATTATGATGTATATCATTTTGTAAGATTACCCTAGCATAATGACAAATGTTCACTATGTGAAGATGGTTGTCCTAGAGTGATGATACATGCTGATATGATTGATATGATTAATTCATGTATGTTATATATTTTGAATTAAAATGTGCATAGAGACCAATTAAAACCCTTTATAAAATTATATTAAGTTGTAGTGCAATTAACCGATAGTAGAACCAATCTGGATGTCATATTGATAAATCGGTGTCTAGAAAAGTAGTTCATGATTGGTAAAGAGAATTTGATTTCTAATTGATTCCATTGTCTAATCTGGCCAATTCATTGGTGTCTAAGGAAAGCAATGGAAGGACCCCCATCTCTCTCCCACTTGGCTGATTTGATTGATTTAATTCTAGATTAGGTGCTTAGGTATTCCTATTGGAATCTAGCTCTGATACGCAATCGAGCTGGTCAAACCAGCTCGAGGCAGATTCGAGCCAACTCTCTCAAGCGGACAGAAAGCAGTGCTTAGGCCAAACACTATCGAACCAGCTCGATTGTGGACCGAGCCAGCTCGATGGATGGATTCCTTTGATTCATTGCATTAAGGCCTTCCTTCATGCTAGTTCATTATTATGTCATAAACCATATTAGATTTTGTTATGCAATCACAAAACCGATTATGGGGACTGATGTAATATTGATCTAGTGCATAATGATATTTACAGCATTTTGGATATACTGCTTTGTTATGTAACCATAAGAGCAGTTATATTTCATTATGACTGTATAGAAATGAAGGATCCTACTTAACTAAAATATTATAGTTTGTTATGCTAACATAAGGCTATTAAAATTTTAGAGGCCAAGAATATATTAAGAAATGCATGAGATGCAATTGGAATGAGTTTTCTACTTTTGAACTTATAAAAGGTTTGTTGTGCAACCACAAGATCTTCTATAAGAAATTAGGATCTCAATCCCACTAAGAAGAATGATTAGATTTTCTCAATTATCATATTTGAAGGTTATGATATTCAATAAAATAGTAGGAGATATAATTAAATTAAGACTTTAATTTAATTATGTACATCATCATGAGTTGTTTGCTTATGTAATGTTCTTTATTATGTAGAATAAATGGCTTTTTTACTTTCACAACGTTCAATTTTGGATTCAAATAAGTTGACCGATCCTAACTATGTGGATTGGTTGAGAAACCTAAAAATAGTACTCAGTCAAGAAAAACTCTCCTATATTCTTGATGCCCCTGATCTTAAGCCATTAGGGAAAGATGCTACAAAGGAAGAAAAGTCAACATATAAGAGTAGCAAAATGATTCTCTTACTATCAAGTACATCATACTTGCTTCCATGATTAATGAGTTACGGAGGCAGTATGATGGCATGGATACAGTCTATATTGCTCAACCTAAAAGAGCTTTATGGAGAGCAGAGTAGAACTACTAGACATGAGATATCTAATCAGTTATTTCATGCTAGGATGGCAGAAGATTCATTCGTCACTATAAGAAAATAGGCTTTTAGCGATCGAAAAATCAGACACTAAAAACCAAAAATCAATTGCTAATAATTTAGCAACTAAAAATTTTTGGTCGTAAAAAGATTGGTTGAAAATATTTTTCGATCAATTTTTTTGATCACAAAATCTAGCGATCGATTTGTCGATCGAAAAAATTATGAAAATTATTAAAATAAAAAAATTAAAATCTTAGAACCAATTTTCTAACCAAAAAATTGAATGCTAATTTCTAAAAGATATAAAAAATAAATAATCTAATTTTTAAAAATTAAAAATTTATAAAAAAATGTTTTTATTTTTTGAAAAGAAAAATTTATAACTTTTTTAAATTTTTAAATAGACCAAAAATTTTATCATAAATTTTTTAAAAAATGTTTTTTTAAAAAAGTTATTTGCAAAATCAATCATTAAATTAATTAAAAAATTATTAAACTAAAAATTTAAATAAGAATCCATCATAAATTATTTGAAAAATATTTTTAAAAAAATTGATTAGAAAATTGATCACTAAATTAATCAAAAAATATTAAAATAAAAAATTTAAATAATAATCCATCAAAAACTTGATCACAAATTTTTTGAAAAATATTTTTTTAAAACTAAATTGATCATAAAATCAATCGCTAAATTAATAAAAAATATTAAACTAAAAATTTTAAAAATAATCAATTAGAAATTTGATCATAAATTTTTTGATAAATATTTTTTTAAAAAATTGGTAGCAAAATCGATTACTAAATTAATGAAAATAATATTAAACAAAAAATTTAAATAATAATTGATTGGAAATTTGATCATAAATTTTGTGAAAAATATTTTTTAGAAAAAATTGATTATAAAATCAATCGATAATTTTTTTATATTTTAATTTTATATTATTTTTATTTTTTTATGCATTTTATTTTTATAAAATAATAAATTATTAATATTTTTAAATTATTTTTTATTTTTTATTTTTAATATTTTATTTATTACTTTTTTTCATCCTTCCACGAGCCTTCAATGGAATCCTCCCTTGTCGCCCTCATCCGCCAGCATCACCGCCCTCTGGTTCCCTACCATCCACCCCTGGTGATATCCCCTAGCGAACCACCGACCGCCTGTGCTGGCCTTGGGCCACCTGCACCAGCCCTACACCCTAGTCACATGCACTGCCTGCGCTGCCCCACGACCGCCCGCACCGCCAGCACCGCCTGTGCTGCCCTCGCCCCCTACACCACCCATGCCACCCCCTGGCCACTGGCACCACTTGCGCTGCCCCTTGGCCACCCACCCTACCCCCGACCCCTAGTCTGTCAGCCCTACCCTTAGCCACCTGCACCGCCCCCATCCGCCAGCCCTACCCTAGCCACCCGCACCACCCACGCTACCCCCTGGCCACTGGCACTGCACCCCTTCAGTCACTACTCCATGCCTCCGACACCGCACCCCAATCCCCCGACTGCCCATGTCACCCCATTTCCTCGATGGTGGAGATCAGTAGTAGGTGCCGGCAAGGAGAAGGGGAAGGGGGGCCATCGCGGTCAGGGCAACGAGGGGAGGCCGAAGAGGATCGGGGGCATCACAGGCCGGGGAGGGGAGGGGGACCATCGTAGTGGGCCGACGATGGGAGGCCATCGTGGGTAGTCACCGGGGAGGGGAAGGGGTGCAGTCACGGTGGGCCAGTGAGGGGAGGCCGTTGCGGGCAGTAACTGGGGAGAGAAGGGGGGCCATCATGGTGGG
Source organism: Cocos nucifera (assembly GCA_006176705.1). Lineage (NCBI taxonomy): Eukaryota > Viridiplantae > Streptophyta > Magnoliopsida > Arecales > Arecaceae > Cocos > Cocos nucifera. Next base: position 83,859 of record QRFJ01000924.1, on the reverse strand, counting down.
CCGGTGAGGGAAGGCTATCATGGGTGGTCTCTGGGGTGGGGAGGGGTCCCGTTGCAAGAGATCGCTAGGGAGGGGAAGATGGGGTTCGGGGGCGACTAGGATGAGGCTAGGGGTGAGACGCCGGGCTTATAACATTTTTTTTCTATTTTTTAAATAACCAGATAAATCACCAAAAAAAAGTATTAATTAAATTTTTTTAAATTTAAATTTATGATCAATTTTTTGGTTAGAAAATTAAAAATATTCTACTACCCAAAAATCGATCAAAAAGTCCAAAAATTATTTTTTTTCTAAATTTAAAATAATTTAAAAAAAATTTTGAATAATTTTTTGGTAGGAAATATTTAATTAACAAATATTAAACTAAAAATTTCAATAAAAATCAATCAAAAATTTGATCATAAATTTTTTGAAAAAATATTTTTTTAAAAAAATCGATCGTAAAATCGATCGCTAAATTAATAAAAAACATTAAACTAAAAATTTAAATAATAATTGATTGAAAATTCTATTGTAATTTTTTTAAAAAATATTTTTTAAAATAAATTGATTGCTATTTTTTTATATTTTAAATTTATATAATTTTTATTTTTTATAAAATAATAAATTATTAATATTTTTAAATATTTTTTAAATTTTATTTTTAATATTTTATTTATTACTTTTTTTCGATCCTCCTTCCATGCGCCTTTAGAAGAATCCTCCCTCACCGCCCTCATCTGCCAGTGCCTCAGCCCTCTGGTCCCCCGCACGCACCCCCCCGTGCTGCCCCTTGGCCACCTGCCGGCTGCCTATGCTGCTCCCGGGCCACCCACACTGCCCCTGGCCATATGCGCCTGCGCTACCCCCAGCAGCCCGCACCACCCTCGGGCTACCCCCGACCCCCCACACCGCTCGTGTTGACCCTTGGCCACCCACCCTGCCCCTGGCCACCCACACCGCCCGCGCTACCCCCAAGCCACACGCACTGCCCCCACTGCCCCCCGGCCGCTACTCCATGCCTCTAGCACCGCACCCCTCCTAGAAGTAGGTACCGACAAGGAGAAGGGGAAGGGGGGCTGTTGAGGCCAGGCCGACGAGGGGAGGTTATTGCGACCGATTGTCAGGAAGGGGAAGGTGAAGGGGCAGTCACAACGGGCCGACGAGGGAAGGCAGTCGCGGATGGTCTCCAGGGAGGGGAGGGGGGCCATCGTGGGTGATCACCAGGGAGGGGAAGATGGGGGTCGGGGGTGGCTGGGATGACGCTGGGGGTGGGGCGCCGGGCTCATAAAGTTTTTTTTCCTTTTTTTGTAAAATAACCTAGTAAATCACTAAAAGATGCTAATTAAATTTTTTAAAAAATTAAATTTATGATCGATTTTTTAATTGTAAAAAATTAAAAAATTTTGCAACCAAAAAATTGATCAAAAAATCTTAAAATTATTTTTCTAAAATTTGAAATAATTTAAAAAAATTTCAACCAATTTTTTGATCAAAAAATTAATTCTTTTCGATCAAATTTTTTATCACAAATTTTTTGAATGAAAAATTGATCAAAAAATTCTAAAATTAATCTTAAAATTTAAAATAATTTGAAAATTTTTTCAATCAATTTTTTGATCAAAAAATTAATTTTTTTGATCAATTTTTCAATCATAAATATATTTTATAATTAAATATAATTTTTTTCTATTTTTCTCTAAAAATGATATAATTTTAGAATTTAAAGTCCATCTTCATAGTTCATTATCTAAATAATTATCGTTAGAGTATCATCACAAAAGATTGGCTCGATCTGGTTGCCCTAACTATGTCGATCAATAAAATTTGATTTTGATGGCCATGAACGATCATATGATGATCTGATAGATAGAGACCAGCGATGGATTCAATAACTTGCAACAATGATCTTTGTGATACTTATAGCAAACTATCAAAATTTTAATTCAATCAGACATCATTATCATAGTTAATTTAGCATGGAAAGATTTGGACTGTTAAATGAAAAATAAGTGATCAAAGGACTAAATTGCATCCAATTATAAGATGATTTTTTAGATAAATAATCTTTGCAACTACTTCGATCATTTGTATGGTGGTGATCATAAAATTCAAACCATGCATATATGAATGATTTAAAACTATGTTTCTTGATACTCATTCTTAAAGTCATTAGGTAATTATACTTTTGCTTTTATAAGATTAGCTTAACGTCGATGGTTCATATACACGTAGTTTGAATTTTATGATCATTACCATATAAATGATTAAAGTAGTAGCAAAAATTATTTATCTAAAAAATTATCATATAATCAGATGTCATTTAGCTTTTTGATCACTCATTTTTCATTTAATGGTTTAAATCATTCTATACTAAATTGACCATAATAATGATGTCTGATTGAAGTAAAATTTTTATAGTATGCTATAAATATCATTGAGATCATTGTTGCAAGTTTTTGAATCCATCAATGGTCTCTATCTATCAGATCATCATACGATCATTCATGATCATTAAAATTAAATTTTATTGATCGACATAGCTAAGGCTATCAGATTGAGCTGATCTTTTCTAAGTGATATACTAATGATAATTATTTAGATAATGTACGATGAAGATATATTTTAAATTCTAAAATTATATCATTTTTAAAAAAAAATTATATTTAATTATAAAATATATTTGCGATCAAAAATTTGATAAAAAATTGATTTTTCAACCAAAAAGTTGATCACTAAATTTTTAAATTATTTTAAATTAAAAAAATAATTTAAAGATTTTTTGACCAATTTTTTGGTCAAAAAATTTATGACCAAAAATTTGGTAAAAAAGCTAATTTTCCAACTAAAAAAGATCAAAATTTTTTAAAATTATTTTAAATTAAAAAAATAATTTTGGGATTTTTTGACCAATTTTTTAATCAAAAAATTTATGATAAAAAATTTGATCAAAAAAATTAATTTTTTGATCAAAAAATTGGTCAAAAAATTTTTTAAATTATTCTAAATTTTAAAAAAATAATATTGAGATCTTTTGTTTAATTTTTTGATCAAAAAATTTATGATCAAAACATCGATAAAAAAGATTAATTTTTTAACCAAAAAATTGAACAAAAATTTTTTAAATTCTTTTAAATTTTAAAAAATAATTTTGAGATTTTGCAATCAATTTTTTGGTCAAAAAATTTGTGACCAAAAATTTGATTAGAAAAAATTATTTTTTCAACCAGTAAATTACTCAAAAAAAATTTAAAATTATTTTTAATTTTAAAAAAATAATTTTGGGATTTTTCCATAGATTTTTTGGTGAAAAAATTTGCAACCAAAAATTCAGGCAAAAAAAATTAATTTTTTAATCAAAAAATCAATCCAAAAAAATTTCAAATTATTTTAAATTTTGAATAAATAATTTTTGGGATTCTGTAATCAATTTTTTGATTAAAAAATTTATGATCAAAAATTTGATGAAAAAAGTTAATTTTCTAATTAGAAAATTGATTAAATTATTTTTTAAATTATTTTAAATTTAAAAAAAAAATAATTTTAGGATTTTTTTAGTTAACTTTTTGGTCAAAAAATTTATGTCCAAAAATTTGGTTAGAAAAAACTAAATTTTTGATCAAAAATTTATTCAAATTATTTTAAATTTTAAAAAAATAATTTTTAGATTTTTTGATTAAAAAATTTATGATAAAAATTATGGTCAAAAAAAATTAATTTTTTGATCATTAGCTTAATAATTTTTTAAATTATTTTTATTTTTAAAAAAATAATTTTAGGATTTTTTGATTAATTTTTTGATCAAAAAATTTATGATCAAAAATTGGATCAAAAAATCAATTATAAATTTTATAAAATTAATATTTTATAATTTTTTTATATTCAAACTTTTTTAAATTGATCGTAAAAGTTTAGGTTGTAAAATTGATCGTAAAATCGATCGCAAAATCACTATTTTCTTGTAGTGCGTGCAAGACCATGTATTGATGGTAATTTATCTAATCACTTGATTAAGCCAATTATATTTTATCATGGATAGAGAGTTGAGTCAGGATCTAATCCTGCAATCACTCTCAGAATTATTTTCTTAGTTTGTCGTGAACTATCACATGAACAAACTAAATACTTCCTTACCTGAGTTGTTAAATAAGCTCAAAATAGCAGAGAGCCATATCAAGAAGGATAAGGCCCCTCTTCTTCTTATAGATGGGACCTCCAAGAAGAAGGCAGGCAAAAAAGGTTCTAAGAGGAGGCTGAATCCTAAAGGTGGCAAAAATAAGAAAAAGAAGGGGAAGAAAGCCTCTAGATAGAAGATCTATTTTCACTATGGCAAAATAGGACATTAGAAAAGGAATTGCAAGGATAACCTTGGAATTGTGAAGACTGGTGCAAATAATGCACCAAAAAGTATGTATGAGATACATATAATATTATCATTGAATTCTTTCATTTCAAATTCTTGGGTATTAGATACTGATTGTGATTTTCATATTTGCAAATCTTTGTAGGATCTGCAAAAAATTAGGAGTTTGAAGATGGATGACTTCGAACTGAACGGTGCTGAAGGAGAGTTTATCCAAGTGAAAGCTGTAGAGACAAATATTATGAAGTTATCTTTTGGAAAGACTTAGAGCTAAGAAATTATTATTATATGTCTAAGATCATTAAAAATATTGTATCTATATCCTTATTATTAAAACAAGGATATAATCTTGATGTAACGAGCAATGGTTGCTCTATCATATATTATAATGAAATTATATGCAATGACATTTTTAACAATGGTTTGTTTACTCTATATTTGAATGACAATGTTTTTCATATTGATGAAAATAGAAGGCATAAAAGCGAGAATATAAATAATACTTTACTTTGGTATTGTCGACTTGGTCATATTAGTTAGACCAGGATTAACAAGTTACACAAAGAAAAGTTCTTTGATCCTTATAATTATGAATCATTAGGAACTTGTGAATCATGTCTCATGGATAAAATGATCAAGACTCCATTTAACGGACATAGAGAAAGGATAAGTAAGTTATTAGGACTAGTACGTATAGATGTATGTGGTCCTATGACAACTGAGGCCAAAGGAGGATACACTTATTTTATAATATTTATTGATGATTTATCTAGGTTTGGATATGTGTACCTCATGAAACACAAATCTGAAGTTTTTGATTAATTCAAAAAGTATCAAAGTATGGTCGAGAAATAAACTGGAAAGAGTATAAAAATCCTTCGATCTGATCGAGGAGGAGAATACTTATCCAGTGAGTTTCTAGACTATCTTAAAGTAAAAGGAATTCTCTTTGAATGGACTCCTTATAAATGATGTAGCTAAAAAGAGGAACCATACCTTATTGAATATGGTACGATCCATGATGTGCTTCACAGGATTACCTATTTTCTTTTAGGGTCATGCTCTAGAAATTATAGTATATATTTTGAATAGAGTACCTTCTAAGTCTATATCTAGCACTCCATATGAGATATGAGGAGATAAGAAATCTAATCTTAGGTATCTTAAGATATGGGGTTGTCCAGTATATGTCAAAAAAAATTTTGGACATAAACTATGTTGCCCAGAGGTTGCAACCCAAGAGGGAGGGTGAATTGGATTTCTAAAAAATTTAACTAAATTTACTTTCTAAACAAGGTGTGCTTTAATTTATGCTATCTTTAGTAATTGTGGAATGTGAGCAATAGTATAGTAGAAGAATTAAGATAGCAAAACCAAATTATAAAAGTAAAGTAAGAATTAAAAGCATGCAAAGAATGTAAAGGAATAGAAGAGAAAAGCACAAACACAAAAACACCATAATTTATAGTGGTTCAATGCAACCCGCACTTATGTCCACTCCCTAAGCTTCCCTTGGGATTTTCATTATAATCTACTCTTGATTACAGTGTGTTTGTTTTTCCAAGCTCACAAACAAACCAAGTTGAGTTTCACAGGAGCACCAACCAAAACCTAACACCATTAGTTTTTTAGGTTCACTAACAATCCAATTGGTTTTCTGGGCTCACCAACCAAAACCTACAATATCTAATTTTGGACTTGGACGGATCTAATCTCCAAGTTTTTTCTTCCAAAAAAACTTGAAAAGAAATAAAAATATAATATAAAAATTTTAGCATAAAAATAAAAAATTAGAGTTGAAACTCTTTGAGCATGATGAAGAGGTTGAATAATTGGCTCTTTTGAAGTTTGGAAACTCTTCTTTGAGGCTTGAGAAGTTATAGAAGATAGCTCTTGAATGTCCTTTGAAATTGCTACAAAATTCCTCTCTTTTTCTCTTTTATTGATGTGCAATAGAATCCCTTAGATTTGGAAAATGATTTTTCTCTTTAAATCCTTTAATCCTATTTTTCAATTGATTCTCCATCTTTAAATATCTTTGAAGATGATTGGAGAGAGATTTCTAGCCATTGAAAGCACTGAAATAGCCTTTGGGAGTAAAAACTACCGTTGGAAAGCTTGTAGAAAAATCCCATTCAAGGTATCGTGAATTTGGAGAGCTCTTGGTTTTTCTATGAGAGCTCTCGGTTTTCCAGCGAGAGCTCTCAAGAATTTTTGATACATCTTGATTTCACAATAAGAGCTCTCAAGAATTTTTGAGAGCTCTCGATCTTAGAAAATAGAAATAAGATTTCTGTTTCCTAAAACATAGAGGTCTCATCCAGTTTTGGTGAGGTCTCAAGCCTGTGCCAAGGCAATGTGCAGGAGTGCCAAACAGCTGGAGAAGCCTTTAAATTTTTAGGAGAGGTCTCCAAATTTTTAGGAAAGGTCTCCAAATTATCATGAGAGGTCTCTAAAAATTCTGGCTTCATTTTTTTTTGAATGTTTGACCTTCCAAACTTGAATTTCTTGGTCCTAAACTCTTTTAAACAAGATTGCTTCGTTCAATTTTAATTTCTCTTCTTCCAATCATACTTTATTCATACCAAGCCATCTAAATATGTGTGAACTTAATCTTTTAGATATTTTGGCATGGCATCTTGAGAGGATTTGTTCTTGAAATAAATTTTTCATTTTGGATACTTGAAAAATCCTACATACATTTTTGAGACACATGATTAGATACATAATAAACTCAAGGTTTGGCAATCATCAAAATCAATCATGGGATCAATAATCTCCTTCTTTTTGATGATGGCAAAACTTTGAGTATATGTCAAAAAAACTAATGTGAATCAAGATAAGAATAATGAATGAAACTTCATAAAAGAATTCTTAATGAGTCTTTAATTATTGCACATCATTAGTACATACGTATTTCATATGCTCAACATACTTCTCCCTCTTTTTGACAACATCAAAAAGCTCATGGAAAGAAACAAGAAGTCATCAAAATCAACATCAAAGCATTAAATTGAGAGATGTATTAAATTTATAAAATAAATTTAAATGAATCATCTCTCTTTTAAAAATTTATCCTTTGACTCAAAATAAGTTTTAAATATTTATTTTAATTTTAAACATTAGTTTGAATTTAAATATCATATGTTTTCCCTTTTTGAATGAATATACTCTTTAATTAAATTTTCATATATATATTTTTAAGATTTAAGAGAAATAAAGTTTTTTAAAAAATTTGAATATGAAATCATGTTGAAAATTATATCCTAAAGCCAATCATCAGCTTATTGACAGTTGAGCTATTTTATAATTATAATTAATTTATTAATTAATAAAAATATTTTGGCATCATTTTCATCATAAGTTTACATCTTCTAATGAACTTCATTGTTGTGATGAAGTTCTTAGGATTATTTAGTTTCGATAAAAAGAGGATTTATCGATTAGTCCTTAAATTTATTCATAATCAAATGATAGGCTGTTAATTAGGACAACAGCATCTATCAAGCATAGGTCGCTATATGCCATATAGGTTGATTGTCCTTTTGAACCAAGAGTGTGGAGATACTAGTATGACATATAGGTGAGATGTATGGATACTTCGTCACTGAACATGACCAACTTCAGAGCATTATGCTGTCGAGAATATCTTTGATGGGATATAGGTATAAGTATCCCTTAGACTTGAAATCATCTTAGTGACTTGCAAGCAACTCACTGTGCTTTGGTACCGGACTAACTAAATTTTTAATTCAATAATGGAAGACTTCTAGGCACAGTCAAGTACTTACAAAGTTGGAGTGTGATAAGATGGAATTGACCACTCCAAGAGTTCAAGAAGAATGTATCACTGTATTTCAATATAGCAAAATCTTGGCCAGGATAATCCATCAGATGGATTTGATATTTTGAAATACAATGTGGACAACCTGATCAGAGTTGACAGTTAAACTCTGAGGTGTCCCACGAGCATTGTGGTCAAGGGGATGAATTATATAAAAACTATATCCGCATGGGTTCTAAGGATGGTGTTCTACACCTTCAACCTATCTGACCGTCAAGTATCATTGCTAGATGGTCATTTTGATTGGTATAAAAATTTATTTCTATACTATCAGCTTAGGTTCGGACCTATGAGGTCACACACATTAGAGCTTATGATCTGATCGGATGGTTGATCAATGATTAAGAATCATTCTAGGATTAAACAATCAATACGATTGGTGTTTAACCTAGTGCAAGTATTGCAGGAGGATCGATTAGCAATTGGATTGCTAATTAGCTTAATTTGATTAAGCCAATAGGCTGAGATTAAGTTTAATTAAATATAATTTAATTAGATTTGGTTTGGACTTGATTGGATCAAGTCTAATTAGGTTTATTGGATAAGTCCAAGTGCAAGGAAGAACTAGTCCTAGTCTAACTAGGACTCGGATTAACCCAATTTTCTAATTTGATTAGAAAAATAAATTAAAATTAAATCTAATTTAATCTAATTTAATTAAGTTCTTAAATGGAATTAGGGTCTTATTTAATTGGGTTGGTTTAATCTTGATTTTATTTGGTTAAAAGATCTTGTTTGACCAAGTCAAAATAGGAGTCCTAGTGTGACTAGGACTCCCTATCACTTGCGCCACCTTAATCCTCACGCCCCATGCCCTTTTTGTTTTATTTTTACATGAAAAATTCTCCACTGCCTAATGGCTTCTCATGCCCTCTTTCTCTCCTCCTTTTCTCATAAGGAAGTTTGTTGGAAGACCAAGTCAAAAGGAGGAATTAGTTTTGCTTAGGATTCTATGAGATAGAATCCTTGTTGACCAAAACACCTTCCCTTGAGTGCCACCCATCTTTTAATTAATTCTTCTCTTATTTTCATGGTAAAAATAATCTCCTTTTTTGTGCACCCTCCCTTGCTGGTCCACGCCAAAAATTATGGAGGAGGCATGCCCAAGAGTTGGGCGCCCCAACAACTTTCCATGTTTGGATATTCCTAGTCTAGGATTTTGATCCTAACTTGGACTCTTCTTTTTCTCTATTTATTGGATGAATTTTATTCTAATTTTTTTTTAAAAAAATAGAGCTTTGGGAGAGGTTTGGGTGTGCAAAAATTAGAGGAAGAGGGTCCTTGGGCATAGGGGTTCCATAGTCACCAAACTAGGTGTCTAGGTGAGAGAAAAGAGAAGAAGAAGAGGATCTTCTTCTAGGGCTGTTTTATTTTCAATCTCTCCTCCTTTTTTTGAGTTTTTTATAAGAGAGTCTCAGATCAGTAAACTCTCATCTTTCTTTTCATATTTTGGAGAGTTCAAATTTTGAAGAAGAGAGCATCGGATCGACCATCAAAGAAGGATCAGTACAGTACTAGCATGTTGTGCTAATTTTCTGCATCGAACTTCAGATCAGAGATCGTAGGCTCGTGTGGACGACTCCTAGAGGTCGAACACATGTGTGGCTCATGATTTCATCCTCAAGCCTGAATCAGCAAGTTAGAACATCTAACTAGCTCAGATAATAGATTTGATCTACTAACTTTATACCTGCATTTGATGTAGTGTAGGTCTAGGTTGATTTGATCAACCTTGTACTTTCTTATTTGATTTTAATTTTTGATTTAATATCATACCTTGATCATATAATAGATCTAAGATCTAGATATTTATATATTTATTTAAATAAATATTTAATTTATTTAAGTCTTTCGCTGTAAGATCTTAAAAAAATTTTCAAGATCTACCAATAAAATCCTAGATCTGGTTCCTTCAATTGGTATCAGAGCAAGATTATTATTACATGATTTTTATTCATATTTATGTTATTTCTTAGATTAGATCTAAATTTATAATCTAATTATTAAATCTAAAATTAAAAAAAAAAATAGATCTCATGAACTGCCATAAGGTTGTCCTGCTGTAAGGTTTATCCCTTACAGTGAAAAGGTTATCCTAGTTCGTGATGATCTGACTCTAATCATAAATTTATTAGATTTGATCTAATTTTATTTATAATTTAATAGATTTAAAATAATTTTAGATCTAAAAATAAAATATTTTAGATTGCATGGACTACCATAAGGTTGTCCTGCTGTAAGGTTTACCCCTTACAGTGAATAGGTTATCCTAGTACGTGCTGATCTAAAATATTGATCATAAAATTTTAGATTAGATCTAAGAGATTTTATGATCTGATTAAAAATATTTTAATCTAATTTCAATCATCATAAATATGTTAGATTTGATCTAGGAAGATTTATGATTGATTATTATTGAAACTATTTCAATTACATGAACCTGATTAGATTAGATCTAAAGTAGATTCATGTTTATGTTTACTTGCATATTGATTATGAATCAAACATGTAACTTGATTGATAGAACCATATTGTAAAAATATTTTACAAATATGAAAACTTATTTTCGAAAAGCCAAACCCCAACCCTCAGCCCAAAACTTAATTAAGAATTAAGAAGTTGTTTGATTAGGTTCTAGAATTGTAAATCGAAGATATTATGACACGAATCATAAGACATTGGGTTAATGGGTTAGTGAAAATTAGGTCCATTAATTGGGTTAGACCTAGGATGAGATTAAAGAATGAACTTAATTGAAGAATTGAATAAATCTAATCAATTGTTTCTTAGATTAGGTCAAGAATTCTCTAGATCAATTACAATAGTTGTAGCTGGTCAAGTCCATGTCTTTAATAAGACCCAAGATAGACTTGATTCTTGGCTATGCGACCTAGCATGAACTGTTAGATTGATCTAATTGAAACTAATTAAATCAGTTGGTGTCTAAGGTAAATCAGATCAGTGGTTTTTAATTGGTAGCTTGCTTACCTGGCCATTTTTGATTCTGTCTAATGCAAGCCTGGCAGACCCTTTCACTAATCGAACTTACCTGGCCTCTTGATGAGATTATATTTTGATCAGATCGCTTAATTATTCGAGCTAACCCAGGTTAGCTTGGTAAATCAGTTTGACTGATTTAGGTGCTCCTAGACCAGCCTATTAATGATCTCCCTTAAGCTGACTTGGTGAAGTTAGTGGGAGGATCATGACAAGTTGGTTAATCTGACCAACTCACTTTTATATATTAAATCCTTTAAAATTATTAGATTCCTAAAATGAAATAGATATATGATAACTAGATCATAGCCTTTCATTAAAGTGGATGATAATGAGTCCCCTAGTTAGATAATCATTGGAGGCCCAAAGGTCTGGTGCTTATTGATTGATGGAATTATCATTCATTATATAATCTCTTGGATACATCTTTCTAAATGGTGGTCAGGTGGGCCAACCAAAGTTGGGTTTGATCATTCATTGGTTGGATGGGTCAAGTATGGTCATGTTAATGGTTGGACCTAACTGGACCCTTTTTTGAGAAGGCCAAAGCCAACTGATCAGAGCTTGGGACAAAATTTAATTACTAAAAATTATTTGGAGAAATAATTAGTTATGAACCTACCCTTAGATGTACATGGGTGGGCCAACCAAAGTTGGGCTCGTGTACAGTCTATGTGGATTCTAGTACCCACTAAGGAATTAGGGTAATTCCTTGAATTGAACGTAAAGGCTACCAATTCGAATAAAATAGTGTGAAAAACCTTTTGATTAAAGTCCAAATCTTTAGGTTTAATGAATCAATTAGTAATTAGATTTTGGTTTTCTTTTGCATAGACATGGCCACTTTTCTATCACTCTGATCATTATTGAAAAATGATAAGTTGGTGGGACCCAACTTTGGTAGCTGGTACTAAAAGTTGAAGATTGTCCTGGAGCATGAATGGATCCTATATGTGCTAACGGATCCTGCACCTGAGGAGCCAGTTGCCAATGCACGTGAAACAGTCAGAGATACTTATTAGAAGTAGCTCAATGATCGAACCACAATGTGCTGCATTATGCTAGCTGTGATGAGCGATGAGTTCAGTCATAGGTTTGAGATAGCTCAGCCAAATGAAATGCTCTAAGTATTGGAGGATTCTTTTGGCACATCCGATGATGTTGATAGGCACAAGACTAGTTGCACCATCTTCAACACCAGAATATGGGATGGAGTCTCTATCACTGATCATGTACTATACATGATCAAGTTGATAGAGTGTTTGAGCAAACTCGGCTTTTCCTTACATGAACAACTCAGGAAAGATGCAATACTGAACTTGCTGCCAAAGTCCTATCTCCCTTACTCATTATAGAATGACAAAACCTAAAGTAAACTACCATGGCTTACTGGGGTTACTTCAGAACTTTGAGAATGATCACTAGATCCATAAAGAGTCGGTGAACTTAGTGGGAGGTTCATCTTCTGGTTCTCAACCCTTTAGGAAAGAAAAGAAGAACAAAAAGAAGAAAACAAACAAGGTGCAAGTTCAGGCTAGGGCATCAGTGCAGGACCAGATCAGGAAGTTCAAGCCCGATAAGAGTCAAGCTAAATACTTCTTTTGCAAGAAGCAGGGCACTTGAAGAGGAACTGGTGTGGACACCGGAGCCACCAAAAGTCGGCAACATAATTTAGATTTAATTTGGAGTGAAAAAGCCATATCAAAATAACTCTACTTCAGTTATTTTGTTCTAGTCCTTTTGATTTAATCAATTAGTTCTTTTGATGCATTTAGTTTTGGATCCATAGGACCATACTTGGATTTATTTTGGATTGAGCCTTATTTGAAAAGAGACCATCATGAAGAAGCAAGCTTGGTCCACGTCATCCTTGGAGCCACCACCCTCCATATGTCCAGGGAAGAAATACACACACCAGCATGTGCCATGCCCAAGAATCCTCATGCCAAGTTGTGCCTGGCATCAAGCACCCACATGGAGATCCTTTTCTTTCCTAGGATTTCTTAAGAGTTCTTGATTTCTTACTTATTTTGTTAAAAGGTAGATTTCTTTCCTATGGTTCCGTAAAAGATAGATATGATATATTATTGTATTTGGAAACCATACATAATGTTTTACTTTTTTGTTGGGATGGTTGATTTTTTTCTTGTAAAGAAAATAGGATTCCTAAAGAAATAGGACCCCTAGGATCCTATATAAACCCATGTATCTTTCATGAATGAGACAATGAATGAATGAATCACTTTACAATTCCTACAAACAGTTGTGTTGGTCGCTCTGAGAGGGAGAGGATGTGAGACCCAAAATTGCCTCATGAGGGGAGGGTGTGAGGCCCACCTTTTTCTATCTCTTTAACCTTCATTTTCTTGAGATTCAGTGTTCCTATGATCCCGATTCATCTTCACCATCTACCTATATAAGCCTATTCTACCAAAAGAAGATCTATCTCCTCTAAGATTTTCATCTATTATGTAGAGAGAGAAAGAGTGATCTATTATTCTATAGATCAAATGTTGATAAGGATCTTTATTCCTTCTCAACTAATCTTTGATTTTTACTTATTTTTTTTAGATCCAATGTTGGTAAAGACCTAGTTCTTTATCAATACATCTACTTGGTTAAAAGATTAAGAGCCTTAATTAGGATAGTTTCTTAACTACCATGATCCGAATTTTTCTTATCTTTTTTTTGGATTTTCTTGTGGGTATAATTTCTTGCTATCCTTCATTCCATTTATATTTTTTTTGTGCAATTATTCATAAGCATGTTTAATTTATGCTATCTATCTATTTACTTTATTATTGCTAGTTATTTACTAATCTCTAAAATGGCATTCATCAGCATCATTTAGATTGATCATGCTTTGGTCCCATGTCAATCAGTCACGCCTCCTGAGCAGAGTATAGAAAACTATACTATCTGTCCTGAAATAATATGCCACGGTTGAACATGATTTGTTGTTGACAAACGAAAGGAAGCTTGGTCTTTTCTCTTTTTTTTAGGCTATCCCACATCAATTTGGTATCAAAGCCGGATTGGTTAGGGCTTTAGTTTAAATTCTGCAATTTAAAATTCCTGCAAGTTAAATTTTCATAATTTAAATTTTATAATTTACTTTCTAGCATTTTTCTTTCTTTCTTACTGCATCTTATTCCTGCATTCTGAACTTGCATAACCACTAGATCAGGTACTTAGTACCAACGTCCTACTTTTTCACCCAGTACCAACATGGATCCCGATACAGCAGCCATCATTAATGCCCTGACTGAGAAGTTTGATGATATGAAAGATTTTATGAAAATCATGAGTGAAAGAATAAAAATACTAGAAGAAGCTAGGCAAAGATAATCTAAACCTGAGTCTTCCTAACTACCTATAGGATAGAGAAGAAGGAACCTCGACCTAGATCGACCTATAGCAGCATGCCCTCATCATAACTAGTTCGACCAGGATGAGCATGTCCTTAGAAATGTGAAGATCGAAGCCCCAAGTTTTGATGGTTGTCAAGATTTCAGAGAGTACCTAGATTGGGAATCAGGCATGGACCACTATTTTGGATGGTACGAAATGTCTGAAGTAAGGAGAGTTAGGTTTGCTAGGATGAAGTTGGTTAGGCAAGCCTGACTTTATTGAGAAAGTGTTGAACATCTTCTCAACTAGAGAAGACAAGATCCGATAGAAACCTGAGATGAAATGAAGAAGAAACTCTGAGAAAAATACCTCCCCACCTCCTATCAATAAAGACTTTTAGATCAGTGGCAGAGACTTTCTCAAGAAAATAGATCAATCATAAAATAGATCATGAGATTTGATGAGTACCTCATGAGATGTGGAGTAACTAAAGATATGGTTGTTATCTTGTAATTTAGAGCTAGATTATGAGAAGATATCCAGCATAAGCTCTTTTTATGAGAGGTAATTATGTTAGAATAAGCTTATCAACTTGCCCTAGACTTTGAGAGATTTTTTAGGTATTCGACCATCCATCATTTTGAACCTAGCCGGGTAACCCCTTCTGGATCGAGACCCAATACTACCCAGACTCCTAGTAATAGATCTTCACCTACAAATCCTATTATGAGAAAAGAAGATAAAGAAAAAAAAAGTTACAAAAGAGTTATCTAAGGAAAGTAGTTCTCAATCCCACTGCTTCAAGTGCCATGGTTACGGTCATTTTGCTGCATAATGTCCCAATCGATTGTTATTTATGAAAGAATTAGAAGAGAAAACTCTAGAAAATATTGAGGAGAAAGTTTATGAAGCTAATCCAGACTTAGCTGAGCAATTTGAGAGTACTGAGGAAATCCTAAGTTTTGTTACATCAGAGTCAGATCTTAGGCTAGGAGTCGTTAGGTATGTTCTAGCACAGACTAAGGAGAGTGAAGACTGGCGTAGGGCCTCTATTTTTCATACCTTCAAAAAATTTAACGATAAAATTTATAAGATGATCATTGATAGTAGTAGCTATATCAATGCCATCTCCATCGACATGGTTAAGCGATTAGGATTAGCTCTTATAGATCATCCCAGCCTATACCTTATGTCTTGGATAGATTCCTCCTCTATTTTTGTCAAACTTAGATGTCGTGTTTTTATCCAGCTCCATTCTTATCAGGATCATGTTTGGTGTGATGTCTTACCCATGGAAGTCAAAAGTATCATATTAGGTCGGCCTTGGCTGTTTGACAATGATGTTATGATTTATGGCCGAACCAACTCCTGTAGTTTCACTCATAAGGGTAAGAAGATCACGATCAATCTTTCCCCACCTAAGGCTACCAATAGAAAGATAAGCGATGGACCAAAAAAAAAACTTCAAAAAGAAAAGCCTCCATTTGATAGATGCTAAGAAATTAGAGATGACTTTAAGTAAAGGATCACCAATTTGGATGATTACTGCGAGAGAAGTTCGTGAGGACCCTAAGATAAATCATCCCAAGAAAGTAGTCAACATTCTTAGCAAATTTCGTGATGTTTTTCTTGAGGATCTCCTAAATCACTTACCATCCTTGAGAACCATTCAGCATGCCATTGATTTGGTACCTAGATCTACACTACCCAATTTGCCCCATTATAGGTTGAACCCCACTGAGCATGCTGAGCTACAAAGGCAAGTTGGAGAGCTGATGAAAAAAGGATTCATGAGAGAGAGTTTAAGTCCTTGTGCAATTCCTGCACTATTGACTCCAAAGAAGGATGGAACATGGAGGATGTGCATAGATAGTCATGCCAATAACAAGATCACCATTAAGTATCATTTTTCCATTCCTAGGTTAAATGACATACCAGATATGATGGCTGAAGCCACTATTTTCTCTAAGATTGATCTTAAGAGTAGTTACCAACAAGTTAGGATTAGATCGGAAGATGAGTGAAAAACTACTTTTAAGATGAAAGATGGTTTATATGAGTGGATGGTGATGCCATTTGGATTATCTAATGCCCCTAGTACATTCATGAGATTGCTGACCCAAGTACTAGGATCGTTTATAGGAGTATTTATAGTCATGTACTTTGATGATATTTTGATCTATAGTCGAACTAGGGAGGACCATCTAGATCATCTCTGAAAAGTCTGCCAAATTATTAGAATAAAAAATCTGTATGCCAATTCTAAGAAATGTGCTTTTATGACGAACCGTGTCAACTTCTTAGATTTTATTGTTACCTCCGATGGTGTGTCTGCCAACCCTGAAAAGATCAAAGTAATAGTTGAGTGGCCGGTACCCAAGAGTTTGCATGACATACGAAGTTTTCATGGATTAGCAATATTTTATCGTAGGTTCATAAAAGGATTTAGCACCATAGCTGCTCCCATCACTGATTGTATTAGAAAGAGAGATTTTGAATAGACTAAAGCAGCCAATAGAGCCTTCCTAAATATTAAGGACAAAATGACCCACACCCCAATCCTATATTTACCTAATTTTTCCAAGGTTTTTGAAATAGCATGCGATGCATCAGGAGTTGGGATTGATGGTGTCCTTAGTCAAGAAGGTCATCCGATAGCATATTTTAGCAAGAAACTTAACAATTCTAAACTAAAGTATTCTACCTATGACAAGGAGTTTCATGCGGTAGTCCAAGCCCTAAGATAATGGAGACATTACCTACAACCACAATAATTTGTTTTATACTCAGATCATGAAGCCCTTCGATTCCTGAATTCCCAAAAGAAACTAAATCATAGACATGGTAGGTGGGTCAAGTATTTGCAAGCCTATATTTTGTTTTGAAACACCATGCGGGTGTAGAGAATCGCACTGTTGATGTCCTAAGTCGTCATCATACTTTGTTGTCCACCATTAGTTTAGAGGTTGTTGGTTTTGATAAAATTAAAGAAGATTGTGAGAAGTATTCAGATTTTGGCAGCATACTTATCATTTTACGAACAGGACCATCTAGAGAATATAGTGAATATACCCTTTAGGATGGTTGCTTGTTTAGAGGAGCTAGGCTGTGTGTTCCTCGTACATCTTTAAGAGATTTACTAGTTTGGAAACTATATGCTGAAGGATTAGTTGGATACTTTGGTAGGAATAAAACTATAGAGTTGGTAGAAGTTCAGTTCTTTTGGCCAAGCTTGAAAAGAGATGTCGCTCGAATTATTGCCCAGTGTAGAACATCTATCGTGGCCAAGCAAAGAAAATAGAACACAGGCCTATATACATCCTTACCTGTACCAGACTATCCTTGGCAAGATGTTAGCATGGATTTTATTCTAGACTTACCTAAGACAGTTAGAAAGCATGATTCAGTTCTAGTGGTTGTAAATAGGTTTTCAAAAATGGCCCATTTTTTGCCCTGTTGCCAAATGTCGGATGCTTCGAAAGTTTCAAGAATATACTTTGATGAGATTGTTAAATTGCATGGATTACCCAAAACCATCGTGTCTGATAGAGATGTTAGATTCATGAGTTACTTTTGAAAAATCCAATGGCACCTTCTAGGCACAAAATTGAAATTTTCTTCTACCTTTCACCCACAAATAGATGGTCAGACTGAAGTGGTCAATAGGAGTCTTAGAAATTTATTGTGTTGCTTGATTGGAGAACATATGGATAACTGGGATCTTTTATTGCCCCGAGCTGAATTTGCATATAATTGCTCTATTAATAGGTCCATTGGCATGAGTCCTTTTGAAGTAGTTCATGGATATCAACCTAGAAAATCAATAGACCTTATCCCACTACCCATGCATACTAGAATTTTCGAATCTACAAAGTCATTTGCACAGCATGTCAAGAGTTTATATAAAGAGATCAGTAAAAAAATTAGTATTAGTAATAATATTTATAAATAGAATGCAGATTCTCATCGACGTGCCCAAGAGTTTACGGAAGGAGACTATGTGATGGTTCGAATGAGGCCTAAATGATTCGCACCAGGAATTGTCAAGAAGTTATATGCTCGAGGAGTAGGTCCATTTTAGATTTTAAAGAAGATTGGATCAAATGCATTTGTTATGGATTTACCTTCTGATTTTGGGATTAGCTCTACTTTTAACAAATCTCCTCGCCTATAAAGAGCCAACTTGGATACCTAGTGAGCCATTTGAGCTTAAACCATCCTTTGAGAGAGAGCTTATTCCTGAATGTCCACCAACCAAAATATCAAAGCATGATCAGATTGAGAGAATTTTGGATGAGTAGATCATCTCCACTCAGAGTCGAGGCTGTCGGCGGTACTTAGTTAGATGGCGAGATTGACCGGAGTTTGAGGATACCTAGATCACTCGAGAAGAGCTGTAGCATATTGATCTCGATTTGCTTGAGCATCACCAAAGCAGAATCGACCCACACTAGATAGGATCAAGTTCTCCCCATCCTGAGAGAATTGGTGCGGACACCAGAGCCACCAAAAGTCGGCAACATAATTTAGATTCAATTTGGATTGAAGAAGCCATATCAAAATAACTTTACTTCGATTATTTTGTTCTAGTCCTTTTGATTTAATCAATTAGTTCTTTTGATGCATTTAGTTTTGGATCCATAAGACCTGTTGGGGATAAACCCTGCTCCCGCCGAAGTCTAGTCTGATGCTCAGGCGGGTGCAACTGGTAGCCATGGAAGGGCTTCAGCAGATGAGCCTTAGCTAAACTCCTTCAACTGGCCGAACTCTTAAGAGGCCGAGCTCATTCGGCCAAACTTCTTAGCAGTCGTGCCTCGGTCGAACTCCTCATCAACCAAACCTCTTAGCGGCCGAACTCCTTAGTGGCCGAACTATAGTCGGACGCCTTCTAGACATCCCCTCGGCTGGACTTCTTCGAGAGTCAGACACCCTCTCGGCCGGACTCCTCCCAGACATCACCTCGGTAGGGCTTCTTCAAGAGCTGGACTCCTCCCAGACATCCCCTCGACTGGACTTCTTTAAGAGCCGGACTCCTCCCAGATATCCCCTCGGTCGGACTTCTTCAAGGGCCAGACACCTCCTTTGACCGAATTCTGGGATCCCTCCTTCAGATGGATGCCTAGGAAAGCCGAACTCCTTCTGGGCTCATTCAGCCATTGTTCCTCCCAGGCGACCCTCTCCAGCCATATTCTCTTTGGGAGTTCGAACTCCTTCAAAATGGGTACGTCGAAGCTCTTCAATCCTCCATTCAACCCCGAGTGGCTCTGTATCAGATGGCTGCAGCCATCACCATTAGTCTGCTGTAGGCGATAGCGACCCGCTACCAGGCGGCGATAGCTGTCACCATCAATCCGTTGCAGGCGGTGCTGTAGATGGCACTTTCCCTCAGGACTGACTTCGTCTGACCTCGAGTGACCCACTACTTGATGGCTGTAGCTCTCACCATCAAGCTCCGCCTATAAAAAGAACCCTCCAGATATGCTAATCCTAAGCTCTAAGCTCTCCTTTCCTTCTCTAAACTCTGCTGAGCTGTCGCTTGAGCACTCCATTTCTATTGGCCAGAGCTGACTTGATCATCGGAGGGTCCTATCAGAGCCACCCTCCATCGGCTCTTAATGGGACTTTGTTTTGTAGGTCACCACCAACGAACTCATCCACCTCCACTCCAGCAGGATTCGACGACGACCAGATTCTGCATCAACAGATTGGTGCTAGAGGAAGGATGCCCTTTGCCTCCGAGGTTTCCTTATTCTTAAAGGAGTGCTCAGCGATGACCTCCGCTCTTCCTCTCTAGAATTCTTTCTCGAGAAAAAATGCCCCCTAAGAGAGCTTCGATCCGATGATCGACGGCCTCCATGGCCCAATCCCATTCAGATCCGTCCACTCCTACTCCAGCCCCGACGACCCAAGTTCCATCTATAGCCACAGTGGATGCAGAGCAGTTCAACCTACTCATCCAATAGGTTCATGGTCTCATGGAAGCGGTGCAGGTGGTGCAGACCATGCACCAGCTCAACCGGCACGGGATTCTCCAGAGCCATGTGGTCTAGTCCAGGAGCGACTGACTTAGGCTACCCGACCTTCGATCTCTGGACAAGGAAGGCAAAGGAGGGAGAGCCCTTGCTCAGACCATGGCTCGACCCAGGGTGAAGCTTCACACCCTTTCTACCGAAAAACCTTGGAGATTAGAGATCGTGAAGATCTCTTGGATCAAAGGTTCTTAAAAATGAGCTGATGAATCGAAGAACTTTGTCACACTCCCTCCTCACAAGGTAATGATATTTATACTGACCCCCCTTTTTCATAGAAAATTATACAGAAATCGATCCCGCCGAACTTCAAGCTCCCATAGTTTGAGAGTTACAATGGGACCACCGATCTGATCGACCATCTGGAAGCCTTTTGGATAACGATGTTGCTCCATGGCGTGCCAGTTGCTATCTTATGCCGGGCTTTTCCCTCTACCCTTACGGGAGCTGCCAAGAACTGGTACTCGGTGCTTAAGCTGAGTACCATCTTATCATTTGATCAGATGAGTCAACAGTTTGCAGCCCACTTCATCAATAGTAGGCGGCCGCGCCAAGGTTTGGATTCCTTAATGGCCATTAGGCAGAAAGAGGGGTAACCCATCTGGGCTTATGTCATCCAATTTAATGCTGTCGCATTGAAAGTTTGGAACCTGGACCAGTTAGTCGCCATGGCCACCCTCAAGAGCGGCCTTCAGAAGAATGACTTGCTGTTCTCTCTGGAAAAGAAGTATCCCAGAGATTTTGCTGACATGCTAGCTCGGGCCGAAGGATATGCCCGGGCAGAGGAGGCCTTCAAGACCAAGGATGATAAAGTCAGCGGCAAGCGGCAAATCGGGCCAGGCAGGCCCATCAAAAATGAAAAGTGGAGTGAAGTTCGATCGCGTTCCTGAACTTCTTTCGATCATAGGCAAGCCCAAACTTCCGCTCGGATCCTGAGGCGGGGAAGCCCTGACGGAAGGGCACGTCAAGGTTCTCCCTAGCACCGAAGTTCTCTCCGACGAAGATTTCACAACTATTAACACTCCGAAGACCCAAGTGTTGATAGAAATCAAGGAACAACTTCCAAGGTTGGAGAGGATGCATTCCCATCCCAGCAAGCACGATCCCAACAAGTTCTATCTTTATCATCGTGACCATGACCACGACACTGAGGAGTGCATCCAACTCTAGGACGAGATCGAAGAGCTCATCAGGTGAGGTAGACTCGATCGATTCCTACGAAGATGACCTGAAGAGCGGGAGGGTCGGCTGAGGACGTTACCACCAAGTGGGGAGAACCAATAAGAAGATCAGCCACCTCTTGACATCATCAATACTATCTCAGGGGGACTTTGGCACGGGGAGGCCAGTGGATCCGAGGGACCGATGAAGAGGTGGAGGATCGTGGAACCCGTGGCCTTTACTGAGGCGGACGGTCAGGGGATCCAATTTTCATACAATGATGCGATTGTAATTTCTTTGAACATTGCTGACTACGATGTACGCCGCATTTTGGTGGATAATGGAAGCTCGACCGACATATTATTTTACGATGCCTTCTCGAAAATGTCCTTACCCAATGACCGCTTGGGGCCTATGAATTCTCCGCTGGTAGAATTCACTAGCAATGCCATACCAGTCGAAGGCATAATAACTTTAGCTATGACAGTGGGACAACACCCGAAACTGGCCAAAGCGTGGGTCGATTTTCTAATCGTGAGGACTCCGTCCGCCTATAACGCCATTCTAGGCCGACCTGGTCTAAATCCACTTCGGGCGGTGGTGTCAATCTATTATTTAAAGACGAAGTTTTCGATAAGTTGCGGGGTCGGAGAGGTCAAGGGAGACCAGGCTCGAGCGAGGCACTGCTACTCAATCATCCTACATGAGGGAAAATGGTCCGACCCTTATCTTGTTGATGGACTCGATGTCCACGACAATCTCACTAAGGAGCAGGGTGAGCCTATGGAGGACCTCATCTCTGTGCCCTTAAATGATGGAAACTCGAAGCACACGGTGCAGATTGGCTCCAACTTGTCGAACGAGATTCGAGAGCAACTCGTTACCTTCCTCAGAAGAAATGCGGACGTCTTTGCCTAGACCCCAACAGACATGTCAGAAATTGATGCCGAGGTCATGAAACATTGGTTGGCCATCGATCCGAGGTATCGACTGACAAAAGAAAAGATGCGCCACCATGCCCTGGAGAGGCAGAAAGCAATCACCAAAGAAGTGGACAAGCTCCTCAAAGCTGGAGTCATCCAAGAGGTTAATTATCTGACCTAGGTCTCAAACATGGTCATCGTCAAAAAGGTGAACAATAAGTGGAAGATGTGCATTGACTTCAAAAAGCTGAACAAGGCCTACCCGAAAGACAGCTACCCTCTACCTAAGATTGATCAACTGGTGGATGCGACCTCGGGCCATGAGCTCCTCACCTTCATGGATGCCTTTTTTGGTTATAACCAAATTCGGATGGCGCCCGAGGATGAAAAGAAGACCGCTTTCATCACTGACCGTGGTCTTTATTGTTACAGGATCACGCCCTTTGGACTAAAAAATGTATGGGCAATGTATCAGCATTTGGTCAATAAGATCTTCAAGGAGTAGATTGGCCGCAACATGGAGGTGTACGTGGATGACATGCTCATCAAAAGCTAGGCTTCAATAGACCACCTCGCCGATCTTAAAGAGACCTTCGGTGCACTCAGAAAGCATAAGATGAAACTGAACCCGATAAGTGCGCCTTTGGCATGACCTCCAAAAAATTTTTGGGGTTCATGGTGTCAAGATGCAGAATTGAAGCGAACTCTGAGAAAATTTGAGCCATTCAGGTGATGACCACTCCGAGGATGATCAAGAAAGTTCAGCACCTGACTGAAATGGTGGCATCCCTAAATTGCATTGTTTCATGGTCAGCCGAATGATGTGTGCCCTTCTTTCGAGTTCTCAGACAACCTAAGAACTTCTGCTGGATGATGAAGTGCCAACAGGCATTCAAGGAGCTTAAAAACTACCTCGGCTCACCCCCACTGCTAGCAAAGCCTGAACCTGAAGAAGAATTATTCCTGTACCTAGCCGTCTCCCCGATGGCCCTGGCGATAGTCCTGGTCAAGAAAGAAGCAAAGACACAGCGATCGATCTACTACGTGAGTCGGGTCCTGAGGGATGTGGAGACCAGGTACTCTAGGTTGGAAAAACTAACTTACTCTCTTCTAATTGCTACCAGGAGGCTCCGACCTTATTTTCAGGAGCACACCATAACGGTCCTCATGGACCAACTAATAAAAGCAGTCCTTCACTGAGTGGACGCTTCCGGAAGAATTGTAAAATGGACAATCAAGCTCACAAAGTTCGACGTCAACTATCAGCCCCGACCATTGATCAAGGTCCAGACACAGACAGATTTTATATTAGAATGCACCATTCTAGTCGAAGCCGAGCTTGAACAGAACGAGACCGACGTCCTGCTATCACAACCAAACCTCTCTGAGGAAAGCGCCGACCTCCCTGAAGGCTCCTAGGTTTTGCACGTAGATGGTTCATCCAACTCCACTAAAGCTGGTGCGGGGCTGGTCTTGGTCAGCCCCGAGGGAGTTGTCGCCGAGTACGCACTATGCTTCAAGTTTTTTGCGATCAACAATGGGACCGAATATGAAGCACTGATCATCGAATTAAAAATAGCAAGGGAATTAAAAGTAGATCGGCTTCAAGTCTACAGCGATTCCTAATTGGTGGTTGGTCTGGTTAACGGTAGCTACGAAGCACGAGAGGAAAGCATGGTAAGATACCTTAGGAAAGTGAGGGATTTGACTCTGACCTTCGATAGTTTCAGCATTCGATAGATTCCGAGGGTGGAACATGCAAGAGTTGATCTTCTCTCCAAGTTGGCCACTTCAGCCCCGGCCTAACTGCCTAAAGGAGTATTTCTGGAGACTCTAAAGTGCCCAACCCTAGAGGAACCTCAGGTCATCCTACAGACGAAATTCGAGCCAAGCTGGATCGACCCGTTGGTCGCTTACCTCAAGGAGGGGGTCCTTCCTCACGACCCGAAAGAAGCTCAGAAGCTTAGGAATCAGGCCTCCCGCTATGTTTTATATAAAGGTAGGTTGTATAAGAGGTCATACACCCTGCCGCTGCTGAGATGTCTCTGACCTTCAGAGGCCGACCTCGCACTGTGGAAGGTGCACGAAGGACTCTACGGAAGTCACATAAAAGCTAGGCTTTGTCGCAAAGACTACTTCGGCAAGGGTACTACTGGCCGACCTTGTTTCATGATTCCATGGAATATGTGAAGAAGTGCAACCGCTGTCAGAAGAATGCCAACTACAAAGGCAGTCGGCATCCGAGCTTGCTCCACTAAGTGCACCTTGGCCATTTGCGCAGTGGAGAATGGATATACTTGGCCTCTTCCTGATGGCGTTCAGGCAGCGAAAGTTCCTCCTGGTCGTGATCGACTATTTCACCAAGTGGGTCGAAGCCGAACCATTAGCGAAGATTATCAAGGTCAAGGTGCAGGACTTCGTCTGAAAGTCACTACTCTATCGGTTCGGTCTACCCTGAACCTTTATAACCGATAATGGGCGATAGTTCGCTGGGGCAAGTTCAATGAGTTCTGTGAAGGACTAAATATCTCCCACCGCTTCACATCGTTGGCTCACCCATAGGCCAATGGGGAAGCTGAGGTGACCAATCAGACTCTGCTATAAGGTATCAAAATGAGGCTCAACAGGACAGAGGGGACCTAGGTGGACGAACTCTACCACATCCTCTGGACATATCGAACTACGCAGAGGATGTCGACTGGGAAAACACCCTTCGCCTTGGCCTTCGGTATGGAGGTAGTTATCCCGATTGAGCTCAAGCTTCCATCTGCACGAGTCGCGGGCTTCAACGAGCAGCACAACCCCCAAGACATCAGAGTCAACCTCGACCTACTGGAAGAAAAAAAGGAGGAAACCCACATCTAGATGGCAGCCTATAGATGGAAGGTGGCTCGATACTACAACTCCAGAGTTAGAAACAAGACGTTCGAGTGGGGGACTTAGTGCTCCAACAAGCCGCTGTCTCTCAGCCTCAGAGTAAGGGAAAGCTCACCCCTAATTGGGAAGACCTGTATGAAGTGATGGAGGTCATCCAGCTCGGTACTTATCGCCTAAAGGAGCTCGGAGGGATGATGCTTCCACAACCTTGAAACTCAGAAAATCTGAGGATGTATTACCAGTACTCCCTTCAATAAAGCTGCCTCATTTCTGCATTATTATTCCTTGGTGCAAAAACTATGTGGTGATAGGGATGAAGCAGTCAATAGTTGTCATGTTAGAAACAGGAGGAGAACCTCGTCCTAGCATGAGCAGGTCAAAGATCTTTAACCTCAGCCATAGGAGATAAGATCTCCCCTGAGGGTTCGGACCGACCTCGACTGTAGGAGATAAGATCTCCTCCGAGGCAAACTCGGCTGCAGAAGATAAGATCTCCTCCGAGTGTCCGCATCAATCTCGACCGTAGGAGATAAGATCTCCCCTGAGCCATCCTCGACCGTAGGAGATAAGATCTCCCTAGAGGCAACCTCAACCGTAGGAGATAAGATCTCCCCTGAGGGTCCGGACTGACCTTGGCTGTAGAAGATAATCTCCCCGAGGCAAACTCGGCTACAAAGATAAGATCTTCCCCAAGCGCCCACATCAACCTCAACCATAGAGATAAGATCTCCCCTAAGGATCCAGGCCAACCTCGACTGCAGGAGATAAGATCTCGCCCGAGGCAACCACGATTGTAGGAGATAAGATCTCCCCTGAGCGCCTGCATCAACCTCGGCTGTAGGAGATATGATCTCTCCCAAGGCAAACTCGACTGCAGGAGATAAGATCTACCCCAAGGCAACCTCGACTGCAGGAGATAAGATCTCCCCCGAACATTTGGGCCAACCTCGGCTGTAGGAGATAAGATCTCCTCCAAGTTAAACTTGGCTATAGGAGATAAGATCTCCTCCAAGCGACCGCATCAACCTCGGTCACAGGAGATAAGATCTCTCCTGAGGGTCCGAGCCAACCTCGACTATAGGAGATAATATCGCATCCGAGGAGCTCAATCTCTGATCTCGACCATCGGAGATGAGATCAACTTCAACCTCGACTGAAGAAGAGATCTTCTAGAGTTTCAACTTCAACAAATGCAGAGCCTGAAAAAGGACTTCGATGGTCGCCTATTTCGGTACTCCCTTCCTTCAAATTTTGAACTCGAAAGTGGGGGGACTATTATTGGGGATAAACCCCGCTCCCACCGAAGTCCAGTCTGATGCTCAAGTGGGTGCAATCGGTAGTCACGGAAGGGCTTCAGTGGACAAGCCTTAGCCAAACTCCTTCAGTTGGCCGAACTCTTAAGAGGCCGAGCTCATTCAACCGAACTCCTCCACGGTCGTGCCTCGGTCGAACTACTCAGTGACCAAACCTCTTAGCGGCCAAACTCCTCAGCGGCCAAACCTCTTAGCAGCCAAACTCCTCAACGGTCGAACTCCAGTCGGACGCCTTCCAAACATCCCCTTGATCGAACTTCTTCGAGAGCCGGACTCCTCCCAGACATCCTCTCGATCGAACTTTCTCAAGAGCCGGACTCCTCCTAGACATCCCCTCGATCGGGCTTCTTCAAGAGCTGGACTCCTCCCAGACATCCCCTCGGTTGGACTTCTTCAAGAGCCAGACTCCTCCCAGACACCTCCTTCGGTCGGATTCCTAGATCCCTCCTTCAAACGGATGCCTAGGGAAGTCGAACTTCTTTCGGACTCCTTCAGCCATTGTTCCTCCCGAGCGATCCTCTCCAGCCATATTCCCTTCGAGAGTCCAAACTCCTTCAAAATGGGTACATCGAAGCTCTTCAACCTTCCATTCACCCTCGAGTGGCTCAGCATCAGATGGCTGCAGCCATCACCATCAGTCCACTATAGGCGACAGCAACCCGCTATCAGGCAGCGATGGCTGTCACCATCAACCCATTGTAGGTGGCACAGCAGACGGTGCCTTCTCCTGGGACTGACTCCATCGGACCTTGAGCGACCCACTACCTAACGGCTGCAGCCGTCACCATCAAGCTCTGCCTATAAAATGGACCCTCCAGATACGCTAATCCTAAGCTCTAAGCTCTCCTCTCCTTCTCTAAACTCTGTCGAGCTCTCACTTGAGCACACCATTTCTATTGGCCAGAGCTGACTTGATCATCGGAGGGTCCTACCATAGCCACCCCCCGTCAGCTCCAAATGGGATTTTATTTTGTAGGTTACCACCGACGAACTCATCCACCTCACTCCAGCAGGATCCGACGATGATCAGATTCTACGTCAATAAGACCATACTTGGATTTATTTTAGATTGAGCCTTATTTGAAAAGAGACCATCATAAAGAAGCAAGCTTTGTCCACGTCATCTTTGGAACCACCACCCTCCACACGCCTAGGGAGGAAATACACACGCCAGCATGTGCCATGCCCAAGGATCATCATGCCAAGTTGTGCCAGGCATCAAGCACCCACATGGAGTTTCTTTTCTTTCCTAGGATTCTTTAAGAGTTCTTGATTTCTTACTTATTTTGTTAAAAGTTTAATTTCTTCCCTATGGTTTTATAAAAGATAGATATGATATATTATTATATTTGGAAACCATACATAATGTTTTACTTTTCTATTGGGAGGGTTGATTTTTTTCTTGTAAAGAAAATAGGAATCCTAAAGAAATAGGACCCCTAGGGTCCGATGTAAACCAATGTATCTTTCATGAATGAGATAATGAATGAATGAATCACTTTACAATTCCCATAAATACTTGTATTGGTCGCTCCATAAGGGAGAGGGTGTGAGATCCAAAATCGCCCCACGAGGGGAGGGTGTGAGGCCCACCTTTTTCTATCTCTTTAACCATCATATCCTTAAGATTTAGTGTTCCTACGACCCTGATTCATCTTTACCATCTACCTACATAAGCCTATTCCACCAAAAGAAGATCTGTCTTCTCCAAGATTTTCATCTATCATGCAGAGAGAGAAAGAGTGATCTATTATTCTATAGATCAAATGTTGACAAGGACCTTCGTTCCTTCTTAACTGATCTTTGATTTTTACTTTTTTTTTTTAGATTCGATGTTGGTAAAGATCCAGTTCTTTATCGATAGATCTGCTTGGTCAAAAGTTAAGAGTCCTAATCAGAGTAGTTTCTTAACTACAACGATCTAGATTCTTCTTATCTTTTTTTTAGATTTTCTTGCAGGCTTAATTTCTTGCTATCCTTCATTTCATTTATATTTTTTTTTGCAATTATTCATGAGCATGTTTAATTTTTGCTATCTATCTATTCACATTATTATTGCTAGTTATTTTCTGATCTCTAAAATGGCATTCATCGGCATCATTTAGATTGATCGTGCTTTGGTCCCCTATCAATCAGTCATGCCTCTCGAGCAGAGTTTAGGCAACAATACTATCTATCCTAGAAATAATGTGCCACAGTCAGACGTGATTTATTATTAACGAATGAGAGGAAGCTTGGCCTTTTCTCTTTTATTTTAGACGGTCCCGCATTAGAAACTATCCTCTGTACATTGCCTCCTTGGATCCGAACAGGCAGAGAAAGAAGCAAGCTATTGCTGGGCAAGGTATTTATGTGATAACTCCTTACAATTTTTCTATTTATGATATTACTGACTAAAAATTGGATATCGATAGCCCTTACCATATTTGCAATTTGTTGCAGGGATTGCAGACCAGTAGAAGATTTGAGCAAGGCGAGAGATTCCTAAATGTTGGAGATGGAAGACCAGTTCTAGTTCTAGCTTTATGAATTTTGAAACTTGTATTTAAATCTCATACCGTTGTTCTTAGTGATTGTCATTTCTGTTCTAGTTTTTTTTTAAATATCATTTTTTTAGGCCTTTTGGCCATGAATAATTATAAAATTTTAATAAAGAAATGAGTTTATAATATCATTATGAATGGTGTTACTGCTTTCTATGGATAATTGAACAATGGTGTATATATGTTATCACAATCTGTTAATATAGTCTATTCTACTGGAAAGCATCCTAGATTAGATAGTATATTAGATATCTACTTATGGCACTATAGGCTAGGTCATATAAATAAGAATAGGATAAATAGGTTGACTCAAGAGGGAATTCTTGAAGTCAATGATTGTGAATCACTTCCAACCCATGAGTTCCGTCTTCTGGGTATAATGACCAAGTCATCTTTTACTGAAAAAGGTGAGAGAGCTAATAAGCTCTTAGGTCTAGTACATACTGATATATGTGGACCAATGAGCATAAGTGTCAGAGGTGGATATATCTACTTCATCACTTTCATAGATGATCTATCTAGATATGGATATGTCTATCTGATGAAACATAAGTTAGATTCTTTTAAAATATTCAAACAATTTCGAAGTAAAGTAGAAAAATAAACTGAAAAGAGTATTAGAACTCTTCGATCTGATCGAGGTGGAGAATACCTTTCTAATGAGTTTTTCACATATCTAGGAGAGAATGAAATTCTCTCTCAATGAACTCCTCCTGAAACACCATAGCATAATGGCGTGTCTGAAAGAAGGAATCGAACTTTCTTAGTCATGGTCCAATCCATGATGAAATTTGCTAGCTTGTCGATATCCTTCTAGCGATATGCACTCGAATTAGCTTGTTATCTATTAAACAGGATTCGAAGTAAGTCTGTAGTTAAAATCCCATATGAGATATGGACAGGACATAAACCAACACTTTCACACCTTAGGATTTTGGGGTGCTCGGCTTATGTCAAATGGTTAGTTACAGACAAACTTGGACCTAGGTCTGATAAGTTTACATTCATAGGGTACCCAAAAGAGAACAAAAGATACTATTTCTACCATACTGATGAACAAAAGATGTTCATCAGTCTTAGGGCAACCTTTTTGGAAAAGTAGTTTCTTGGTGAAGGAACTATTGCCTCTAAGATTGAACATGATGAAGTTCAATAGGTAGAAAGTCCAACATAGAATGTTGAACCTAAGTCAGATTTGATCAGATCAGATTCGAAGCCTAGTGAACCCACACCATTAAGATGATCCGATAGAGTATCGTGCCATCTAGACAAATACTTGAATTCTTGGTACAGGATGGTGATCCCATCAAACTCGATAAGAACGATGAGGACACGATCACTTATATGGATGCGATGCAGAGATCTGACTCTGAGAAATGGCTAGAAGCCATGAGATCTAAAATGGATTCCATTAAGGTCAATGATGTATGGATATTAGTTGACCCACCTGAAGGGGTTAAACCCATTGGATGTAACTGGATCTTCAAAGGAAGAGGGGCATAGGTAGAAAGGTGGAGACCTATAAAGTCCATTTGGTTGCCAAGAGGTATCGTCAATGTTATGGTATTGACTATGATGAGATGTTCTTTCCTATGGCAATGCTCAAGTCCATTCGGATCATGCTTGCCATTGCTATCCATTTGGACTATGAGATCTGGCAGATGGATGTGAAGACAACTTTTCTAAATGGATAGCTGACCAAAGGGATGTATATGATACAACCTGAAGGATTCACATCCATAGATGAGTCCAAGGTGTGCAAGCTTCAGAGATCTATTTATGGATTGAAGCAGGCATTTCAAAGTTGGAACATGCATTTTGATAAAGTGATCAAAATGTATGGCTTCGTTAAGAATGGAGAAGAACCCTGCATTTATAAATGGGCAAATGGTTTAGTAGTAGCATTTCTTATTTTGTACGTGGATGACATCTCTTAATCGAAAATGATATCCCCACACTATAAGGAATAAAAGTCTGGTTGTCATCATAGTTCTCCATGAAGGACTTGGGTGAAGCATCCTACATCCTAGGGATGGAGATCTATAGGGATAGATCTAAAAAGATGCTTGGCATATCTCAGTCCACGTACATAGAAACTATGCTAAAGTGGTTCAGCATAGAGAATTCTAAAAAGGGTTATCTTTCGATAGGTCAAGGAATTTTTCTCTTTAAGAAGGATTGTCCGATAACTCCTGAAGAGAGAGAGCATATGAGTAGAATCCCATATGCTTCGACAGTGAGATCTATTATGCAAGCAATGACATGTATGAGACCAGACGTGGCATACTCACTAGGAGTGGTGAGTAGATACCAATCTGATCCTGAAGAAAATTAATGAAAAGTGGTTAAAATCATCCTTAAGTATTTGAGAAATACTAAGTACCAATGGTTGGTTTATGGTGAGTCAGATCTGAAGCTTATGGGGTTTATAGACTCCAGCTTTCAATCTGACCATGATGATAGTAAAAGTGTGTCGAGATATATCTTTACTCTAAATGGTAGAGCAATCTGCTGAAAAAGTTCCAAGCAGCATATAGTGGTTGACTCTATTTGCGAAAAAGAGTACATGGCAACATCAGATGTAGTAAAGAAAGCTGTGTGGCTAGGAAGTTCATCATCGAGCTTGGAGTAGCATCCTCCATTGATGGTCTAGTCCTGTCCTACTGCGACAGCACTAGCACCATAGCTCAAGCAAAGGAATCGAAGGTACACTAGCGGACAAAGCATATTCTGCACTGCTTTCAATTAGTCTGTGAAATCATGGATTGTGGTGATGTCGACCTTTAGAAGATCGATAAAAAGAAGAACCTAGCTAACCCCTTCACTAAAGCTCCGGCAATCAAGGAGTTTGACAACCATAAGTCGAAGATGGGTATTAGATACTGTGCCGAGTGGCTTTAGGATAAGTGAGAGTTGTTAGGAATTATGTTCTAAAGCTAATCGTCAGTCTTTTGATGGTTGAGCTATTTTATAATTATAATTAATTTATTAATTAATAAAAATATTTTGGCATCCTTTTCATCATAAGTTTACATCTTTTAATGAACTCCATTATTGTGATGAAATCCTTAAAAATGTTTAGTTTCGATAAAGAGAGGATTTATCGATTGAACCTTAAATTTAGTTACGATCAAATGATAGACTGTTAATTAAGACAACAACGTCTATCGAGTATAGATCGCTATATGCCGTGTAGGTTGATTGTCCTCTTAACTAAGGAGTGTGGAGGTACTGGTATGGCATACAGGTGAGATGTATGGATACATCATCATTAAACATGACCAACTCCAAAGCATTCTGCTATCGAGAATATCTTTGATGGGATATAGGTATAAGTATCCCTTAGATCTGTGATCACCTCAGTGACTTATAAGCAACTCACTATGCTTTGATGTCGGACTAACTGAATTTTTAATTCGGCAAAGAAAGGCTTCTAGGCATAGTTAAGTACTTGAGAAGTCGGTGTGTGATCAAGATGGAATTGACCACTCCAAGAGTTGGAGAAGAATGTATCATTGTATTTCAATATAGCAAAATCTTAGCTAAGGTAATTCATCAAATGGATTTGATATTTTGAAATACAATGTGGACAACCTGATCAGAGTTGATAGTTGAATTCTGAGGTATCCTACAAGCATTGTGGTCAAGGGGATGAATTATATGGAAACTATATCCGCTTGAGTTCTATGTGTTGGGAATTATGTCTCAAAGCCAATCGTCAGTTTGTTGACGGTTGAGATATTGTAATCAATTTATTAATTAATGAAAAATATTTTGGCATCTTTTTTCATCATAAGTTTACATCTTCTAATAAACTCCACTATTGTGATGAAGTCCTTAGGACAGTTATGATAAAGAGAGGATTTATCGATTAGTCCTTAAATTTCTTCATGAGCAAATGATAGGCTGTTAATTAGCACGACAACATCTATCAAGCATAGGTCGCTATATGCCACATAGGTTGGTTGTCCTCTTAACCAAGATGTGTAGAGATACTGGTATGGTATATAGGTGAGATGTATGGGTATATCATCATTGAATGTGACTAACTCCAGAGCATTCTGCTATCGAGAATGTCTCTGATGGGATATAGGTATAAGTATCGCTTATACCTGAGATCACCTCAGTGATTTGCAAGCAACTCACTATGCTTTGGTATTGAACTAACTGAATTTCTAATTTAGTAATGAAAGGCTTCTGGGCATAGTCAAGTACCTACAAAGTCGGAGGGTGATCAAGATGGAATTGAGCACTCCAAGAGTTGGAGAAGAATGTTTCAACATATTTCAATATAGCAAAACCTTGGCTAGGATAATCCATCAGATGGATTTGGTATTTTGAAATACAATGTGGACAACCTGATTAAAGTTGATAATTGAACTCTGATGTGTCCTACGAGTATTGTGGTCAAGAGGATGAATTATATGGAAACTATATCTGCATGGGTTCTAAGGATGGTGTTCTACACCTTTAACCTATCCGAACATCGGGTATCAGTAGTAGATGGTCAGTTTGATTGGTATAAAAGCTTATTCCTATGCTATCAACCCAGGTTCGGATCTATGAGGTCATATACATTAGAGCTTATGATCTGATCGGGTTGATCAATAATTAAGAATCATTCTAGGGTTAAACAATCAATACGATTGGTGTTTAACATAGTGCAAGTGTTGCAGGAGGATCGATTAGCAATTGGATTGCTAATTGACTTAATTTGATTAAGCCAATAGGTTGAGATTATGTGTAATTAAATATAATTTAATTAGATTTGGTTTGGACTTGATTGGATCAAGTTCAATTGGTTTATTGGACAAGGCAAGTGCAAGGAAGAACTAGTCCTAGTCTAACTAGGACTCGGATTAACCTAATTTTCTAATTTAATTAAAAAATAAATTAGAATAAAATCTAATTTAATTTAATTTAATTAAGTCTTTAAATGGGTTAGGGCCTTATTTAATTAAGTTGATTTAATCTTGATTTTATTTAGTTAAAAGATCTTATTTGACCAAGTCAAAATAGGAGTCCTAGTGTGACTAGGACTCCCTATCTCCTTGCACCACCTTGGTCCCAACGCCTCCCATACCTATTTTTTAGGTATTTTTTATGGAAAATCCATTTCTTTCTGATTTCTATGCCCCCTCTCTCCATCCATGTCATATTTGGAAGTTAGGTGGAAGACCAAGTCAAAGGAGGAATTGGTTTTGCTTAGGATTCTATGAGATAGAATCCTTGTTAATCAAAACAATCTTCCCTTGAGTGCCACCCTCTCTTTTAATTAATTCTTCTCTTATTTCATAAAAATAATCTCCTTTTTTGTGCACCCTCCCTTGCTAATCCCAGCCAAAAATTATGGAGGAGGCGCCCAAGAGTTTGGCGCCCCAACAACTTTCCATGTTTGGATATTTGTAGTCTAGGAATTTGACCTAACTTGGACTCTTATTTTTTCTTATTTATTGGATGAATTTTATTCTAATTTTTTCATAAAATATGGAACTTTGGGAGAGATTTGTGGTATCCAAAAATCAGAGGAAGAGGGTCCTTGGGCATAGGGGTTCTATAGGCACCAAACTAGGTGTCTAGGTGAGAGAAAAGGGAAGAAGAAGAGGATCTTCATCTAGGGCTATTTTATTTTCAATCTCTCCTCCTTTCTTTTAAGTTTTTTTAAGAGAGTCTTAGATTATCAAACTCTCATCTTTCTTCTCATATTTTGGAGAGTCCTAATTTTGAAGATGGGAGCATCGGATCGATCATCGAAGAAGGATCAGCACAATACTAGCATGTTGTGCTGATTTCCTGCATCGAACTTCAGATCAGAGATTGTAGGCTCGTGTCGACGACTCCTAGAGACCGAACACATGTGCAACTCATAACTTCATCCTCAAGATTAGATTAGCAAGTTAGAATATCTAAACTTGCTTAGGTAATAGATCTGATTTATAAACTTCATACCTGCATTTGATGTAGTGTAGATTTTGGTTGATTTGATCAACCTTTTTTCTTTCTTATTTAATTTTAATTTTTAATTTTGATATCATGACTTGATCATGTAATAGATCTGAGATCTATGTATTTACATAGTTATTTAAATAAATTTTAGATTTATTTAAGTTTTTCACCGTAAGATTTTGAAAAAGTTTCAAGATCTACCAATGAAATACTAGATCTGGTTCCTTCAATTGGTATTAGAGTCTAGATTCTTATTACATGATTTCTGTATATGTCTAGATTATTTCATAGATTAGATCTAATTTATAATCTAATTATTTAGTCTAAAATTTAAAAAAATATTTTAGATTTCACAGACTGCCATAAGGTTGTCCTGCTATAAGGTTTACCCCTTACAGTGAATAGGTTATCCTAGTACGTGCTGATCTAAAATATTGATCATAAAATTTTAGATTAGATCTAAGAGATTTTATGATTTGATTAAAAATATTTTAATCTGATTTCAATCATCATAAATGTGTTAGATTTGATCTAGGGAGATTTATGATTGATTATTATTGAAACTGTTTCAATTACATGAACCTATTTAGATTAGATCTAAAGTAGTTTTATGTTTATTTTACTTGCATATTGATTATGAATCAAACATGCAACTTGGTTGATAGAACTATGTTGTAAAAATATTTTACAAACATGAAAATCATTTTCGAAAAGTCGAAGCCCAACCCTCAGCCCAAAACTTAATTGAAAATTAAGAAGTTGATTGATTAGGATCTAGGATTGTGAATTGAAGATCCTAAGACACAAATCATAACACATTGGGTTAAATGGGTTAGTGGAGATTAGGTCCATTAATTGGGTTAGACCTAGGGTTAGATTAAAGAATGGACTTAATTAGAGAATTGACTAAATCTAATCAATTGTTGTCTTAGATTAGGTCAAGAATTCTCTAGATCAATTACAATAGTAGTAGTTGGTCAAGTCCATGTCTTTAACAAGACCCAAGATGGACTTGATTCTTGGCTATGCGGTCTAGCATGAACTATTAGGTTGATCTAATTGAAACTAATTAAATCAGTTGGTATCTAAGGTAAACCAGAACAGTGGTTTTTAATTGGCAGTCTGCTTACCTGGCTATTTTTGATAGTGTCTAAGGCAAGCCTACCAGACCCTTCCACTGACCTAACTTACCTTGCCTCTTGGTGTGATTATATTTTGATTGGATCACTTGACTATTCGAGCTAACCCATGTCAGCTAGGTAAATCAGTTTGATCGATTTAGGTGCTCCCAAACTAGCCTATTAATGGTCTCCCTTAAGCTGACTTGGTAAAGTTAGTGGGAGGATCATAACAAGTTGATTAATCTAACCTTCTCACTTCTATAAATAAATTCTCTAAAATTATTAGGTCCCTAAAATAAAATAGTTATATGATAACTGGATCATAGTCTTTCATTAAAGTGGATGATAATGGGTTCATCAGTTGGATAATAATTAGAGGCATAAAGTCCAAGTGCTTATCAGTTGATGGAATTATCATTCATTATATGATCTCTTGGATACATCTTTCTAAATGATGGTCAGGTGGGCCAACCAAAGTTAGGCCTGATCATTCATTAGTTGGATGGGCCAAGTATGGTCATGTTAATGGTTGGACCTAATTAGACCCTTTTCTGAGAAGGCCAAAGCTAACTAATCAGGACCTGGGACAAAATTTAATTACTGAAATTATTTAGAGAAATAATTGATTATGAACCAACCCTTACATGTACATGGATGGCTAACCAATGTTGGGCTTATGTACAGTCTATGTGGATTCTAGTACCCATTAAGAAATTAGGATAATTCCTCGAATTGGAGGTAGAGGCTACTAATTCGAATAAAATAGTGGGAGAAATCTTTTCATTAAAGTCCAAATCTTTAGGTTTAATGAATCAATTATTAATTAAATTTTGGTTTTCCTTTGTGTAGACATGGCCCTTCTCTATTGCTCTGATCATTATTGGACAATGATAAGTTGTGGGACCCAACTTTGATAGTTGGTACTGAAAGTTGAAGATTATTTTGGAGCATGAATGGATCCTATATGTGTCGATGGATCCTGCACTTGAGGAGCCAGCTATCAATGCACGTGGAATACTCAGAGATACTTATTAGAAGTGGCTCAATGATCGAACCATGGTGCGCTTCATTATGCTGGCTGCGATGAGCGACAAGTACAGTCACAAGTTTGAGACAGCTCAGCCAAACAAAATGCTCCAAGTACTGAAGGATTCTTTTGGCACACCCCATGATGTTGAGAGGCATAAGACTAGTTGTGCCATCTTCAATGCCAAAATGCAAGATGGTGTTCTGTCACTGATCATGTATTGTACATGATCGAGCTGATAGAGTATTTGAGCATGCTCGGCTTTTCCTTGCACAAATAAATTGGAAAAGATGCAATACTGAACTCACTACCCAAGTCTTATCTTTCATTCCTTACACATTATAGAATGTCAAAGCTTGAAGTAGACTACCATGGGTTACTGGGGTTACTTCAAAACTTTGAGAAGGATCTCCAACTCCATAAGGAGTCGGTGAACTTAGTGGAAGTTTCATCTTCTCATTCTTGATTCTTTGGAAAAGAGAAGAAGAACAAGAAGAAGAAAGTTAAGAAGGTGCATGTTCATGCTAGGACACCTGTGCAGGCTCAAACCCCAAAGACCAAGCCCAATAAGAGTCAAGCCGAATGCATCTTTTGCAAGAAGCAGGGGCACTGAAAGAGGAGCTGTCCTTAGTATATTGCCTCCCTGGAGTCGGACAGACAAAAAAAGAAGCAAGCTGTTGCTGGGCAAGGTATTTATATGATAACTTCTTGTAATTTCTCTATTTGTGATATTACTGACTGAGTATTGGATATCGATAGCTCTTACCATATTTGCAATTCATTGTAGGGGTTGCAGGTTAGTAGAAGATTCGAGCAAGGCGAGAGATTTCTGAACATTAGAGATGGAAGACCAGTTCCAGTTTTAGCTTTAGAAATTTTGAAACTTGTATTTGAATCTCATACCATTATTCTTAGTGATTATCATTTTTGTCCTAGTTTCCTTTTAAATATCATTTTTGTAGGCCTTTTTGCCATGAACAATTATGAAATTTCAATAAAGAAACGAGTTTGTAATGTCATGATGAATGGTGTTACCGCTTTTTATGGACAATTGAATAATGGTGTATATATGTTATCACATCCTGTTAATGTAGTCTATTCTACTGGCAAGCATCCTAGATTAGATAGTATATCAGATATCTGCTTATGGCCCTGTAGGCTAGTTCATATAAATAAGAACAGGATAAACAGGTTGACTCAGGAGGAAATCCTTGAAGTTAATGATTATGAATCACTTCCAACCTGCGAGTCCTATCTTCTTGGTAAAATGACCAAGTCACCTTTTACTGAAAAAGATGAGGGTGCCATTGAGCTCTTAGGTCTAGTACATACTGATGTATGTGGATCATTGAGCACAAGTGCCAGAGGTGGATATGTATACTTCATCACTTTCATAGATGATCTATCCAGATATGGATATATCTATCTGATGAAATATAAGTCAGATTCCTTTGAAATATTCAAACGATTTTGAAGTGAACTAGAAAAATAAACTAAAAAGAGTATTAAAACATTTTGGTCTAACTGAGGTGGAGAATACCTTTTTGGTGAGTTTCTCATATATCTAGGAGAGAATGAAATTCTCTCCCAATGGACTCCTCCTGGAACACCACAACATAATGGTCTATCTGAAAGGAGGAATCAGATTCTATTAGACATGGTTCGATCCATGATGGGATTTGCCAGCTTGCCGATATCCTTCTAAGGATATGCACTCGAATCGGCTTGTTATCTATTAAATAGGATTCTAAGTAAGTCTTTAGTTAAAACCCCATATGAGATATGGATAGGGCGTAAGCTAGCACTTTTACACGTTAGGATTTGGGGGTGCCCGACTTATGTCAAACGGTTAGTTATGGATAAACTTGGACCTAGGTCTGACAAATGTACATTCATAGGGTACCTAAAAGAGACCAAAGAATACTATTTCTACCATGCTGATGAACAAAAGATGTTCGCCAACCTTAGGGCAATCTTTTTGGAAAAGGAGTTCCTTAATGAAGGAACTGTTGCCTCTAGGATTGAACTTGATGAAGTTCAATAGGTAGAATGTCCGACATAGAATGTTGAACCTAAGTTGGATTTGATCAGATCAGATTCGAAGCCTAGTGAACCTGCACCATTAAGGCGATTTGATAGAGTACCCCACCATCTGGATAGATACTATGAATTCTTGGTCTAGGATGGTGATCCCATCGAACTCGATGAGAATGATGATAATTAATTATATGCATGAGATGCAGAGATCCGACTCTAAGAAATGGCTAGAAGACATGAGATCTAAAATGGATTCCATGAAGGTCAATGATGTA
Organism: Cocos nucifera; assembly: GCA_006176705.1. Lineage (NCBI taxonomy): Eukaryota > Viridiplantae > Streptophyta > Magnoliopsida > Arecales > Arecaceae > Cocos > Cocos nucifera. The sequence continues at coordinate 44,073 of QRFJ01000924.1, read as the reverse complement.
TGGACATTAGTTGACCCACTTGAAGGGGTTAAATCCATTGGATGTAAATGGATCTTCAAAAGAAAAAAGGGCGCAGATAGAAAGGTGGAGACCTATAAAGCTGTTTGGTTGCCAAGGGATATCGTCAACATTATGGTATTGACTATGACGAGATGTTCTTCCCTATGGTAATGCTCAAGTCCATTCGGATCATGCTTGCCATTACTGCCCATTTGGATAATGAGATCTGGCAGATGAATGTGAAGACAGCTTTTCTAAATGAAAAGCTGACCGAAGAGGTGTATATGATACAACCTAAAGGGTTCACATCCATAGATGAGTCCAAGGTGTGCAAGCTTCAGAGACCCATTTATGAATTGAAGCAAGCATCTCGGAGTTGGAACATACATTTTAATAAAGTGATCAAAATGTATGGCTTCATTAAGAAAAAATCGTGCATTTACAAATGGGCAAATGGTCCAGTAGTGGTATTTCTTATTTTGTACGTAGATGATATTCTCTTAATCGAGAATGGCATCCCCACACTATAAGGAATAAAACTCTGATTGTCATCACAGTTTTTCATGAAAAACTTGGGTAAAGCATCCTAAATCCTAGGGATGAAGATCTATATGGATAGATCTAAAAGGATGCTTGATATGTCCCAATCCACGTATATAGAAACTATGCTGAAGAGGTTCAGCATGGAGAATTTTAAAAAAGGCTATCTTTCGATAGGCCAAAAAATTTCTCTCTCTTAGAAGGATTGTCCGACAACTTCTAAAGAGAGAGAGCGTATGAGTAGAAATCCATATGTTTCGGTAGTAGGGTCTATTATGTATGCAATGATATGTACGAGACCAGACATGGTATACTCACTAGGAGTAGTGAGTAGATACCAGTCTGACCCTAGAGAAAATCACTGGATGGTGGTTAAAACCATCCTTAAGTATTTAAGAAATACTAAGGACCAATGATTGGTTTATGGTGAGTCAGATCTAAAGCTTGTGAGATTTGTAGACTCTAGCTTTCAATCTGATCATAATAATAGTAAAAGTATGTCAGGGTATATCTTTAATCTAAATGATGGAGCCATCTGCTAAAAAAGTTTCAAGCAGCATATAGTGGCTGACTCTATTTGCAATGCAAAGTGTATGATAGCATCAGATGCAACAAAAGAAGCTATGTGGCTGAGGAAGTTCATCACCGAGCTCGGAGTAGCACCCTTCATTGATGGTCCAGTCCTGCTCTACTGCTATAGCACTTGCGCCATAGCTCAGGCAAAGGAATCAAAGGTACACCAACGAACAAAGCACATTCTGCACCGCTTCCATTTGTTGGAAATTATGTTCCAAAGCTAATCATCAGCCTATTGATGGTTGAGATATTGTAATTGATTTATTAATTAATGAAAAATATTTTGACAACTTTTTTATCACAAGATTACATCTTCTAATGACTTCATTGTTATGATGAAGTTCTTAGGACTATTTAGTTTCGATAAAGAGAGGATTTATTGATTAGTCCTTAAATTTGTTCACGACTAAATGATAGATTGTTAATTAGGATAATAGCATCTATCGAGCATAGATCACTATATGCCATATAGATTGGTTATCCTCTTAATCAAGGTGTGTGGAGACACTGGTATGGCATATAGGTGAGATGTATGGGTACATCATCATTGAACGTGACTAACTTTAGAGCATTCTACTATTGAAAATGTCATTGATGGTATATAGGTATAAGTATCCCTTAGACCTAAGATCACCTCAGTGACTTGCAAGCAACTCACTGTGCTTTGGTACTGGACTAACTAAATTTCTAATTTAGCAATGAAAGGCTTCTGGGCACAGTCAAGTACTCGCAAAGTCATAGTGTGATCAAAATTTAATTAACCACTCCAAGAGTTGGAGATGAATGTATCACTGTATTTCAATGTAGCAAAACCTTGGTCAGGATAATCCATCAGATGAATTTCATATTTTGAAATACAATATGGACAACCTAATCAGAGTTGATAGTTAAACTATGAGGTGTCCTACGAACATTACGGTCAAGAGGATGAATTATATGGAAACTATATCCACATGGGTTCTAAGGATGGTGTTTTATACCTTCGACCTATCCGACCATCGGGTGTCATTGCTAGATGGTCACTTTAATTTGTACAAGAATTTATTTTTATGCTATCGACTTAGATTTGGACCTATGCGGTCACACACATTAAAGCTTATGATCTGATCGGATGGTTGATCAATGATTAAGAATCGTTCTAGGATTAAACAATCAACACGATTGGTGTTTAACCTAGTGCAAGTGTTACAGGAGGATCGATTAGCAATTGGATTGCTAATTAGCTTAATTTGATTAAGCCAATAGGATGAGATTAAGTTTAATTAAATATAATTTAGTTAGATTTGGTTTGGACTTGATTGGATCATGTCTAATTGGTTTATTGGATAAGCCAAGTGCAAGGAAGAACTAGCCCTAGTCTAACTAGGACTTAGATTAACTCAATTTTCTAATTTGATTAGAAAATAAATTAAAATTAAATTAAATTTAATCTAATTTAATTAAGTTCTTAAATAAGTTAGTGTCTTATTTAATTATGTTGATTTAATCTTGATTTTATTTGGTTAAAAGATCTTGTTTGACCAAGTCAAAATAGGAGTCCTAGTGTGACTATGACTCCTTATCTCCTTGCGCCACCTTAGTCCCAATGCCCTCTATACCTAGTTTTTAGGTATTTTTCATTGAAAATTTCTTTCTTCCTAATTTTCATGCCCCCTCTCTCCCTCCAAGTCATATTTGGAAGTTAGGTGGAAGACCAAGTCAAATGAGGAATTGATTTTGCTTAGGATTCTATGAGATGGAATCCTTGTTGACCAAAATATCTTCCCTTTAGTACTACCCCCTCTTTTAATTAATTCATCTCTTATTCCATGAAAATAATCTCCTTTTTTGTGTGCCCTTTCTTGCTGGTCCATGCCAAAAATTGAGGAGGCACCCAAGAGTTGGGCGCCCCAACAAATTCCCATGTTTGGATATTCCTAGTCTAGGAATTTGACCTAACTTGGACTCTTCTTTTTCTCTATTTATTAGATGAATTTTGCCTTAATATTTTATGGAATATAGAGCATTAAGAGAGCTTTAGGGTGTGCAAAAATAAAAGAAATAGGGTCCTTGGGCATGGGGGTTTTGTAGGCACCAAACTAGTTGTTTAGGTGAGATAAAAGAGAAGAAGAAGAGGGTCTTCTTCTAGGACTGCTTGATTTTCAATCTCTCCTCCTTTCTTTTGAGTTTTTTTGAGAGAGTTTTAGATTAGCAAACTCTCATCTTCCTTCTCATATTTTGGAGCGTCCAAATTTCGAAGAAGGGAGCATCGGATCGATCGTCGAAGAAGAATCAACATAATTCTAGCATGCTGTGCTGATTTCCTGCATCGAACTTCAAATCAGAGATCGTAGGCTCGTGTGGATGACTCCAAGAGGTCGGATGTGTGTGTGGTTCATGACTTAATCCTCAAGCCTAGATCAATAAGTTAGAATGTCTAAACTTGCTCAGGTAATAGATCTGATCTATAAACTTCATACCTGCATTTGATGTAGTGTAGATCTAGGTTGATTTGATCAACCTTCTTTCCTATTTAATTTTAATTTTTGATTTAATATCATACCTTAATCATGTAATAGATATGAGATCTAGGTATTTATATAGTTATTTAAATAAATTTTAGATTTATTTAAGTCTTCCACTACAAGAACTTGAAAAAATTTTAAGATCTACCTACGAAACCCTAGATCTGGATCATTCAATTGGTATCAGAGCCTAGGTTTTTATTACATAATTTTTATTCATGTATAGATTATTTTTTAAAAATTAGATCTAATTATAATCTAATTATTAAATTTAAAATTAAAAAAAATAAAATATTTTTGATTGTACGGACTGCCATAAGGTTGTCCTGCTGTAATGTTTATTCTTTATAGTGAATAGGTTATCCTAGTACATGCTGATCTAAAATATTGATCATAAAATTTTAGATTAGATCTAAGAGATTTTATGATCTGATTAAAAATATTTTAATCTGATTTCAATCATCAAAAGTGTGTTAGATTTGATCTAGGGAGATTTATGATTGATTATTATTGAAACTATTTCAATTACATGAACCTATTTAGATTAGATCTAAAGTAGTTTTATGTTTATTTTACTTGCATATTGATTATGAATCAAAAATGCAACTTGGTTGATAGAACCATGTTGGAAAAATATTTTATAAATATAAAAATTATTTTTGAAAAGCCGAACCCCAACCCTCAGCCTAAAACTTAATTGAGAATTAAGAAGTTGATTGATTAGGATCTAGGATTGTGAATTGAAGATCCTAAGACACAAATCATAACACATTGGGTTAAATGGATTAGTGGGGATTAGGTCTATTAATTGGATTAGACCTAGGGTTAGATTAAAGAATGGACTTAATTAGAGAATTGACTAAATCTAATCAATTGTTGTCTTAGATTAGGTCAAGAATTCTCTAGTTCAATTGCAATAGTTGTAGTTGGTCAAGTCACAATTCATTTAAACAAAGACCTCGGATAGACTTGGATCTTGGTTAACGGCGCGAACAGAAAATGATTGGTAGTCTAAATTAAACTATTAAAACTATTGCTGTCTAACATAAACTAGATAGTTATGTTAATTGCAAGCCTCGTCCTCGCCATATTCTATCGGTCTAAGACGCCTAGACCTCACTAATTGAGTCACATGCCTCATTTGGTTAGTTAATTCATCGGATACACTGATTAGATACAAGGCTAACCTCATGTCAGCATAAGGTAAATCAGTTGACTGATTTAAGCGCTCCTAGACCAGCCATTCAATGTCCATCCCTATAAGATACTATCGGTGAAGTTGGTGGAGGATCATGACAACGGTTAATCTGACCACTCACTCTATAATAATCTTCTAAAATTATTAAGTTTCTAAAAAAATAACTTTTAGTAAATAGAATATAGCTTCGATCATGTGGATGCTAAGTGCGTCCATCAGTTTGGATAATCAATTGGAGGCCACAAAGGCTTGGGATTAATCGACTTGTGGAATTCAATATCAATGACTCTTATATATATACAAATGATAAGTCTGGGCTCCCAAAATTAGTCTCTATCATAGTTGGTTGGATGGGCCAAGTATGGTCATGTTAATGGTTGGACCTTACTAGACCCTTTTCTGGAAAGATCAAAGCCAACTGATCAGGGCCTGGGGCAAAATTTAATTACTAGAAATTATTTAGAGAAATAATTATTTATGAACCTATCCTTATATGTACATAAGTGGGCCAACCAAAGTTGGGCTTATGCATAGTCTATGTGGATTCTAGTACCCACTAAGGAATTAGAATAATTCCTCGAATTGGAGGTAGAGGCTATCAATTTGAATAAAATAATGGAAGAAACCTTTTGATTAAAGTCCAAATCTTTAGGTTTAATGAATCAATTACTAATTAGATTTTGATTTTTCTTTGTGCAGACATGGCCACTTCTCTGTCGCTCCGATCATTATTGGACAATGATAAGTTTGTGGGACCCAACTTTGATAGCTGGTACCAAAAGTAAAAGATTGTCCTAGAGCATGAACGGATCCTATATGTGCTGACGAATCATGACCTGAGGAGCCAGCTACCAATGCATGTGGAATAGTCATAGACACTTATCAGAAGTAGCTTAGTGATCGAACCATGGTGCGCTGTATTATGCTGGCTGCAATGAGCGATGAGTTCAGTTGCAAGTTTAAGACAGCTCAGCCAAATGAAATGCTCCAAGTGTTGGAGGATTCTTTTGGCACACCCGATGATGTTGAGAGGCACAAGACTAGTGTGCTATCTTCAATGTCAGAATGCGGGATGGTGCCTCTGTCACTGATCATGTATTGTACATGATCGAGCTGATAGAGCGCTTGAGCAAGCTCGGCTTTTTCTTGCACAAACAACTTGGGAAAGATGTAATACTGAACTTGCTGCCCAAGTCTTATCTCCCATTCCTTACACATTATAGAATGTCAAAGCCTGAAGTGGACTACTATAGGTTACTGGGATTACTTCAGAACTTTGAGAAGGATCTCCAACTCCATAAGAAGTCGGTGAACTTAGTGGGAGGTTCGTCTTCTCATTCTCGATCCTTTGAAAAAGAAAAGAAGAATAGGAAGAAGAAAGCCAAGAAGGTGCATGTTCATGCTAGGACACCTGTGTAGCCTCAAACCCCAAAGACCAAGCCCGATAAGAGTCAAGTTGAATGCTTCTTTTGTAAGAAGTGGGGGAACCAGAAGAGGAATTATCCTCAGTACATTGCCTCCCTGGATCCGAACAAACAAAGAAAGAAGCAAACTATTGCTGGACAAGGTATTTATATGATAACTCATAATTTTTCTATTTATGATATTACTGACTGAATATTGGATACCGGTAGCCCTTACCATATTTACAATTAGTTGCAGGGTTTGTAGATCAGTAGAAGATTTGAGCAAGGCGAGAAATATCTAAACGTTGGAGATGGAAGATCAGTTCTAGCTTTAAAAATTTTTAAACTTGTATTTAAATCTCATACCATTATTTTTAGTGATTGTCATTTCTGTCCTAGTTTCTTTTTAAATATCATTTCTGTAGGCCTTTTGGCCATGAACAATTATGAAATTTCAATAAAGAAATGAGTTTGTAATGTCATTATGAATGGTGTTACTATTTTCTATAAACAATCGAACAATGGTGTATATATGTCATTATAACCTGTTAATGTAGCCTATTCTACCGGCAAGCATCCTAGATTAGATAGTGTATCGGATATCTACTTATGGCACTATAGGCTAGGTCATATAAACAAGAACAGGATAAACAGGTTGACTCAGGAGGGAATCGTCAAAGTTAATGATTGTAAATCACTTCCAACCTGTGAGTCCTGTCATCTTGGTAAAATGACCAAGTCACCTTTCACTGAAAAAGGTGAGAGAGTCAATGAGCTCTTAGGTCTAGTACATACTGATGTCTGTGGACCAATGAGCATAAGTGCCAGAGGTGGATATGTCTACTTCATCACTTTCACAGATGATCTATCCAGATATGGATATGTCTATCTGATGAAACATAAGTTGAATTCTTTTGAAATGTTCAAACGATTTTGAAGTGAAGTAGAAAAATAAATTGAAACGAGTATTAAAACTCTTCGATCTGATCGAGAAAGAGAATACCTTTCTGATGAGTTTCTCACATATCTAGGAAAGAATGAAATTCTCTCGCAATGGACTCCTCCTAGAACACCATAGCATAATGGTGTGTCTGAAAGGAGGAATCGAACTCTATTAGACATGATCCGATCCATGATGGGATTTGCTAGCTTGTCGATATCCTTCTGGGGATATGCACTCAAATCGACTTGTTATCTATTAAATAGGGTTCCAAGTAAGTCTATAGTTAAAAATCCCATATGAGATATGGATAGGGCGTAAGCCAGCACTTTCACACCTTAGGATTTGGGGGTGCCCGGCTTATGTCAAAAGGATAGATACGAATAAACTTGGACCTAGGTCTGAGAAGTGTACATTCATAGAATACCCAAAAGAGATCAAAGGATATTATTTCTACCATGCTGATGAACAGAAGATTTTCATCAGCCTTAGGGCAACCATTTTGGATAAGGAGTTCCTTGATGAAGGAATTGTTGCCTCTAAGGTTGAACTTGATGAAGTTCAATAGGTAGAATGTCCAACATAGAATATTCAACCTAAGTTGGATTTGATCAGATCATATCCGAAGCCTAGTAAACCCACACCATTAAGGCAATCCGATAGAGTATGCCGCCATCCAGATAGATACTATGAATTCTTGATCCAGGATGGTGATCGCATCAAACTCGATGAGAAGGATGAGGACCCGATCAATTATATGGATGAGATGTAGAGATCTGACTCTAAGAAATGACTAGAAGACATGAGATCTAAAATGGATTCCATGAAGGTCAATGATGTATGGACATTAGTTGACCCACCTGAAGAGGTTAAACCCATTGAATGTAAATGGGTCTTCAAAAGAAAGAGGGGCACAGACAGAAAGGTTGAGACCTATAAAGCCATCTGGTTGCCAAGGGGTATCGTCAACGTTATGGTATTGACTATGATGAGACGTTCTCCCTTGTGGTAATGCTCAAGTCCATTTGGATCATGCTTGCCTTTGCTACCCATCTGGACTACGAGATTTGGTATATGAATATGAAGACAGCTTTCCTAAATGAAAAGCTGACCGAAGAGGTGTATATGTTACAACCTGAAGGGTTCACATCCATAGATGAGTCCAAGGTGTGCAAGCTTTAGAGATCCATTTATGGATTGAAGCAGGCATCTCGAAGTTGGAATATGCATTTTGATAAAGTGATCATAACGTACGGCTTTGTTAAGAATGGAGAAGAATCCTACATTTATAAATAGGCAAATGGTCCAGTAGTGGTATTCCTTATTTTGTATGTAGACGATATTCTCTTAATCGAGAATGACATCACCACACTATAAGGTAAAAGTTTGGTTGTCATCATAATTCTCTATGAAGGACTTGGATGAAGCATCCTACATCCTAGGGATGAAGATCTATAGAGATAGATCTAAAAGGATGCTTGGTATATCCCAATCCACGTACATAGAAACTGTACTGAAGAGATTTAGCATGGAGAATTTCAAAAAGGAATATCTTTTGATAGGCCAAGAATTTCTCTCTCTAAGAAGGATTGTCTGACTACTCCTAAAGAGAAAGAGCATATGAGTAGAATTTCTTATGCTTCGATAGTGGGGTCTATTATGTATGCAATGACATGTACGAGACCAGACGTGGCATACTCACTAGGAGTAGTGAGTAGATACCAGTCTGGCCCTGGAGAAAATCACTAGAAGATGGTTAAAACCATCCTTAAGTATTTGAGAAATACTAAGAACCAACGGTTGATTTATGGTGAGTTAGATCTGAAGCTTGTGGGGTTTACAGACTCCAGCTTTCAATTTGATCATGATGACAATAAAAGTATGTCAGGATATATCTTTACTCTAAATGGTGGAGCCATCTGCAGAAAAAATTTTAAGCAGCATACAGTGGCTGACTCTATTTGCAAAGTAGAGTATATAGCAACATCAAATGCAGCAAAGAAAGCTGTGTGGCTGAGGAAAGTTCATCACCAAGCTTGGAATAGCACCCTTCATTGATGGTCCAGTCATGCTCTACTGCAACAGTACACTGATGCCATAGCTCAAGTAAAGGAATCGAAGGCACACCAGTGAATAAAGCACATTCTGCACCACTTCCATTTGGTCCATGAGATCGTAGATCGTGGATTATGATGACGTCGACCTTTGGAAGATCGATGAAAAGAAGAACCTAGCCGACCCCTTCTCAAAAGCTATTAGGCAATCAAGGAGTTTGACAACCATAAGTCGAAGATGGATATTAGATACTATGCCGAGTGGCTTTAGGATAAGTGGGAGTTGTTGGAAAAATCGTTCCAAAGCCAATCATTGACGGTTGAGATATTATAATTGATAATTATTAATTAATTAAAAAATATTTTGACATCTTTTTTCATCACAAGTTTTCATCTTCTAATGAACTCCATTGTTGTGATGAAGTTCCTTAGGACTATTTAGTTTCGATAAAGAGAGGATTTATCGATTAATCCTTAAATTTATTCACGAGTAAATGATAGGCTTGTTAATTAGGATGACAGCATCTATCGAGCATAGGTCGCTATATACCATATAGATTGATTGTCCTCTTAACCAAGGTGTGTGGAGACACTAGATATGGCGTACAAATGAGATGTATGGGCATACATCATCATTGAACGTGACCAACTCTAGATCATTCTGCTGTCGAAGAATGTCTCTGATGGGATATAGGTATAAGTATCCCTTAGACTTGAGATCACCTCAATGACTTACAAGCAACTCACTGTCCTTTGGTATCGGACTAACCAAATTTCTAATTTAGCAATGAAAGACTTCTGGGCATGGTCAAGTACTTGCAAAGTTGGAGTGTGATCAAGATGGAATTGACCACTCCAAGAGTTGGAGAAGAATGTATCACTGTATTTCAATATAGCAAAATCATGGTCAGGATAATCCATGAGATAGATTTGATATTTTGAAATACGATATGGACAGCCTGATCAAAATTGATAGCTGAACTCTGAGGTATCCTATGAGCATTTTAGTCAAGGGGATGAATTATATGAAAACTATATCCACATGGATTCTAAGGATGTTATTCTACACATTCAATCTATCCTGCCATCAGGTACCATTACTAGATGGTCACTACGATTGGTATAAAAATTTATTCTTATACTATCAGCTTAGATTCGAACCGATGAGGTCCTACATATTAGAGTTCATAATCTGATCGAATGGTTGATCAACGATTGAGAATTGTTCTAAGGTTAAACGATCAATACGATTGATGTTTAACCTAGTATAAATATTGCAGAAGATCGATTAGCAATTAATTAGCAATTTGATTACTAATTAGCTTAATTTAATTGAGTCAAAGGACTGAGATTAAGTCTAATTAAATATAATTTAAT
>QRFJ01000924.1:0-32478 GCA_006176705.1 Cocos nucifera | reverse complement strand
AGGCAAATGGTCCAGTAGTGGTATTCCTTATTTTGTATGTAGACGATATTTCTTAATCGAGAATGACATCACCAACACTATAAGGAATAAAAGTTTGGTTGTCATCATAATTCTCTATGAAGACTTGGATGAAGCATCCTACATCCTAGGGATAAGATCTATAGAGATAGATCTAAAAGGATGCTTGGTATATCCCAATCCACTACATAGAAATGTACTGAAGAGATTTAGCATGGAGAATTTCAAAAAGGAATATCTTTTGATAGGCCAAGAATTTCTCTCTCTAAGAAGGATTGTCTGACTATCCTAAAGAGAAAGAGCATATGAGTAGAATTTCTTATGCTTCGATAGTGGGGTCTATTATGTATGCAATGAATGTAGAGACCAGACGTGGCATACTCACTAGGAGGTAGTGAGTAGATACCAGTCTGGCCCTGGAGAAAATCACTAGAAGATGGTTAAAACCATCCTTAAGTATTTGAGAAATACTAAGAACCAACGGTTGATTTATGGTGAGTTAGATCTGAAGCTTGTGGGGTTTACAGACTCCAGCTTTCAATTTGATCATGATGACAATAAAAGTATGTCAGGATATATCTTTACTCTAAATGGTGGAGCCATCTGCAGAAAAAATTTTAAGCAGCATACAGTGGCTGACTCTATTTGCAAAGTAGAGTATATAGCAACATCAAATGCAGCAAAGAAAGCTGTGTGGCTGAGGAAGTTCATCACCAAGCTTGGAATAGCACCCTTCATTGATGGTCCAGTCATGCTCTACTGCAACAACACTGATGCCATAGCTCAAGTAAAGGAATCGAAGGCACACCAGTGAATAAAGCACATTCTGCACCACTTCCATTTGGTCCATGAGATCGTAGATCGTGGATTATGATGACGTCGACCTTTGGAAGATCGATGAAAAGAAGAACCTAGCCGACCCCTTCTCAAAAGCTATGGCAATCAAGGAGTTTGACAACCATAAGTCGAAGATGGATATTGATACTATGCCGAGTGGCTTTAGGATAAGTGGGAGTTGTTGGAAATCGTCAGCCTATTGACGGTTGAGATATTATAATTGATTTATTAATTAATAAAAAATATTTTGACATCTTTTTTCATCACATGTTTTCATCTTCTAATGAACTTCATTGTTGTGATGAAGTTCTTAGGACTATTTAGTTTCGATAAAGAGAGGATTTATCGATCGGTCCTTAAATTTATTCATGAGTAAATGATAGGCTGTTAATTAGGATGACAGCATCTATCGAGCATAGGTCACTATATACCATATAGATTGATTGTCCTCTTAACCAAGGTGTGTGGAGACACTAGTATGGCGTACAAATGAGATGTATGGATATATCATCATTGAACGTGACCAACTCTAGATCATTCTGCTGTCGAGAATGTCTCTGATGGGATATAGGTATAAGTATCCCTTAGACTTGAGATCACCTCAATGACTTACAAGCAACTCACTGTCCTTTGGTATCGGACTAACCAAATTTCTAATTTAGCAATGAAAGACTTCTGGGCATGGTCAAGTACTTGCAAAGTTGGAGTGTGATCAAGATGGAATTGACCACTCCAAGAGTTGGAGAAGAATGTATCACTGTATTTCAATATAGCAAAACCTTGGCCAGGATAATCCATCAAATGGATTTGATATTTTGAAATACAATATGGACAATCTGATCAAAGTTGATAGTTGAACGTTGAGGTGTCCTATGAGCATTGTGGTAAAGGGGATGAATTATATGAAAACTATATTCGCATGGGTTCTAAGGATGGTGTTCTACACCTTCGACCAATCCGACCGTTGGGTATCATTACTAGATGGTCAGTTTGATTGGTATAAAAATTTATTCCTATGCTATCAACTTAGGTTTGGACCTATGAGATCACACATATTAGAGCTTACAATCTGATCAGATGGTTGATCAATGATTGAGGATCGTTCCAGGGTTAAACAATCAATACGATTAGTGTTTAACCTAGTGCAAGTGTTGCAAGAGGATCGATTAGCAATTGAATTGCTGATTAGCTTAATTTGATTAAGCCAATAGGCTGAGATTTAGTTTAATTAAATATGATTTAATTAGATTTGGTTTGGGCTTGATTGGATCAAGTCTAATTGGTTTATTGGATAAGCCAAGTGCAAGGAAGAACTAGTCTTAGTCTAACTAGGACTCGGATTAACCCAATTTTTTAATTTGATTAGAAAATAAATTAAAATTAAATTAAATTAAATTTGATTTAATTAAGTCCTTAAATTGGTTAGGGTCTTATTTAATTGGGTTGGTTTAATCTTGATTTTATTTGGTTATAAGATCTTGTTTGACCAAGTCAAAATAGGAGTCCTAGTGTGACTAGGACCCCCTATCTCTTTACGCCACCTTGGTCCCAACGCCTTCCATACCTATTTTTTAGGTATATTTCATGAAAAATTCCTTTCTTCCTAATTTTCACACCCCCTCTCTCCCTCCAAATCATATTTGGAAGTTAGGTGGAAGACCAAGTCAAAGGATGAATTGGTTTTGCTTAGGATTCTATGAGATAGAATCCTTGTTGACCAAAACATCTTTTCTTGAGTGTTGCCCCCTCTTTTAATTAATTTTTCTCTTATTTTATAAAAATAATCTCATTTTTTGTGCACCCTCCCTTGCTGGTCCACACCAAAAATTATGGATGAGGTGCCTAAGAGTTGGGTGCCCCAACAACTTTCCATGTTTGGATATTCTTAGTCTAGGAATTTGACCTAACTTGGACTCTTCTTTTTCCCTATTTATTGGATGAATTTTAGTCTAATTTTTCATGGGATATAGATCTTTGGAAGAAGTTTGGGGTGTGCAAAAATTAGAGGAAGAGGATCCTTTGGCATGGGGGTTCCATAGGCACCAAACTAGGTGTCTAGGTGAGAGAAAAGAGAAGAAGAAGAGGATCTTCTTCTAGGATAGTTTTATTTTTAATCTCTCCTACTTTATTTTGAGTTTTTTTTAGAGTGTCTAAGATCAGAATACTCTCATCTTCTTTCTCATATTTTGGATAGTCCAAATTTTAAGAAAGGAAGAATCAGATCGACCATTGAAGAAGGATCAGCACAGTACTAGCATGCTATGTTGATTTCCTACATCGAACTTCAGATTAGAGATCGTAGCCTCGTATGGATGACTCCTAGAGGCCGGATGTGTGTGCGGCTCATGACTTCATCCTCAAGCTCAGATCAGCAAGTTAGAATATCTAAACTTGCTTAGGTAATAGATCTGATTTATAAACTTCATACCTGCATTTGATATAGTGTAGATCTTGGTTGATTTGATCAACCTTATTTGTTTCTTATTTAATTTTAATTTTTGATTTAATATCATGCCTTGATCATGTAGTAGATCTGAGATCTAAGTATTTACATGGTTATTTAAATAAATTTTAGATTTATTTAAGTCTTCTGCTATAAGATTTTGAAAAAGTTTTAAGATCTACTTGCAAAACCCTAGATTTGATTTCTTCACCATTTGGTCCTTAAAATTATGGATCGTGGTGACATCGACCTTAAAAAGATCGATGGAAAGAAGAACCTAGTCGACCCCTTCACTAAAGCCCTGGCAATCAGGGAGTTCAACAATCATAAGTCGAAGATGAGTATTAGATACTGTGCCGAGTGGCTTTAGGACAAGTGGGAGTTGTTGGAAATTGTGTCCCAATGCCAATCATTAGCCTGCTGACAATTGAGATATTATAATTGATTTATTAATTAATGAGAAATATTTTGGCATCTTTTTTCATCATAAGTTTACATCTTCTAATGAACTCCATTGTTGTGATGAAGTCCTTAGGACTATTTAGTTTTGATAAAGAGAGGATTTATTAATTAGTCCTTAAATTTGTTCACGACCAAATGATAGGCTGTTAATTAGGATGACAGCATCCATCGAGCATAGGTCGCTATATACTATATAGGTTGATTATCCTCTTAACCAAGGTGTGTGGAGACACTGATATGGCATACAGGTGAGATGTATGAGTACATCGTTATTGTACATGACCAACTCCAGAGCATTCTGCTATCGAGAATGTCTCTGATGGGATATAGGTATAAGTATCCCTTAGACCTAAGATCACCTCAGTGATTTGCAAGCAACTCACCGTGCTTTGGTACCGAAATAACTAAATTTCTAATTCAGTAATGGAAGGCTTCTAGGCATAGTCAAGTACTTGCAAAGTCGGAGTGTGATCAAAATGGAATTGACCACTCCAAGAGTTAGAGAAGAATGTATCACTGTATTTCAACATAGCAAAATCTTGAGGGTAATCCATCAGATAGATTTAGTATTTTGAAATACAAGTGGACAACCTTCGACCTATCACTGTATTGAATTCTGATGTGTCCTATGAGCATTGTGATCAAGAAGATGAATTATATAAAAATTATATCCGCATGGGTTCTAAGGATGGTGTTCTACACCTTCGACCTATCCAGCCATCAAGTACCATTACTAGATGGTCACTTTGATTTATATAGAAATTTATTTCTATACTACTAGCATAGGTTCGGATCTATGAGGTCATACACATTAGAGCTTACGATTTGATCGGATGGTTGATCAACGATTATGAATTGTTCTAGGGTTAAACAATCAATACGATTGGTGTTTAACCTAGTTCAAGTATTGCAGGAGGATTGATTAGTAATTAGATTGTTAATTGGCTTAATTTGATTAAGCCAATAGACTGAGATTAAGTCTAATTAAATATGATTTAATTAGATTTAGCTTGGGCATGATTGTATCAAGTTCAATTGGTTTATTGGATAAGCCAAGTGCAAGGAAGAACTAGTCCTAGTCTAACTAAAACTCGGATTAACCCAATTTTCTAATTTGATTAGAAAATAAATTAAAATTAAATTTGATTTAACTTAATTTAATTAAGTTTTTAAATGGGTTAGGGTTTTATTTATTTGGGTCAGTTTAATCTTGATTTTATTTGGTTAAAAAATCTTGTTTGACCAAGTCAAAATTGGAGTCCTAGTGTGACTAGGATTGCCTATCTCCTTGTGCCACCTTGGTTTCAATGCCTTGCATACCTATTTTTTAGGTATTTTTCATGGAAAATCCTTTTCTTCCTGATTTCTATGCCCGCTCTCTCTCTCCAAGTCATATTTGGAAGTTAGGTGGAAGACCAAGTTAAAGGAGGAATTGGTTTTGCTTAGGATTCTATGAGATAGAATCCTTGTTGACCAAAATATCTTTTTTTGAGTGCTACCCCCTTTTTTAATTAATTCTTCTCTTGTTCCATGAAAATAATCTCCTTTTTTGTGCACCCTCCCTTGCTGGTCCATGTCAAAAATTGTGCAGGAGGCGCCCAATGGGCGCCCCAACTACTTCCCATGTTTGGATATTCTTAGTCTAGGAATTTGACCTAACTTGGACTCTTCTTTTTCTCTATTTATTGGATGAATTTTGTTCTATTTTTTTTATAGAACATAGAGCTTTGGAAGAGATTTAGGGTGTGCAAAAATTAGAGGAAGAGAGTCCTTGGGAATGGGGGTTCCATAGGCACCAAACTAGGTGTCTAGGTGTGAGAAAAGAGAAGAAGAAAAGGGTCTTCTTCTAGGACTATTTTATTTTCAATCTCTCCTCCTTTCTTTTGAGTTTTTTTGAGAGAGTCTTAGATCAACAAAATCTCATCTTCCTTGTCATATTTTGGAGAGTCCAACTTTTTAAGAAGGGAGCATCGTATCGACCGTCGAAGAAGGATCAGCACAGTACTAGCATGCTGTGCTGATTTCCTACATCGGACATCAGATCAGAGATCGTAGGCTCATGTGGACAACTCCTAGAGGTCAGATGCATGTGCAGCTCATGACTTCATCCTAAAACTTAGATCAATAAGTTAGAACATCTAAACTTGCTCAAATAGTAGATCTGATCTATAAACTTCATACCTGCATTTATGTAGTGTAGATCTAGATTGATTTGATCAATCTTTTTTTTTCTTATTTAATTTTAATTTAATATCATGCTTTGATCATATAATAGATCTAATATCTACATGTTTACATGATTATTTAAATAAATTTTAGATTTATTTAAGTCTTTTGCTGTAAGATTTTAAAAAAGTTTTAAGATCTACCTATGAAATCCTAGATCTAGCTCCTTGACTAAGGATGGTGTTCTACACCTTTGACCTATCTGACCGTCGAGTATCATTGCTAGATGGTCACTTTGATTGGTATAAAAATTTATTTTTATGCTATCGACTTAGGTTCGGACCTATGAGGTCACATACATTAGAGCTTATGATCTGATTGGATGGTTGATCAATGATTAAGAATTATTTTAGGGTTAAATAATCAATACGATTGGTATTTAACCTAGTGCAAGTGTTGCAGGAGGATCGATTAGTAATTAAATTACTAATTAACTTAATTTAATTAAGACAATAGGTTGAGATTAAGTCTAATTAAATATGATTTAATTAGATTTGGTTTGGACTTGATTGGATCATATCCAATTGGTTTATTGGATAAGCCAAGTGCAAGGAAGAACTAGTCCTAGTCTAACTATAACTCAGATTAACCTAATTTTCTAATTTGATTAAAAAATAAATTAAAATTAAATCTAATTTAATATAATTTAATTAAGTTCTTAAATGGATTAGGTTGGTTTAATCTTGATTTTATTTGGTCAAAAGATCTTATTTGACCAAGTCAAAATAGGAGTCCTAATGTGACTAGGGCTCCCTATCACTTGCACCACTTAATCCTCATGCCCCATGCCCTTTTTGTTTTATTTCATACGGGAAAATTCTCCACCCCCATGGCTTCTCATGCCCTCTTTCTCTCCTCCTTTTCTCATAAGGCAATTTATTGGAAGACCAAGTCAAAAGAGGAGTTAGTTTTGCTTAGGATTCTATGAGATAGAATCCATGTTGACCAAAACACCTTCCCTTGAGTGCTGCCTTCTCTTTTAATTAATTCTTCTCTTATTTCACAAAAATAATCTCCTTTTTTTTGCATTATTCCTTGCTAGTCCATATCAATAATTGTGGAGGAGGCATCCAACTCTTGGGCGCCCCAACTTCCCATGTTTGGATATTCCTAGTCTAAGGTTTTCATATAACTTGGACTCTTTTTTTTTCTATTTATTGAATAAATTTTATTCTTATTATTTTGTGAAATATAGAGCTTTAGAAGAGGTTTGGGGTGTGCAAAAATTAGATAAAGAGGATCCTTGGGCATGGGGGTTCCATTGGTACCAAACTAGGTGTCTAGGTGAGAGAAAAGAGAAGAAGAAGAGGGTCTTCTTCTAGGGCTATTTTATTTTCAATCTCTTCTTCTTTTTTTGAGCTTTCTCTAAGAGAGTCTCAGATCAGTAAACTCTCATCTTCCTTCTCATATTTTGGAGAGTCCAAATTTCAAAGAAGGCAATATTGGATCGACCATCGAAGAAGGATCAACACAGTACTAGCATGCTATGCTGATTTCCTGCATCAGACTTCAGATCAGAGATCGCAGGCTCGTGTGGATGATTCCTAGAGGTCGGACATATGTGTGGCTTGTGACTTCATCCTCAAGTCTGGATCATCAAGTTAGAACATCTAACTTGCTGAGGTAATAGATCTGATCTATTAACTTCATACCTGCATTTGATGTAGTGTAGTTCTAGGTTGATTTGATCAACCTTTTACTTTCTTATTTGATTTTAATTTTTAATTTAATATCATACCTTGATATATAATAGATCTGAGATTTAAATATTTATATATTTATTTAAATAAATATTTAATTTATTTAAGTCTTTCGCTGCAAGATCTTGAAAAAATTTTCAAGATCTACCTGCAAAACCCTAGATTTGGTTCCTACAAATCAAGCATAGTATACACTTTAATATTTAATTTTTTTTCTTAAAAAATTTCAGTCAATTAAGTTTGACAAAGGTATGTATCAAAAATGTATCAAAAAAAGTAAAATAAATAGAATCAAAGGAAAAGATAGTCACATTTTTAAAATTTATTGCTTTGAGTAAAAATTACTTCAATACCAATTATTCATAAGAATTTTGCACAGCACAAAAAATTTAGGATTAAATTTAAGTTTTTAATTAAGTTTTAAAATTAAATTTAAAAATTTATTTTTGAAAAGAAATATGCTATAAATTTAATTTAACTCCAATCATTCGTCAAGAATGATCATGCAAATCAAGTTTAAAAGGTTGGTATATGAAAAGTTCAGTATTATATTTATAAATGAGCTTCAAAATTATAAGAATGTATCAAAATCAATTTATTTGGAATAAAAATATATCTCAAACTTCTTTTCACACCAAATAGTTTTCAAAAATGATTTGACAATCAAATCAAAAGCATATTGATCAAATGGAATCATCATATTAAGGCTCAAAAGTATAATGAAATCAATTTTTATTTATCTAAATATAAGTTAATTAGAATTTTTAATCAAAGATAGATAATATCACTTTCCTTATTTTTTATAATTAATGTTGGATAAATTTACTTTTTAGTTTTTCTCTCCCTTTTTCTTTCAAATCAAGCATATTAAACATGAATTTAACTATTAAATTTATATTTTCTAAATTTGAAAGATATTTCTAATTTTAAAGTCCTTTTCAAATAATTGATCATTTCTTCTTTAATATTTTCTCCTCTTTACTTTAGCAAACAAAGCCATTTTAAAATTAAATAAAATTTAAAAGTACAAGCATCAATTGAGTGAAATAAGCATTAATCAAACAAAATATTCACTCAATTAAGTTCAGAAAAATGTATGAGGTTCTTTGAATTTGTCTCAAGAGATATCATATCAAGAGTATATCAATATAAAATAGATTTGAGATTATATATCTAATTCTTTTACCAAAAAATAATGCAATAAAATGCAAGGCAAGAATGATACCAATGATACCAAGTGTAAAAATTTTCTTAGGAAGAAACTTTTTGATACCAATTAAACTAAAATTTAGATCAAATTATAATTTTCTTAACAATTCAATACCATTTAAAAATTAATTTGCAAATTCAGCTTGAAACCAATGATTTTAGTTTTGAATTGATAAAGATGAATTAATTTAAATCAAATAATAAGAGAATTTTGAATGATAAATCAATTTGAATTGATATTAGAAAATTAGTCAAGGCAAATCATAAAAAAATTTTTTGTTATTCTTTAAAAAGATCATCTCTTTCTTTTCTTAAGAAATATCAAGCAATTAGGTACAAAAATGGTATGTATTTTTGAATTTGTTTCAAATGATATCATACCAAACATATAGCTGTGCAAAATTAGATTTGTAAGAAAAATATTCTTCTCTTTTTTGCTAAAATATAAATCAATCAAATACATGGCAAATACCAAAATATTTGATACCAATCACTTCAAATTGAAGTTCTTTTTAAAAATTTAGCTTTGAAGATAAATGATAACTTTCTTGAAACATCTTGCTAGATATCAACTTCAAAAGATTCAAGGAGATCATTTTTCAAATTTAATTTTCAAAATAAATCAATTAAAAAAAATAAAAATATTCATCAATAATTTTTTTTTTTAAGATCAAAGAGTTAATCAAATTGATGATCAAGAGAGATATTCAAGAAAATTTAGAGGATCATAAACAATAATCAATTATGGGGGTTCCAATAATCAATTTAAATAAGATCAAATAAGAAAAAATTGGATAAAGGCTTTATATGTTCAATTCAACTAGGGAGTTTCAAATTTTTAGAGAATTTTAATAATTTAACTTCTTATAGGGAATGCCAAAAAAATTAATTTTTCTTCTAGGTTTAGTAATTAAAATATTCACACACAATTAATTATTTTTTAAATTAAATTCATCAATTATAAAATTGATAAGGGGAGGCTTAAGATATCATGCTAAATTTTAAGATAAGACCATTTCATCTATAGCATGATATATAGAAGAGAGCATATTGATTTAAAAATCAAAATATTTAAATTATTGCTAGTATCAAAATCAATCATACTTCTCAAAGCATGAAAAGAGTTATCATATGCATATAAATTAGCAAATCATTAAAGTCAAAACATTCAATAAATCAAGCTTTCTATTCAATGAGTATGATCATTTTAAGCAAAGATAAAATCATCAAATTCAATTTAACATGCTTAATAATTATGCTAATTAATAATCAAAATATATTTAGCAAAAAATGATCACATGATGTGAGAAATATTTAGATTTTACCAAACATCTGTTAGATTTATGTGCCCTAGAAGCCAGATTGGCTGACACTTATAATACACTTCTAAGGGCAAAATTATAATTTTGACTATAAATAAAAAATAAGTTATTTTCTATCATAGTGTGTATTTGAAAGTGTCTGTGATACATCCCTTGAGTTAATGTTAATGATAGTTCATATTTTCAAGAGTTGAAAATTTAAGACTTGAATTTTCATTATTAACTCATAAAATGCTCCCAACCGTAGGATCATCATGAGGATGGTGATTAATTTGGAAGGTTGGTGTATGATCGATTCTTTTGGATAGATGAGTCATGAGTCTATAGTGTAGAGACGTCAGAGCGAGAGTATAAGTACTCGTTAGAGAACGAGGGCACTGAGCGTGACCACCTCGAGCAGTCATGAGGAAGTCTATCTTCTCGTCGATAATTGGCTCGATACTATAGTGGTGTATCTAGTTCTTTGACCTGAGGTGCATCGACAGTTCACCTTGAGGGTGTTATAGTTTGACTACACCATAACTCAGTCTCCTAGTCATTTGAAATCTTAAGGTGTATGTTGGCTATAGCATGTTCATTGTAGGAATTGGATTGCACCAATAGCTACCTCGGTAGATGAGGAGTAGCCCTATGATGATCATGAGAATCAAGTCCATAAGCCCATGGCCATGGCAAAGTAAAATAATAGAAAGAGTTTTTATTAGGGTTTTCACATTGGACTTGAATCGAATGATTAATTTATATGACGGATATTAGGTTTTGACGAGATCACCTTACTAATCCGGTCGGGGCTCAAGATAGAGGAACCTAATCACACAGGTAACTACATCTAGAGGTTCACTTTCAGTTCTGATGGGTTGCCACCACATGCTACTAGGTGTCACTAGTAGATTTTGGGAGCAATTAGAATGATTTGGATGATCGATCATACTGGTTGTCTGAATCAGAAAAATTCTAATCCATCGGAAGGCGTTTCGATGATGTCGATAATAGAGATCACGACATATCCCATTATCATATGAAACTAAATCTAAATGGATCACACAAACAAGGGTTTAGATCTAGATATCATCAATTGGACTAACCCAGTTTAATTGATTTGAATAAGATTCAATTAGATTCAAAAAAATCATGCTAGCATACGATTGAGCCTAATGTTCTCCTTTAATAATCATTATAGCTTGTCTTGACTGAGCCAAATGTGTTTGGGCTCACTCAGAAACCTTTACTTGATCTGACTTGAGCTTGTCCAGATTAGAAAAGGGTTGTCATAATTTATGAGATAAATTTGAGACAACACCTTACATTTTCAGTCACCTACTAATTTCTATTTTTGGATGTTGGTCAAATGTTGACCCTGGACACTTGGACATCTACCCATCTATCATGCACCTATAAGAGAGTACCTGGGGCCTTGTCCCCCTACTAAATGCAGATAGGAAGAGGGTGCATGCCAAGGGAGGCGTGCACCCTATGATGATAAAGGAGGAGTCCCATACGGATGGGACTCCAGGGTTGCTTCAGAGGATTAAACTCTCTGGTGCCAAGAACTCTTGTTTGACCCAGTCTTGGCACCACCTTAGGAGGGTTTTGAGGGTCCCTCATCTGATTGGATCAGATGATGTCATTCCACCAATAAGATTTAGATCTGATTGCTCAAAGGGCCATGATTGGTCGGGATGATGTGGCACTGCATGGCACATCAGGATCTATATAAACCCTGTCTGCGCCTAGATTTTAATATTTTCTGCCTTTACCCATACCACAAAGCCTCTCTCCCTCCTTCTTCATGCCACTCTCTAGTCCTCTCTCTCCTCTCCATGCCTAAGGGGTTTTGGGCATGAATAAGGTGCAATCCAAGCAAGTGAAAGGCGTCAGCAAAGGAAGAAGGTAGCACTGCTGCAAGAGATAATGACTATTCTTCAAAAGGAGTTTTGAAGATCTTCAAGATTAGATCTAGATCTAATTTTTGGAGGAATGATTAAAAAGAAGAAGACCTCTAGATCCTGCTCGAGTGGATACTAGTAGAGGCCAGGCACTTGCGTGGATACATTCAAAACCTCAGGCAAACAATGGAATCATCACAGGATAATTGGATTACCCAAAATAAAAATATAATTAAATTAGATATAATTTTTATTTTATTTTATTTTTATTATCAGATCAATAAGATTAGATCTAAGAAGTCTCATATTTGATTAGGATCTTAGAGAAAAAAATTTTGAAATATCCCTCCTGATCCAATCAGATCTGAACGATCATGAACTAAAAAATAGATTTTTTCCTTCAATTGGTATTAGAGCTAGATTGCATAATTCATTAGATCTAATTTTAATTTATTTTTAATCTAATAATTAGATAATTTCAGATGTCATGTTAGATGTGATGGTCTAGCATAATCTAGATCTAAGATGTATGAGATGCATGACTAGACTAGGAATAGAATTATTCTATGTATAGTCTAGCATAATCATAATTTTAATTTAATTAATTATAATTTTTAGATCTATTTATTTACTATTTTTTGATATTATAAATATTATAATTAGATCTAAAAAATAGAAAATAAATTTATTTAATTTATTCATATAAGATATGATAGATGCAAGTTTAGACTAGTTGTAGAATAGTTCTACAAAATTATCTAGAATAAATTTTAATTTAAAATGATCTAAATTAAATCTTATTTTTTTTGATGTTTAAGAGATAATTTAGATCTAAAAAAATGCATGATATCATACATGATATGTATGCAAAACATATTTTTAGTTAGATTAATTTTTATATATATGATATATGATATAGATCTAACTAGTTTTGTAGATTTGTCATATTTCTGATTAAGGCTTGCTCCTTGACCATCCGATCATAAGAACGAAGTAGGATTTAAAAGCCCTCTACTTTCATTCGATGGGGTGTTCTTATGGTGTGTAGTAGTGCCGCACATTCATCCTTAATCAAAAATTTTAAAAAAAAATTATTTTCTGCAAAATTTTAGATTCTGAAATCTTAGAATTTTATATACATGTTTTATTTATGAATCCTAAACTTAATTAAAAATTAAGATTATGAAATATATTAGATCTAAAATTAAGAATTTTCAGATCTAAGATATATTCATAAAATTAGGTTCGAAATTGGGTAGCTCAATTAGGTCTAGCAATTGATCAAATCAAATCAAGAGTTGGTTAGGTGGGATCAAGAGTGCTTAAATTAACTATCCTAATAGGATTAAGTCAAGATCAAGATCGAGTCATATGAGTGATCGATCGAGTTAAGACCTAATTAGGCTCAATGGTTAGAGTCTGGATTGTAGGCTAATCCGATTGATTCTGGTTCAATAATTTGGTGTCTAAGGTAAATTTGGCAGATATGATCGACTAGTTTTAATTGAAAGCTAATCGACTTGAATGCATTCTTATTGAGTTAATGGCATATCCCTTCCATTGATCTTACTTACCTGACCATATTTGTTGGCCCAATCCTTACCTAAGATGGCTAACAATTTGAGCTAACCCATGCCACTAGATTAGTCATAATGGTTATGGCTATGTCAAGTCAAGTTAAAAGAGATCTAAATCAAATCGTTCCTAAGAAAAGATTAAGACTAAGGTCTTCCACCATTGTAAATGTGTGGGCTCTTTCCGAGGTTGATTGTTCTCGACTGGTTATAGTGGTTTAGTTACACCTGGTCATAGTGGTTCAGTTACATCAGAAAGATGCAACCATATCTATTAGGCATTGGATGCTACGGGTTGGAGGATGGATTGGGCTAAATATTTTGGATACGATGAGAGATCCAATTAGAAATCCAATCTATGCAAATGATGGGTTTGACTTAACTAAGAAATGGATCAATATTCCAGGCACGGTGAAATTTATGAATTAGAGGTCAAGTCTCGGTGCACCATGATTAGAGAATCATTGGACAAGAGTTGTTCACTTATTGGCTAACCCATCATCAATAACTGTTAGGTGAGGTGATGAGTCAGTTGGTGGGACTGCACCATCCAGTAGAAATCAATAATTATGGAGATTTTTGCATCTCTACAGAGGGAGTGTAGGGATCCAAAAAAATAGTGAGAGCTAATTTATTTAAAAATCAAATCTTTAAACAAATTGGTCAAGTCTTAATTACAAGATCTAACTAGAAACTTTGACTCTCTATAGAAAAAAAAAATATCTACGTCCAACCCACTAGCCCGTATCCTAGACACCCATAGACTGACCAGATCCAATTACAAAGATTGGCTCTAGAACTTCAAAATTATTTTGAATTTTAAAAAGTTGATTCATGTATTGGACCAGGATTCTTCCATCTTACCAGCTTGTCTGTCTGTTGAACAAAGAGCGTCTCTTGACAAGTGGATGGATGAAGATAATAAGACCAGATACTACATATTTGGCTCGATGTCTGATGAGCTTTAGTGCCAACATGAAGATATCAAGACTGCCTGACAAATATTGGCTCACCTATAAGAATTATTCGGTGAACAGAGTCGCACAGCCAAATATCAGGTCACTAAACGACTGTTTAAGGCTAAAATGCATGATGGGCAGTCAGTCCAAGATCATTATCTGATGATGATCAAGAACTTAAAAGAACTTAAGAAGTTCGAAGAAAAGTTAGACCAGGATCTGCAAAATGATATAATTCTATAATCTTTGACTGATGCATATGGATAGTTCATCATGAACTACAATATGCATAAACTTTAGCATACTCTGATCGAGCTTATGAATATGCTGGTTACTACTGACCTTTCTATGAAAGATTCTAAAGGCTTAGTACTAGCTATGGAATAGACTTCTTCCAAGAGAAAGACTTTTGAAAAGAAGAAGTCTGTGAAAAAGTAGAAGATGGAATGTGGAAAGAAAAAGAAGGCAAAGATGAGGAAAAAGACCGCTGACAAAGGAAAGTATTTCCATTATAATACTGACGGCCATTGAAAGAGGAACTGTCCTACATACCTGGCTACCCTGAAGAATAAGAAGGAGATAGATTCTTCTAGAGGTATGCTCATTATTGAATCTAACCTTATGATTTCTTTTGCATCCAGTTGGGTGCTTGACTCTGGTTCTAATGCTCATTTATGCACTTCCATGTAGGATCTTGAGGATAGCAGGAGGCTGAGGGATGGTGAGATAATCCTAAGCATCGAAAATGGAGCAAGGATTGCTGCTGCGGCCATGGGAACCTACCCTCTTCGACTACCATTTTGCTTAGATTTAGTACTTAAGGATTGTTATTATGTGTCTGCTGCAAGTAGAAATTTGATTTTTATTTCATGTTTAGCACAAGAAGGCTATATAATTAATTTTTTAAAGGATCATTATAATATTCTTTATGAAAGAAATAAAATTGCAAGTGGTTTTCTTATTAATGGTCTCTACTAGTTATATACTGATGTATCTATCTTTAATATTGAGCAAAATGTAAATGCCATAGGATTAAAATGACCCAAGAATAGTCAAAATGATAGGTATCTATGGCACCTAAGGCTAGGTCATATAGCAGAAGATAGGATTAACAAATTGGAGAAAATTGAGTTATTGAGTCCGTTGACTTTCGAATCATATCTAATTTATGAATCATATCTTCATGGAAAAATGACTAAGCTTCCTTTTATAGGACATGGGGAAAAGGCCATGGATCTACTTGTCCTAGTACATACTGATGTGTGTGGCCCATTTGATGTGCTGGTTAGAGGCAACTTTGACTACTTCATAACTTTTATCGATGATTTATCTCGGTATGGGTATATGTATCTTATGAGACACAAGTCTGAAGCCTTTGAAAAGTTTCAGAAATTCAGACATGAAGTGGAAAAGCAAACTAAAAAATCCATTAAGGTTCTTCGATCAGATCGAGGAGGTGAATACCTTAGTCGGGAATTCCTGGACTATCTCAAGCAATATGGCATAGTCTCTCAATAGACTCTACTTAGAATACCTCAACTCAATGGGGTTTCAGAATGGAGGAACTGGATCCTATTAGATATGGTTCGATCCATGATGAGCTTCACAGATCTTCTTAATTTTCTTTAGGGACATAGTCTATTAACTGCTATATATTTACTGAATAGGATTTCCTCTAAAATCGTTCCTACCACACCGTATGAGATATGATATGGTAAAAACCAAGTCTGAGTCATCTCAAAATTTGAGATTGTCCGACTCATGTCAAAAGACAACAAGCAGACAAGTTAAACTATAGGTCCTTTAGAGCTCGATCCATAGGATATCCTAAAGAGTCATTAGGATATTATTTCTATATTTCAGAAGACCACAATGTGATTGTGAGTTAGCATGCCATCTTTCTTGAAAAATAGTTTATTTAAGATGGTGGCATTAGAAAGTAGATCAAGCTCGAGGAGAAAATCTTCCAAGAGCAATAAGCTAAGGACCCTAAGAAATCAAATCAGGTTGAGCCAATACAATCACTACCTCCTCCACCTCATAGATCAGAAAGGGTTTCCCATTCTCTTGAGAGGTACTTAGGTACTATTTTAGAGGAAGTAGAGGAAAAGTTCCTCGTAGGTAATAGAATTCATGGTGATGATCCCAAAACCTATGACGAGACGATATCGAATATCAACTCCGAAAAATGGTTAGAGGCAATGAAGTCAGAAATTGATTCAATGCACTCAAACCAAGTCTGGACCTTGGTAGATCCACCTAAAAGTACAGTACCTATTGGGTGTAAATGGATCTACAAGAGAACGATTAGTGTAGATGGGAATGTGGAGACATTCAAAGCTAGATTAGTGGCAAAAGGGTATAGTTAGCGCAAAGGTATTGACTATCAGGATACCTTTTTGCCAGTAGTCATGCTAAAATCCATCCACACATTGCTTGTTGTTGCAGCCTATTTTGATAATAAAATATAGCAAATGGTCGCAAAAACAACATTCTTAAATGGATACCTTGAGGAAGATATCTATATGGAACAGCTACTAGATTTCACATCCAGTGATGCTAATCACAAAGTATGCAAGCTGCAAAAGTGCATATATGGACTTAAGCAAGCATCTCGAAGTTAGAATACTCATTTTAATGATGTGATCAAATTATTTGATTTCATCAAGAATGAGAAGGAACCATATATTTTCAAAAAGGTTAGTAGGAGTGCTATTGTCTTCCTCGTACTGTACGTGGATGATATCCTCCTTATTGGAAATGATATTTCTATGTTGACCATAGTTAAAATGTGGTTATCTAAAGAATTATTCATGAAAGACCTAGGAAAAGCATCCTTCATTCTAAGAATTAAGGTCTATAAAGATAGACCGAATAGGATACTTGGTCTTTCATAGAAGATGTACATAGAGGAAGTGCTAAAGAGGTTTAGCATGGAAAAATCTAATAGGGGATTGGTATCCTTCAGACATGACATTCATCTCTCTAAGAAAATGTGTCTGAGCACACCCGAGGAGATTGCACACATGAGCAAGATCCCTTATGCTTCAGCAATAGGGAGCCTCATGTATGCATGTTATGTACATGACCTGATATAGCCCATGCTGTGAGTGTCACGAGTAGATACCAATCGAATCCAGGTGAAGAACACTGGACTTTTGTGAAATGTATCCTTAAGTACTTGAGAAGAACTAAGGATATGTTGTTGGTTTTTGGTAATGGAGAACTCCCAAGTCTAGGGCTATATAGACTCGAATTTTATGTCCGATATAGATGATCGAAAGTTGGCATCTGGGAGTCTGTTTGTATGTAATGGTGGTGCTATCAGTTGGAAGAGTTTCAAGCAGACAGTGATAGCAGATTCCATCATGGAAGTAGAGTACATCACTGCGTCAGAAGCTATGAAGGAGGCATTTTGGTATAAGAAGTTCACTATAGAGATTGTAGTGATGCGATTGGATGCCATTCCTCTGTATTGCGATAATAACGGTGCCATAGCCCTTGCTAAGAAGCCGAGGTCTCACCAAAAATTCAAGCACATCGAGCAGTGATACCACCTCATCCGTGATTACCTCGAGAAAGATTACGTTGAGGTCAAGAGAGTCGACTCCGTAGACAATGCGGCAGATCCACTGACAAAGCCATTGGGCCAGCAGAAGATCGAAGCCCACCCTGAGAAGATGGGACTTAGATTTGTAGCCAATTGGCAGTAGGTTATGTGGGAGTTTGTTAGATTTATGTGCCTTAAAAGCCAGATTGGTTGACACTTGTAATACACTTCTAAAGGCAAAATTATAATTTTGACTATAAATAAAAAATAAATTATTTTCTATCACAGTATGTATTTGAAAGTGTTAGTGATACATCCTTGATAATGGTAATGATTGTTCATATTTTCAAGAGTTGAAAATTTAAGACATGAATTTTCATTCTTAACTCATAAAATACTCCTGATCGTAGGATCATCATGAGGATGGTGATTGATCTAGAAGGTTAGTGTATGATCGCTTCTTTAGGATAGATGAGTCATAAGTCTATAGTGTAGAGACATCGAAGTTATAGTACAGATACTCGTTAGAGAATGAGGCACTGAGCGTGACCACCTCGAGCAGTCATGAGGAAGTCTACCTTTCTATCGAGATTTGGAGCTAAGCTACAGTGGTGTTATTGTTTTTGAAGTCTGACGTGTATCGATAGTTTCACTCTAGTATTTTGACTATACACCATAACTTATCCTAGCCATTCGAAAGTAATCCTGAGGTGTATTTGCTAATTTAGCATGTTCATTACAGGAATTGGATGACCAATAGGGATCTTATCTACCTACGGAATGAGAGCAACCCTATGATGATCATGAGAACAAGTCATAAGCCTTGCCATGGCAGGTGAAATAATAGAAAGAGTTTCTATTAGGATTTTTACATTGGACTTGAATCGAATGATTAATTCATATGATGGATATTAGGGTTTGATGAGATCACCTTAACCCTAATCCGATCGGGGCTCAAGATAGAGGAACCTAATCATATAGGTAACTACACCGAGAGGTTCGCTTTCAGCTCTAATGGGTTGCCACCATATGCTACTAGGTGTCACTGGTGGATTTTGGAAGCAATTAGAATGAATTGAATGATCGATCATACTATTTGTCTGAATCAGAAAAGTTCTGATCCATTGAAAGGTGTCTTGATGATGTCGATAATAGAAATCACGACATATCCCATTACCATATGGAACTAAACCTAACTGGATCACACAAATAAGGATTTGGATCTGAATATCATCAACTGGACTAACCCAATTTAATTGATTTGAATAAGATTCAATTAGGTTCAAGAAAATTGTGCTAGCACACGATTGAGCCTAATGTTCTCCTTTAATAATCATTATAGCATGTCTTGATTGAGCCAAATGTGTTTGGGCTCACTCAGGAACCTTTACTTGCTCTGACTGGAGCTTGTCTAGATCAGAAAAGGGTTGTCTTAATTTATGAGATAAATTTGAGATAACATCTACCATTTTCGATCACCTGCTAATTCCTATTTTCGAACATTGGTCAAATGTTGACCCTAGACACTTAGACATCTGGCCATGTATCATACACCTATAGGAAAGTACCTGGGGCATTGTCTCCCTACTAAATATAGATAGGAAGAGGGTGCATGCCTAGGGAGGCATGCGCTCCATGATGATAAAGGAGGACTTGCATATAGATGGGACTCCAGGGTTGCTTCAGGGGATTAAACTCTATGGCACCAAGAACTCTTATTTGACCCAGTCTTTGCACCACCATAGGAGGGTTTTGAGGGTCTCTCATCTGATTGGATCAGATGATATCATCCCACCAATCAGATTTAGATCTGATTGCTTAAAGGGCCATGATTGGCTGGGATAATGTGGCACTGCATGGCGTAGTAAGGTCTATATAAACCCTATCTGCATCTAGATTTTAATGTTTTCTGCCTTTAACCCATGCCACAAAGCTTCTCTCCCTCCTTCTCCATGCCACCCTCTGGTCCTCTCTCTCCTCTCCATGCCTAAGGGGTTTTGGGCATGAATAAGGTGTGATCCAAGCAAGTGAAAGGCATCAGAAAAGAAAGAAGGCAGCACCGCTGTAAGAGACAACAATTGTTCTTCAAAAGAAATTTTGAAGACCATCAAGATTAGATTTAAATCTAAATTTTGGAAGATTGATTAAAAAGTAGAAGATCTCCAGATCCTATTTGAGTGGAAATTGGTAGAGGCCAGGCACCTACGTGGCTACATCCAAAACCTAAGGCAAACATCGGGATCATCATAAGGTAATTGGATTATCCAAAATAAAGGTGTAAATAAATTATATTTAATTTTTATTTTATTTTATTTTTGTTATTAGATTAATAAGATCAGGTCTGAAGAGTCTCAGATTTGATTAGGATCTTAGAAATTTTTTTTTTGAATATCCCTCCTGATCCAATCAGATCTGAACAAACCTAATATGAAAAATAGGTTTTTGCCTTCAACATCATCATCCATCTAATTTTATTCCCAAGGCATCCATCCATAGAATTTTTTCTTTTCATTCCATTAGATCCTTAGTGTAGCTACAAAAATTACTTTCTAGATTTTAGTACCCAATCCATCTTAGATCCGTTGAGGTTAGAACACATGGTTTCTTTTGAAATCCAAATTTGTTTAACTGAACTATGACCAATTTTCTTAATATTATATTCAAAAATTTTATGGCCTATTTTGTTACATTTAAGAAATGTAAATTAATTATATACAAATGAAGCTTTGCTAAACATCTTTTTGACAAATTTTCATTTTCTTAAAGGATTATACCCAATTCCAGCTTTATTGAAAACAACCATTTGATTATTCAAAATTGCTTGAAGCTTCTGAGATCCAATAGTAAATTTTTCAAGCATGGATTTTAAATTGTCAATCTCTTTTCTTAGTTTTTGCATTTTCTTCCGAAAGAGATCTTTCAAATTTCAAGAGCTTTTCATTTTTTTCAATAATTTTTTTTTTAGATTTAACTATATTCTTCTTTTTCTTACTTAGAGTTTTAATTAGTTCTAAAATTTTTTTCTTTTTTTTAGCCAAATATTTTATATCTTTCAAAAGATCTTCTTTTTCACTCAAAATTTTATTTTTCTCTTCAACCAAGAAAATATTAGACTTTTTATGTTCTTTATTTTTTAGCCTTATTTTTCTGTATTCATCCATTAAATCATTAAAGGCTTTAAATAACTCATCAAAAGTAAATTGGAAAGAATTTTCAGAATTTACCTCATCTTCATCGATCATGAGGCAAAGATTTATAGTACTTTCTTTCTCTATTTTATTTCTCATTTTTTTGCTTTGCTTCTCCTTAATTAATGCTTCCTTTTTCTTTTGTTTTCTCTTCTTCTTTTTCTTCTTTTCATCCTCATGAGCTATGAGGCATAGGTTGGAGAGAGCTTCCTTCTCTTCTTGGGAGCTTGATTCCTCATTTTGATTTGCTCTCTCATAAGTCATTTCCAATTTCTCCCAAACTTGTTTTATTGAAATATAAGAGAAAATTAGATTAAACTCATTTATATCCAATGAACAATAAAGTACATCCATGGCCTTAGCATTTACTTGAGGCATTTCTTTATCATGCTCGATTAATGCATTAGTCGTATGTGAACCATCTATTATAATTTTTCATAACTTATAATCATGTGCTTGTATAAAAATTTTCATTCTAGCTTTTCAATAGATATAATTAGAATCATTAAAAAATGGAGGTCTATCTATAGAATAACCTTCATTAAATAAAGACTCCATTTGGGTTGCCAAAATCTTTAACTCTATATAGTTAGGTCAATAATCAATAACAGAGCACCTGCTCTGATACCAATTGTTGCCCAGAGGTTGCAACCCAAGAGGGGGGGGGGGGTTGTTGAGTTGGTTTCTAAAAAAACTTAATCAAATTTACTTTCTAAACAAAGTGTGCTTTAATTTATGCTATCTCTAGTGATTATGGAATATAAGCAATAGTATAGTAGCAAAATTAAGATAGCAAAATTAAATTATAAAAGTAAAGCAAGAATTAAACCATGCAAAGAATGTAAAGGAATAGAACAGAAAAGCACAAATACAAAAATACCATGATTTATAGTAGTTCGATGCAACCCAAACCTACATCCACTTTCCAAGCTTTTCTTGGTATTTTCACCATAATCTACTCTTGATTATAGTGTGTTTATTTTTTCAGACTCACAAATAAACCTAGTTGGTTTTCACAAGAACACCAATCAAAATCTAACACCGTTAGTTTTTTGGGTTCACTAACAATGTTGGCTTTTCGGGATCACCAACCAAAACCTACAATGTCCAATTCTGGACTTGGACGGACCTAATCCCCGAGTTTCTTTCTCCCAAAAAAATTTGAAAAAAAATAAAAGTATAATATAAGAATTTTAGTATAAAATAAAAAAATAGAGTTGAAACTCATTGAGCACGAAGAAGAGGTTGAATAATCAGCTCTTTTGAAGCTTGAAAATTCTTCTTTGAGGCTTGAGAGGATGCTTGAAATGTTGTAGAAGATAGCTCTTGAATGCCCTTTGAAATCATTGTAAAATCCCTTTCTTTTTATTGATGTGCAATAGAGTCCCTTAGGTTTGAAAAATGATTTCTCTCTTTAAATCTCTTAATCCTCTTTTTCAATTGATTCTCCATCTTTAAATACCTTTAGAGATCGTTGGAGAGAGATTTCTAGCCATTAGAAGCACTGAAATAGCCGTTGAGTGTGAAAACTAGCCATTGGAAAGCTTGTAGAAAAATCCCGTTGAAGGCTATTGTGAATTTGGAGAGCTCTCGATTTTTCTATGAGAGCTCTCAAGAATTTTTGAGATGTCTCGGTTTCACAGTGAGAGCACTTGAGAATTTTCGAGAGCTCTCAGTCTCAGGACATAGAAATGAGGTTTCTATTTTCTGAAATGGAGAGGTCTCATCCAGTTTTGGAGAGGTCTCAAGCCTGTGCTAGGGCAATGTGCAGGAGTACCAAATAGATTGGAGAAGCCTCCAAATTTTTAGGAGAGGTCTCCAAATTTTTAGGAGAGATTTCTAAAAATTTTGGCTTCATTTTTCTTCAATGTTTGACCTTTCAAACTTGAATTTTTTGGCCCTAAACTCTTCTAAGCAAGATTGCTTCCTTCAATTTTAATTTCTCTTCTTCCAATCATACTTTTCATACCAAGCCATCCAAATATGTGTGAATTTGATCTTTTAAGTATTTTGACTTGGCATCTTGAGAGGATTTGTTCTTAAGATAAATTCTTCATTTTGGATACTTGAAAAATCCTACACACATTCTTGATACACATGATTAGATACATAATAAACTCAAGGTTTAGCAATCACCAGAATCAATTATGAGATCAACAAACTAGATGTTCAAGTAGATAAATGTCTATTTGTAGGATGTCCTAGACATAGTATGGGATATGTATTCTACCATCCTACTGAACAAAGGGTATTTCTAAGTAGGCATGCCACTTTCATGCAGAAAGGTTTATCCTAGAAGGAGACAGTGGGAGAAATATTGAACTTAGTGAAGTTCAAGAAAAATAAATAGATATTTCTTAAGCTAATAAATATATAAATAAGAAAGAATCAGAACACTACTCTAATCCATAGGTCTGATAGAGTTCGACCTACATCTATGAGATACGGATTCATTATTGAGAATAATGAAGCCCAACTAATTGAGAATGAAGAATCTCTGACTTATATGAAAGCTGTCATGAGTTGGGACTGAGATAAATGGCTGGATACCATGCAATTCGAGATAGACTCCATGAACACCAATAAATTATGGACTTTGGTGGATGCACCAGAGGGTGTGAACCCTATTGGGTGCAAATGGGTCTATAAGAAAAAGATTGGAGCAGATGGCCAAGTTGAAACCTATAAAGCTAGATTAGTGGCTAAGGATTTCAAGCAAAAATAAGATGTAGATTATGATGAAACATTCTCACATATTGCCAAGCTCAAATTAATTCAGATTATGCTTGCCATAGCAGCATCCTATGATTATGAAATATGGAAAATGGATGTGAAGACCATTTTCCTTAATGATTTTCTTGAGGAGGAGGTCTATATATGACAGCGAGAGGGTTTTATCTCAAATGAAAGACCA
Source organism: Cocos nucifera (assembly GCA_006176705.1). Lineage (NCBI taxonomy): Eukaryota > Viridiplantae > Streptophyta > Magnoliopsida > Arecales > Arecaceae > Cocos > Cocos nucifera. The sequence goes on along the minus strand of QRFJ01000924.1, from coordinate 8,190 downwards.
AATCAAGTATGCAAGCTTAAGAGATCCATTTATGGATTAAAGCAAGCTTCAAGGTGTTGGAACATCCATTTTGATGTTACAGTCAAAAAGTTTGGCTTCATCAAGAATGTGGATGAACCATGTGTGTACAAGAAGACTAGTGGGAGCGCCATAGTTTTCTTGGTTCTATATGTAGATGACATACTCCTCATTGGGAATGATATCCTAATGTTGCAATCGGTCAAGTTATGGCTATCAATTAAGTTTTCCATAAAAGACTTAGGAGAAGCATCCTATATAGTTGGAATAAAGATTTATAGAGATAGATCTAAGAGGATGCTAGACTTGTCCCAGTCTAGGTACATTGACTTAATACTAAAAAGGTTCAGTATGGATGGGAATAAAAGAGGTTATTTACTCATAAGTCAAGGCATACATCTCTCTAAGAAGATATCTCCTAAGACACCTGAAGAGAGAAATAGCATAAGTTCTATTCCTTGTGCTTCGACTATAGGATCAATAATATATGCCATGTTATGTACCAGGCCTGATGTTGCTTATTCTTTAGACATAGCTAGGAGATTTTAGGCTAATCTAGAATAGGATCATTGAAAAGCTGTGAAAAATATTCTTAAGTACTTAAAAAGGACTAAGAATATTTTTTTAGTATATAGTGGATCTGATCTCAAACTAGAAGAATATTCTAACTTTAGTTTTCAATCAGACCCAGATGATAGTAAATCCATTTTAGGATATGTCTTTACTTTGAACGGTAGAGTAGTGAGTTAGAAGATTACCAAACAGTCGACTATAGCTGACTCAACCACTGAGATAGAATACATAGCTACAAATAAAGCCACCAAGAAAGTAGTCTGGATGAAAAAGTTCATCACTGAATTGGATATTGTTCCCAAGATTGAGAACCCAGTACCACTTTACTATGATAATATTGGAGCAGTTGCTCAAGTAAAGAAACCAAGGTCTGTTCATAAGTCCAAGCACATTCTAAGATGCTTCCATCTCATTCATGAAATAATTGAGAGACAAGATGCTGCCATTGAAAGAGTAGATACAAAAAACAATATAGCAGACCCGTTCACTAAGGCTCTACCAAAGCAGCAATTCGATTGCCACCTTGATTGTATGAGATTAAAATATAAGGATGATTGACTTTAGTCCAAGTGGGAGATTGAAAGGAATATGTTCTCAAGCCAATCAAAATTTATATTTTGATGAACTATTCTTTTATCTTCCAAACTCATGTAATGACATTTTCAAATAAATAAAGGCATTTATTTCATCATATGCTGCATCTTAATTATTTATTTAAGATTATGATGAACCTTATTTATTAGAGCTATGGTTTTAGGGTTGTGATGAGATCATATCGGTGAGATTTAAAACCTTAAAATCCTAATTTAAATATTTTTGATTAATAGAACATTGAGTTGGGAATTAATGTTTTCGGTAAGACTGGCACATCCTATGTATGCTTGCTGGAGAGGGTGATTGATCTCACTATCACTTATGTATGACACTAACACAAGGATGTAGGTGCTCATTAGAGAATGAGTTAACTAAATTAATCCAGCTTGAGAATATCTAATGGAGTCTTATCTACATGTCAATAGATGTTTCTTAGAGTGAAAGTTGTGCATGTAATCCTTTGACCTGAGACTACCATAGAACCTTGTATGCATGAATCCATATGTTGGTTCATACTCATTCATAACTTAGTCATGTACAGGATGATCTAGATATGGTGGATTGTATATAGAGGTTATGAGTAGGTCAACAAGAAATCAATCACTCGTAGTAAGAGGAGATCGCATCCTACTTGCTTCAATTAATGATGATTCAGGAAGACTTTGATCAAAGCATGATGAAAATTAAAAATGGTTCCTAATATTTCATTAATTGAATCATCATCATAGGATTGCAATAAAAATGAATATGAAAATGGATTTGACATGATTCCATATCCATAGTCATATTTGGGATGCAGGGCGATTGAAGCTGTTGCACGATAACTTTCCACTCAAGAGTATTTTTGGTATTTCCATCAAAATTTCATATATTTTGGATAGACATGATACGTTGCTAGACGTCAATCTTGTCTTGTGTGTTCAATCAAATTAAAGAATTTAATTTGATTGTTAATTAGAAAGAGTTCTAATTGATCAAATTGGGTTAGCAAGTTTTGACCAAAATCAGTTTGGTTAAGTTCTAACCAAATTAGGTCAAATTGCATTCAGATCTATTGCTGGCTAGATATGGAATCCAATGGTTCACACACAAAGAAATTTGATCAAAGATTTAATTGAAGGAAAAATCCTGATTTCTCGGACCAGGTTCATTCAGATCTGATCGAATCAAGAGATATATTTCAAAAATTTTTCTCTTTGATCCGAATCAGATCTGAAATATTTTAGATTTGATCTTTATTATTTTAATAATTAAAATAAATTTGAATAAATTAAATCAAATTTAATTTACCTTGATGTAGGGTAATCTTATTACCCGTTGATGATCCTATAAGCAGCGGAAGGTTCTGGATCTAGCCATGCAAGTGCCTGGCCTCTACCAGTATCCACTCGGATTGGATCTAGAGATCCTCTTCTTCTCTATCACATCTCTAAAAATCAAAACTGAATCTAATTTGGAGGATCTTCAAAACACCTTTCGAAGATCAGCAGTTGTCCTTCGCAGCAGCGCAGCCTTCTAGCTTTCTATCGCCTTTCTCTCATCTGGATTGCACCAACCAAGATCCCAAACCACTTTGGGTATGGAGAGGAGAGGGAGAAGATGGGCTTGGCATGGAGGAGGAGGAGAGAACCAACCTTGGGGCATGGAGAATTCTCAGATGCTTTTTGAGTTGGGCGCAGGGTCTTATTTATAGACTATGCATGATCCAACTCCTCTTCTTCCTAACAATCACAACCCTTTGTGAAATTAGATCTAAATCTAATTGGTGGGAATAGAGTCCCTTGGATTCCTCCTTAGATGGCGCCTAAGATCAGTCAAACATGGTTCTTAGGAGAAGTCTAATCGGAATCCAAAAAGAAGATGGAGTTCCTATCCAACAAGGACTCCTGGGTGCCTCCAGCTTGGGCACACGCTAAGGGTGGCGTGCGCCCTCCTCCTTGCCAGGTTCTAGCAGGGGGACAAGCCCCCACCAGCTCTCCAATAGGTGCATGACACGTGCATAGAAGTCAAAGTGTCAATGGTCAACATTTGACTAGTCAAAGGTCAACTTTTGATCAAAGTCAAAGGACGAGAAATGGCAGGTATTGTCTTACAAAGTAAGACAACCCTTTTTTGATCTGGACAAGCTCCAGTCAGACCAGGTGAAGGTCTCTGATCGAGCACAAACTCCTTTGGCTCGGTCAGGACAACTATTTATGATAGTAAAAGAAGAACATTAGGTTCAATCAAGTGCTAGCATGATTTCTTTGAACCTAATTGAATCTCATTCAGATCAATTGAACTAGATTAGCTAAATAGATGATCACCAGATTCAAACCCTTGTTTGTGTGACCCAGTTAGGTTCAGTTCTGTATGGTAATGGGATATGTCATGATCTCTATCATCAACATCATCGAAACTTCTTTTGATGGATCAGAACTCTTCTGATTCGAATAGCTAGAATGATCGATCATCTAAATCATTCTAATTGCTCCAAAAATCCACTAGTGACACCTAGCAGTATATGGTGGCAACCCATTAGAGCTGAATGCGAACCTCTTGGTGTAGCTACCTGTGTGATTAAGTTCTTCTATCTTGAGCCCCGATCAGATTAGGGTTCAGGCGAACTCGTCAAACTCTAGTCTCTATCATATGATGTAATCATTCGATTCAAGTTCGATGTGAAAAGCTAAATAGAAACTCTTTTATTATTTCACTCTGCTATGGCCATGGGCTTCTGGACTTAATTCTCATGATCATCACAGGGCTGCTCCTCTACCACCGAGGTAGATAGATTCCATCTTGATGCAAACCAGTTCCTATAATGAACATGCTATAGCCAACATACACCTCAGTGTTCCATATGGCTAGGAGATCGAGTTATGGTGTAGTCAAACTATAACACCCTCAAGGTGAACTATCGATGCATCTTAGGTCAAAGAACCAAACACACCACAGCAGTATCGAATCGGTCATTGACGAGAAGGTAGACTTCCTAATGACTACTCGAGGTGGTCACGCTCAGTGCCCTCATTCTCTAACAAGTACATGTACTCTCGCTCCGATGTCTCCACACCATAGACTTAAGAGTCATCTACTAAAGAGAAGCGATTGTACACCAACCTTCCAGATCAATCACCATCCTTGTGATGATCCTCTGATCGGGAGCATTTTATGAGTTAATAATGATTATTCATATCTTAAATTTTTAACTCTTGAAAATATGAATTATCATTATCATTAACTCAAAGGATGTATCACAGACACTAAATACACATATGTGATAGAAAATAATCCGTTTTATTGATTATAGTCAAAATTATAATTTTGCCCCTAGAAGTGTATTACAAGTGTCAGCTAATTCTAGCTTCTAGGGCACATATATTTAACAATCTTCCACTTATCCTAAAGCCAATTAGCTACAAGTCTAAGTCCCATCTTCTCAAGGTTGGCTTCGATCTTCTGCTGGTCCAACGACTTTGTAAGCGAATCTGCCACATTGTCTGTGGAGTCAACTCTCTTGACCTCGACGTAATCCTTCTCGGGGTAATCGTGGATGAGGTGGTATCGCCGCTCAATGTGCTTGGATTTTTGGTGAGACCTCAGCTCCTTAGCAAGGGCTATGGCACCATTGTTGTCGCAGTATAGAGGAATGGCATCTAATGGCATTACTCTGATTTCTGCAGCAAACTTCTTGTACCAGAATGCTTCCTTCGCAGCCTCTGATGCAACGATATATTCTGCTTTTATGGTGGAATCTGCTATCATGGTTTGCTTGAAACTCTTTCAGCTGATAGCACCACCATTGCACACGAACAGACTCCCAGATGTTGACTTTCGATCATCTACATCGGATATGAAATCCAAGTCTGTGTATCTTTGGACTTGGAGTTCTCCGTTACCAAAGATCAACATCATATCCTTAGTTCTTCCTAAGTACTTAAGGATACATTTCACAAAAATCCAGTGTTCTTCATCAGGATTTGACTGATATCTGCTTGTGACACTCACAGCATAGACTATATCAGGTTGGGTACATAGCATGGCATACATGAGGCTCTCTATTGTAGAAGCATAAGGGATCTTGCTCATGCGTTCTATTCCCTCAGGTGTGCTAGGGCACATCTTCTTGGAAAGATGAATACCATGTCTGGAGGGTATTAATCTCCCTCTTAGAGTTTTCCATACTAAACCTCTTTAATACTTCCTCTATGTACATCTTCTATGAAAGTCCTAGCATCCTATTCGGTCTATCCCTATAGATCTTAATTCTTAGAATAAAGGATGCTTCACCTAGATATTTCATGGAGAATTCCTTGGACAACCATATTTTGATTGTTGTCATCATGGGAATATCATTCCCAATAAAGAGGATGTCATCCACGTACAATACGAGGAAGACAACAGCGCTCCCACTGACCTTTTTGAAGACATGGTTTCTCTTCATTTTTGATGAAATCAAACTTTTTGATCACATCATTGAAATGAGTGTTCCAGCTCCAAGATGCTTGCTTAAGTCCATATATGGACATTTACAGCTTGCAAACCTTGTGATTAGTATCACTGGATGTGAAACCTAGTGGCTGTTCCATATAGATATCTTTCTCAAGATATTCATTTAAGAATATCGTTTCCACATCCATTTGTCATATTTCATAATCGAAATAGGCTGCAATAGCAGGTAATGTGCGGATGGATTTTAGCATAGCCACTAGAGAAAAGGTATCCTGATAGTCAATGCCTTCGCATTGACTATAACGTTTTGCCACTAGTCTAGCCTTGAAGGTCTCCACATTCCCATCTGCACCAATATTTTTCTTGAAGATCCATTTACATCCAATAGGTACTATACCTTCTGGTGGATCTACCAAGGTCCAGACTTCGTTTGAGTGCATCGAGTCAATTTTTGACTGCATTGCCTCTAGCCATTTCTCGGAGTTGATATTTGATATCGCCTCGTTGTAGGTTTTAGGATCATCACCATGAGCACCATTACCTAGGAGGAACATTTTCTCTACTTTCTCTGAAATAATACCTAAGTATCTTTTTGGGGGACGGGAAACTCTTTTCGATCTACGAGGTGGAGGAGGTAGTGTTCTTATTGGCTCAACCTGATTTGGTTCCAATTTGTCCTTAGCTCATTATACTTATGAGACTTTCTCATCAAGTTTGATCTGCTTTCCAATGTCTCTATCTTGAATAAACTATTTTTCAAGAAAGATGGCATGTCGACTCACAATTACATTATGGTCTTCTGGAATGTAGAAATAGTATCCTAATGACTCTTTAGGAAATCCTATGAATCGAGCTCTGAAGGACCTAAACTCTAACTTATCCACTTGTTGTCTTTTGACATGAGCCAGACAACCCCAAATTCTGAGATGACTCAGACTTGGTTTCTTACCATGCCATATCTTATATGGTATGGTAGGAATGGTTTTAGAGGGAACCCTATTCAGTAGATAAATTGAAGTTAACAATGAATATCCTTAAAGAAAATTAGGGAGGTCTGTGAAGCTCATCATGGATCGGACCATATCCAATAGAGTCCGATTTCTCCATTCTAAAATCCCATTGAGTTGAGGTGTTCCTGGTGGAGTCCATTAAGAGACTATGCCATCTTTTTTAAGATAGTATAGGAATTCTCGACTAAGGTATTCACCTCCTCGATCTGATCGAAGAACTTTAATTAGTTTTCCAATTTATTTTTCTACTTCATGTCTGAATTTTTTGAACTTTTCAAAAGCTTCAGACTTGTGTCTCATAAGATACACATATCCATACGTAGACAGATCATCGATAAAGATAATGAAGTAGACAAAATTGCCTCTAGTCGGCACATCAAATGGGCCGCACACATCAATATGTACTAGGGCAAGGAGATCTATGGCCCTTTCCCCATGTCCAATAAAAGGAAGTTTAGTCATTTTGCCTTGAAGATAAGATTCACAAGTTGGATATGACTTGGAAGTCAACGGACTCAATAGCCCATTTTTCTCCAATTTGTTGATCCTATCTTCTGCTATATGACCTAATCTCATGTGCCACAGATATCTATCATTTGGACTATCCCTAGGTCATTTGGCATTCACGTTTTGCTCGATAGTTAGAATAGATACATCAATATGTAGCTGATAAAGACCGTTAATAGGAAAACCATTTGCAATTTTATTTCTTTCATAAAGAATGTTACAATGGTCCTTAAAGAAGGTAATCATATAGCCTTATAGTGCTAAGCATGAAACAGAAATTAAATTCCTACTAGCTGCAGGCATATAATAACAGTCTTTCAACATTAAGCCTAAACCAGATGGTAATCGAAGAGGGTATGTTTTCACTACCACTGCAGCAACTCTTGCTCCATTATCGATGCGTAGGATCATGTCTCCATCCCTCAGCCTCCTGCTATTCTCAAGATCCTGCATGGAAGTGCACAGATGAGCACTAAAATCAGAGTCAAGCACCCAACTGGATGCAGAAGAAACCATAAGGTTAGCTCAATAACGAGCATACCTCCAGAAGGACCTTCCTTCTTGTTCTTCAGGGTGGCCAGGTAAGTAGAGCAGTTCTACTTCCAATGGTCGTCGCTGTTGCAATGGAAATACTTTCCTTTGACATCGACCTTCTTCTTTGGCTCTGCCTTCTTCTTCTTTCCTCCTTCCCCCTTTTGCTTTTTTGTAGACTTCTTTTTCTTTCCAGAAGACTTTCTTTTGGAAAAAGTCCATTCCACAGCAAGAACTGAGCCTTTCATAGAAAACTCAGTGGTGACCAGCATATTCATTAATTCGGCCAAGGAATTTTGAACTTTATGTATGTGGTAATTCATGATGAATTGCCCATATGCATCAGTCAAGGATTGCAGAATAATATCATTCCATAGATCCAAGTCAAATTTCACACCGTGCTTCTCAAGCTCTTCCAAATCCTTAATCATCATCAGATAGTGATCTTAGACTGACTGCCCATCACGCATCTTAGCCTTAAAAAGTCATTTCGTGACTTGATATTTGGCTGTGCGACTCTGTT
>QRFJ01000923.1:333933-490263 GCA_006176705.1 Cocos nucifera | reverse complement strand
GGTGCCAAATGGGAATGTGGAGACATCAAGGCTAGGGATAGTGGCAAAAGGTTATTCTGGAAGGATGATTATCAAGATAACTTTTCCTCAGTAGCTATGCTAAAATCCATCGCACATTGCTTGCTGTTGCAGCCTATTTCGAGTAGAAAGTATGGCATAGTAACGTGAAAAGGTGCATTCCTAAATGGATATCTTGAGGAAGATTATCTATATGGACAGCCACTAGGTTCACAATCCATGATACTGATCACAGAGTTGTAGGCTGCAAAGTCCAATATGGACTTAAGCAAGCATCTCGGACTGGGAACCACTCGTTTCAAGATTTGATCAAAAATGTTTGGTTTATAGAAATGAAGAAGGAATGATGTTTTCAAAAGGTGTTACGTGGGAGCGCTGTTGTCTTCCTCGTTATTGTACGGTGGATGACATCCTCCTTATTGCGAATGATATTCATGTTAACATCAGTCAGATGTGAGTTGTCTAGAAATTCTCATGAAAGACCTAGGTGAGCATCCTTTTATTCTAAGAATTAAGGTTAATAGGATAGACGAATAATAGGATGCTGGATTTCACAGGAGATGTACATAGAGAAAGTACTAAGAGGTTAGTATTGGAAAACTCTAAGAGGGGTTTATACCTTCAGAACATGTATTATTTTCAAAAGATGTGCCTTAGCAGCCTGAGGAAATAGATGATGAGGCAGATCCTTTTTGCTTCTTGCAATAGGACGAGCTTCATGTATGCCATGCTATGTTACAACGACTGATATGATGCCCATGTGTGAGTTGTCCACAAGCGATATCAGTCAAATCCAGGTAAAGAACCTGGACTTCTGTGAAATGTATCCTTAAGTACTTGAGAAGAACTAAGGATATGATGCTGATCTTTGGTAACGGAGAACTCCAAGTCCACGGATACACAGACTCGGATTTCATGTCCGATATAGATGATCGAAAGTCGACATCTGAAAGTCTGTTTGTGTGTATTGGTGGAGCTATCATCTGGAAGAGTTCCAAGCAAACGGTGATAGCAGATTTCACCATGGAAGCAGAATATATCGCTGCATCAGAGGCTGCAAAAGAAGCATTCTGGTATAAGAAGTTTGCTGCAAAAATCGAAGTAATGCCATCAGATGCCATTCCTCTATACCTGCGACAACAATGGGCGCCATAGGCCCTTGCTAAGGAGCCGAAGTCTCACAGAAATCCAAGCATATTGAGTGGCCATATCACCTCATCCGCGATACCTCGAAAAATATTATGTCGAGATCAAGAGAGTCAACTCCACAGATAATGTGGCAACCCACTTACAAAGCCGTTGGGCCAGCAGAAATCGAAGCCTACCTCTGAGAAGATGGGACTTAGACTTGGAGCCAAATTGGTTTAGGACAAGTGGAGATTGTTAGATATATGTGCCTTAGAAGCCAGAATTGGCTGACACTTGTAATACACTTCTAGGGCAAAAATTATAATTTGACTAAAAGTAATAAATGGGTTATTTTCTATCACATATGTGTATTTAGTATCTGTGATACATCCTTTTGAGTTAATGGCAATGATAATTCATATTTTCAAGAGTTAAAATTTAAGACATGAATAATGCATTATTAACTCATAAATTGCTTCCGACATAAGATCATCATGAGGATGGTGATTGATCCGGAAGGTTGGTGTACAATCGCTTCTCTTTAGTAGATGAGTCTTGAGTCTCGGTGTGGAGACACCGGAGCGAGAGTACAGGTACTCGTTAGGAGAAACGAGGGCACTGAGCGTGACCACCTCGAGTAGTCATTAGGGAGTCTACCTTCTCGTCAATGACTGACTCGATGCTGCAGTAGTGTATCTGGTTCTTTGACCTGAGATGCATCGGCAGTTACCTTGAGGGTGTTATAGTTTGACTCTACACCATTTACTCGGTCTCCTAGCCATATGGATCCTGAGGTGTATGTTGGCTATGGACATGTTCATTGTAGGAATGGATGACATCAAATGGAATCTATCTCTACTCGGTGGTAGAGGAGCAGCCCTATGATGATCATGAGAATCAGTCCAGAAATTCATGGCATGGTAGAGTGAAATAATAGAAAGAGTTTCTATTTAGATTTTCACATTGGATTGAATCGAAGGATTACATATATGACAGAGACTAGGGTTTGACGAGTTTACCTTAACCCTAATCTGATCAGGCTTAAGATAGAAGGACTGAAATCACATAGGTAGCTGCACCAGAGTTCGCATTCAGCTCTGATGGTGGTTGCCACCATATACTTGCTAGGTGTCATTGGTGGATTTTGGAGCAATTAGAATGATTTAGATGATCGATCATTCTAGCTGTTTGAATCAGAAGAGTTTTGATCCATCGAAGGAGTTTCGATGATGTCAATGATTAGAGATCATGACATATCCATTATCATACAGAACTGAACCTAACTGGGTCACACAAACAAGGGTTTGAATCTGGTGATCATCAATTGAACTGATCTAGTTCAATTGATCTGAATGAGATTCAATTTGGTTCAAGGAAATCGTGCTAGCACTCGATTGAACCTAACGTTCTTCTTTTGCTATCATAAAAGAATTGTTCCTGTCTGAGCCAAAGGGTTTTTGCTCAATCAGAGGCCTTCATATGGTCTGACTGGAGGTTGTCCAAGTCAGAAAAGGTTGTCTTATTTGTAAGACATTACCTGCCATTTTAACTGCCATTTCTTGTTCTTGACTTAGTCAAAAGTCTACCTTTGACTGGTCAAACGTTGACCATTGATCCTTTGACTTTTGACCAATGTCATCACCTATTGGAGAGTCGGTGGGGGCCTGTCCTCTGTCGAACCTAGCAAGGAGGAGGGCGCACGCCAAGGGTGGCGTGAGCCCAAGTTTGGAGGAGTCTTTGGAGTCTTGTTGGACAAGGACTCCACCTCTCTTTTGGATTCCAATTCGAGTTCTCCCTAAACCAACTTTGACTGGTCTTAGGCGCCCTCTAGTAGGAATCCAGGGGACTCTATCCACCAATCAGATTTAGATCTGATTTCATAAAGGGTTGTGATTGTTGGGATAAGAGAAGCTGGATCACAGTCAGTCTATGAAATAAGACCCTGTCCCAACTCAAACACAGTAATTGAATTGAGATCAAAGTTTCCCATGCCCAAGGCTACCTCTCCCCTCTTCCTCCATGACAAACCATCTTCTCCCCTTGCTCTCCACATCAAAAGGAGTTTTGGACCTTGGTTGGTGCCGATCCAGATCAAAGAAGGCGATCAAAAGCAAGAAGGCTGCACGCTGCAAAGGACGACTATAGATCTTCAAAGGGAGTTTTTGAAGATTCCTCTAGATCAGATTCAGATCTAATTTTTGGAGGTGTGATAGAGAAGAAGAGGATCTCTAGATCCAGCCCGAGTGGATACCGGTAGAGGCCAGGCGCTTGCGTGGCTAGATCCAGAACCTTCCGCTGCAAACAGGATCATCAACAGGGTAATAGGATTACCCAAATTCAGGTAAATTAAATTTGATTTAGTTTATATTTATTTTATTTATATTATTAAAATAATAAAATTAGATCTGAAACATCCCAGATCTGATTAAGATCGAGAGAAAAAATTTTAAAATATATCTCTCGATCTGATCAGATCTGAATGAACCTAGTCCGGGAAATCAGGATTTCCCTTCAAAAAGTTGATCTTTGACTGATCAAATATTGACCATTGATACTTTGACTTCTATCCACGTGTCATGCACCTATTGGAGAGCTGGTGGGGGCTTGTCCCCCTGCCAGAAACTGGCAAGGAGGAGGGCGCACGCCAAGGGTGGTGTGCGCCCAAGTTTGAGGCACCCAAGAGTTTCTATTGGATAGGGACTCCATTTTCTTTTTGGATTCCGATTAGACTCTTCCTAAGAACCAACTTTGACTGGTCTTAGGTGCCATCTAAGGATGAATCCAAGGGACTCTATTTCTACTAATCAAATTTAGATCTAATTTCATCAAGGGTTGTGACTGGTTGGGAAGAAGAGGAGTTGGATCATGAATAGTCTATAAATAAGACCCTGCACCCAACTCAAAAAGAGAATACAATTCCCACACCCCAAGGCTGCCTCTCTCTTCCTCCTCCATGCCAAGTCCATCTTCTCCCTCTCCTCTCCATGCCCAAAGAAGTTTGGGATCTCAGTTGGTGCAATCTAGATGAGAGAAAGGCGATAGAAAGCTACAAGGCTGCACTGCTGCAAAGGACAACTGCTGATCTTCGAAAGCTATTTTAAAGATCCTCCAAATCAGATTCAGATCTGATTTTTGGAGACATGATAGAGAAGAAGAGGATCTCCAGATCCAGCCCGAGTGGATACCAGTAGAGGCCAAGCACTTGCATGGCTAGATCCAGAACCTTCCGCTGCTTACAGGATCATCAATGGATAATAGGATTACTCTACATCAAGGTAAATTAAATTTAATTTAATTTATCTATATTTTATTTTAATTATTAAAATGATAAAAATTAGATCTGAAATATTTTAGATCTAATTTAGATCAAAGAAAAAATTTTTTAAAATATATCTCTTGATCCGATCAGATCTGAACGAACCTGATCCGAAAAATCAGGATTTTCCTACAAGTGTAAGGCTAGAAAATGATTTGTCTTTCATTTACTTGGATATTTTTAAATACATTAGCATAAAAAAAAAGAAGAAGAAAGATGCACGATCTTTGGGAATCTAGACCTTGGACAGCTCGGCAATAGGAGAAGTCGGAGCATCTTCATTCGCATTCAGTTTATGGACAGGCTCGAGTGCTGCAGCAATGGGTTCGGGAGCTTTCGAGATGGCTCCCATGTTTGAAGAAGAAGAGATGTTGGCTAGGACAACTCTAACCCCGAGGGATGAAGAATCAGCTCTATCGTCGGGCTCTTCCATCAAGAGGTCCAAATCTACCTCAAAAAAATTCTCAGCAACCCTCCCCAAGTAGATCTGGAACCCCTCGATGAAGGCCTCCTATGCTAAAGCTATTTTAATGTCCTCCATGTTCCTAGAGGACTTGAAGCTTTCGATTGCTCACTCCACTGCCGTGTCGATCCCTTCCTATACCTTCCTCTTTTCCTCCTCCTCCTGAGCTAGAGTAGTACTCATGTTTGTCGCCTTCTCACACTCCGCCCTCAACTTTTCTCGAAGGTGCTTGACCTTGATGGATTGGATTTTCGAAGCCACCCTCATGCTCTCGACTTCGGTCCAGGCCTTCTCGACCTCTGCATGAGCTTCCTTAAGGGCCTTCGAGGCTTCGGCCCACCTCTAACCGACTGCCTCAAAGTGGGCGAAGAGATAATGCCTGAGCTATAATAGGAAACCAAGTTAAAATTAAGGAGCCCTGACTTGGAAAATGAAAAAGAGCCCAAACTAAGACTATGAGAGAGAAGACTACCTCAAGGTAGGCAGCGAAGGACTCATCAAATCTCTCGACGTCGCTCTTCCGCAGCATCTTCATCATAATGTGGGGGAGAATACTCCCCTTCATGAATGATTGGATGACCTCCCAATCATCGAGAAAAGCTTGTTCTTGGTCGGGACCCCCACTTTCGGAGCTCCCGATCCTTCTTCCGACCTTCTTACCGATAGCCCTCTTCTTCCTTTTTTTTGTGGCTTCCTCCAACTGGAGGGGAGTAAATGAAGTGACCTCTTCGGACGGGGTCTAGCTTGGTACGGTGGTAGCAGGCTTGGGGGCGGGCATGGCGTGGATCGACACGGCATGGCTGGACTCACCTATGCGGGCCTTCTTTGAAAGATCCCTAGTGGGGCCACCTTTCCTCTTGAGGGATTTAAGTCCCTTTGTCAGACGGTCTCGCTCTTCAAGAGTCATCTCTGTAAAGGATAAAAATCAAAGTCAAGAAAGGTCAAAGAAAAGTCAAGGTCTGGACAAAGAATATCCCATAACTGACCAAAAAAAAAAAAAAGAGTACCTGCCGGATTTAGGGGACTGAGGTTGAGGTTATACAGGATCTATTCATCCAAAAGATCGGGGATTGGCGGAATGTTAAAGCCCTTCACTATATCGACCAAACTTTGATCCTCGCTTTCTAGCCCTAAAGCTCGGTGGATCGAGTTTCTTGATTGTTTTTGGCTGGATACAGTGGCTCAGTTGCACCGAGAAGACGCAACCATGTCTATTAGGCATTGGATGCTATGGGCTGGAGGATGAGTTGGGCTCAATATTTCGGATACGGTGAGAGACTCAATTAGGAACCCAGTCTATGCAAATGGTGGGTCTGACTTAACTAAGGAGTGGATCAATATTTCGGATACGGTGAGATTCATGAATTAGAGACCAAGTTTGGGTGCACCATGATTAGAGAATCATTGAACAAGAGTTGTTCACTCATTGGCTAACCCATCACCAATAACTGTTAGGTGAGGTGATGAGTCAGTTGGTGAGACCGCACCACCCACTAGAAATCATTAATCATGAAGATTTTTGCATCTCTACAGAGGGAGTGTAGGGATCCGAGAAAATAGTGGGAGCTAATTTGTTTAAAAATAAAATCCCTAAACAAATTGGTCAAGTCAAAATTATAATATCTAACTAGAATCTTTGACTCTCTACAGGAAAATGTCTGCGTCCAACCCATTGGCACGTATCCTGGACACACATAGACTGACCGGACCCAATTATAAAGATTGGCTCAGGAACTACAAAATTATTTTGGGTTCTGAGAAGTTAACCCATGTTTTGGACCAGGACCCTCCCACCTTACCAGTCCGTCCATCTGTTGAACAGAGAGCATCTCTGGAAAAATGGATAGACGAAGATAATAAGGCCAGATATTACATGTTGGGCTCGATGTCTGATGAGCTCCAGCGCCAACATGAAGATATCGGGACTGCTCGCCAAATGTTGGCTCACCTGCAGGAGATGTTTGGTGAACAGAGTCGCGCAGCCAAATATCAAGTCACGAAATGACTTTTTAAGGCTAAGATGCGTGATGGGCAGTCAGTCCAAGATCACTGTCTGACAATGATCAAGGACATGGAAGAGCTTGAGAAGCTCGGTGTGAAGTTGGACTTGGACCTGCAGAACGATATTATTCTGCAATCCTTGACTGATGCATATGGGCAATTCATCATGAATTACCACATGCATAAACTTCAAAATTCCTTGGCCGAATTAATGAATATGCTGGTTACCGCTGAGCTTTCTATGAAAGGTTCTAAAGGCTCAGTTCTTGCTATGGAACGGACTTCTTCCAAAAGAAAGTCTTATGGAAAGAAAAAGAAGTCTGTGAAAAAGCAAAAGGTGGAAGGATCAAAGAAGAAGAAGGCAGAGCCGAAGAAAAAGGCCGATGTCAAAGGAAAGTGTTTCCATTGCAACAGCGACGGCCATTGGAAGCGGAACTGCCCTACTTACCTGGCCACCCTGAAGAACAAGAAGGAAGGTCCTTCTGGAGGTATGCTCGTTATTGAGTCTAACCTTACGGTTTCTTCTGCATCCAGTTGGGTGCTTGACTCTGGTTCTAGTGCTCATCTGTGCACTTCTATGCAGGGTCTTGAGGATAGCAGGAGGCTGAGGGATGGAGACATGATCCTACGTGTCGGTAATGGAGCAAGAGTTGCTGCAGTAGCCGTGGGAACATACCCTCTTCGATTACCATCTGGTTTAGACTTAGTTTTGAAAGACTGTTATTATGTGCCTGCAGCTAGCAGGAATTTGATTTCTGTTTCATGCTTAGCACAAGAAGGCTATGTGATTACCTTCTTTAAGGACCATTGTAACATTCTTTATGAAAGAAATAAAATTGCAAATGGTTTCCTTATTAATGGTCTTTATCAGCTACATATTGATGTACCTATTTTAACTATCGAGCAAAACGTGAATGCCAAACGACCTAGGGATAGTCCAAATGATAGATATCTATGGCACCTGAGATTAGGTCATATAGCAGAAGATAGGATCAACAAATTGGAGAAAAATGGGCTATTGAGTCCATTGACTTTCGAGTCATATCCAACTTGTGAATCTTGTCTTCAAGGCAAAATGACTAAACTCCCTTTTGTTCGACATGGGGAAAGGGCCACAGATCTCCTTGCCCTAGTACATACTGATGTGTGCGGCCCATTTGATGTGCCGGCTAGAGGCAATTTTGTCTACTTCATTATCCTTTACCGATGATCTGTCTAGGTATGGGTATGTGTATCTTATGAGACACAAGTCTGAAGCTTTTGAAAAGTTCAAAGAATTCAGACATGAAGTAGAAAAACAAACTGAAAAACCCATTAAGGTTCTTCGATCAGATCGAGGAGGTGAATACCTTAGCCGGAAATTCCTAGACTATCTAAAGGAAAATGGCATAGTCTCTCAATGGACTCCACCAGGAACACCTCAACTCAACGGGTTTCAGAATGGAGAAATCGGACTCTATTGGATATGGTTCGATCCATGATGAGCTTCACAGACCTCCCTGATTTTCTTTGGGGACACTCATTGTTAACTTCAATCTTATCTACTGAATAGGGTTCCCTCTAAAACCGTTCCTACCACACCGTATGAGATATGGCACGGTAAGAAACCAAGTCTGAGTCATCTCAGAATTTGGGGTTGTCCGGCTCATGTCAAAAGACAACAAGCGGACAAGTTAGAGTTTAGGTCCTTCAGAGCTCGATTCATAGGATATCCTAAAGAGTCATTAGGATACTATTTCTACATTCCAGAAGACCACAATGTGATTGTGAGTCGACATGCCATCTTTCTTGAAAAATAGTTTATTCAAGATAGCGGCATTGGAAAGCAGATCAAGCTTGATGAGAAAGTCTCACAAGTACAACGAGCTAAGGACCAATTGGAACCAAATCAGGTTGAGCCAATAAGAACACTACCTCCTCCACCTCGTAGATCGGAAAGAGTTTCCCATCCCCCTGAAAGATACTTAGGTATTATTTCAGAGGAAGTAGAGGAAATGTTCCTCGTAGGTAATGGTGCTCATGGTGATGATCCCAAAACCTACAACGAGGCGATATCAGATATCGACTCCGAGAAATGGCTAGAGGCAATGCAGTCAGAAATTGACTCGATGCACTCAAACCAAGTCTGGACCTTGGTAGATCCACCAGAAGGTATAGTACCTATTGGGTGTAAATGGATCTTCAAGAGAAAGATTGGTGCAGATGGGAATGTGGAGACATTCAAGGCTAGACTAGTGGCAAAAGGTTATAGTCAACGCGAAGGCATTGACTATCAGGATACCTTTTTCCCAGTAGGCTATGCTAAAATCCATCCGCACATTGCTTGCCGTTGCAGCCTATTTCGATTATGAAATATGGCAAATGGACGTGAAAACGGCATTCCTTAAATGGATATCTTGAGGAAGATATCTATATGGAACAGCCGCTAGGTTTCACATCCAGTGATACTGATCACAAGGTTTGCAAGCTGCAAAGGTCCATATATGGACTTAAGCAAGCATCTCGGAGCTGGAACACTCATTTCAATGATGTGATCAAAAAGTTTGGTTTCATCAAAAATGAAGAGGAACCATGTGTTTTCAAAAAGGTCAGTGGGAGCGCTGTTGTCTTCCTCGTATTGTACGTGGATGACATCCTCCTTATTGGGAATGATATTCCCATGTTGACAACAGTCAAAATATGGTTGTCCAAGGAATTCTCCATGAAAGACCTAGGTGAAGCATCCTTTATTCTAGGAATTAAGGTCTATAGGGATAGACCGAATAGGATGCTAGGACTTTCACAGAAGATGTACATAGAGAAAGTACTAAAGAGGTTTAGTATGGAAAACTCTAAGAGGGGATTAATACCCTTCAGACATGGTATTCATCTTTCCAAGAAGATGTGCCCTAGCACACCTGAGGAAATAGAACGCATGAGCAAGATCCCTTATGCTTCTGCAATAGGGAGCCTCATGTATGCCATGCTATGTACACGACCTGATATAGCCCATGCTGTGAGTGTCACAAGCAGATATCAGTCAAATCCAGGTGAAGAACACTGGACTTCTGTGAAATGTATCCTTAAGTACTTGAGAAGAACTAAGGATATGATGTTGGTCTTTGGTAATGGAGAACTCCAAGTCCAGGGATACACAGACTCGGATTTCATGTCCGATATAGATGATCGAAAGTCGACATCTGGGAGTCTGTTTGTGTGCAATGGTGGTGCTGTCAGCTGAAAGAGTTTCCAAGCAAACCGTGATAGCAGATTCCACCATGGAAGCAGAATATATCGCTGCATCAGAGGCTGCGAAGGAAGCATTCTGGTACAAGAAGTTTGCTATAAAAATCGGAGTAATGCCATCAGATGCCATTCCTCTATACTGCGACAACAATGGCGCCATAGCCCTTGCTAAGGAGCCAAGGTCTCACCAGAAATCCAAGCACATTGAGCGGCGATACCACCTCATCCGCGATTACCTCGAGAAGGGTTACGTCGAGGTCAAGAGAGTCAACTCCACAGATAATGTGGCAGACCCACTTACAAAGCCGTTGGGCCAGCAGAAGATCGAAGCCCACCTTGAGAAGATGGGACTTAGACTTGTAGCCAATTGGCTTTAGGACAAGTGGAAGATTGTTAGATATATGTGCCCTAGAAGCCAGAATTGGCTGACACTTGTAATACACTTCTAGGGGCAAAATTATAATTTTGACTAAAATCAATAAAATGGGTTATTTTCTATCACATATGTGTATTTAGTGTCTGTGATACATCCTTTGAGTTAATGGTAATGATAATTCATATTTTCAAGAGTTGAAAATTTAAGACATGAATAATCATTATTAACTCATAAAATGCTCCCGACCATAGGATCATCACGAGGATGGTGATTGATCCGGAAGGTTGGTGTACAATCGCTTCTCTTTAGTAGATGAGTCTTGAGTCTACGGTGTGGAGACACCGGAGCGAGAGTACAGGTACTCGTTAGAGAACGAGGGCACTGAGCGTGACCACCTCGAGTAGTCATTAGGGAAGTCTACCTTCTCGTCAATGACTGACTCGATGCTGCAGTAGTGTGTCTGGTTCTTTGACCTGAGGTGCATCGGCAGTTCACCTTGAGGGTGTTATAGTTTGACTACACCATTACTCGGTCTCCTAGCCATATGGAACCCTGAGGTGTATGTTGGCTATAGCATGTTCATTGTAGGAACTGGATTGCATCAAGATGGAATCTATCTACCTCGGTGGTAGAGGAGCAGCCCTATGATGATCATGAGAATCAAGTCCAGAAGCCCATGGCCATGGCAGAGTGAAATAATAGAAAGAGTTTCTATTTAGATTTTCACATTGGACTCGAATCGAATGATTACATCATATGACAGAGACTAGGGTTTGACGAGTTCACCTTAACCCTAATCTGATCGGGGCTCAAGATAGAAGAACTTAATCACACAGGTAGCTGCACCAAGAGGTTCGCATTCAGCTCTGATGGGTTGCCACCATATACTGCTAGGTGTCACTGGTGGATTTTGGGAGCAATTAGAATGATTTAGATGATCGATCATTCTAGCTGTTCGAATCAGAAGAGTTCTGATCCATCGAAAGGAGTTTCGATGATGTCGATGATAGAGATCATGACATATCCCATTACCATACAGAACTGAACCTAACTGGGTCACACAAACAAGGGTTTGAATCTGGTGATCATCAATTGAACTGATCTAGTTCAATTGATCTGAATGAGATTCAATTAGGTTCAAGGAAATCGTGCTAGCACTCGATTGAACCTAACGTTCTTCTTTTGCTATCATAAATAAGTCGTCCTGTCTGAGCCAAAGGAGTTTGTGCTCAATCAGAGGCCTTCATATGGTCTGACTGGAGGTTGTCCAAGTCAGAAAAGGTTGTCTTATTTTGTAAGACATTACCTGCCATTTTTGGTCACCTGCCATTTCTTGTTCTTTGACTTTGGTCAAAAGTCTACCTTTGACTGGTCAAATGTTGACCATTGACACTTTGACTTTTGACCACATGTCATGCACCTATTGGAGAGCTGGTGGGGGCCTGTCCCCCTGCCAGAACCTGGCAAGGAGGAAGGGCGCACGCCACCCTAGGCGTGTGCCCAAGTTGGAGGCGCCTAGGAGTCCTTGTTGGACAAGGACTCCATCTCCCTTTTTGGATTCCAATTAGAGTTCTTCTAAGAATCCAACTTTGACTGGTCTTAGGCGCCCTCTAAGGAGGAATCCAGGGGACTCTATTCCCACCAATCAGATTTAGATCTGATTTCACAAAGGGTTGTGATTGGTTGGGAAGAAGAGGAGTTGGATCACAGCTTAGTCTATAAATAAGACCCTGCGCCCAACTCAGATTATGAACATGAATGATTGAGAATCATAATTCCCATGCCCCAAGGCTGCCTCTCCCCTCTTCCTCCATGCCAAACCTCCTTCTCCTTCTCCTCTCCACGTCCAAAAGGAGTTTTGGACTTTGGTTGGTGCGATCCAGATCAAAGAAAGGCGATCAAAAGCAAGAAGGCTGCGCTGCTGCAAAGGACGACTGCTGATCTTCAAAAGGAGTTTTGAAGATCCTCCAGATCAGATCCAGATCTGATTTTTGGAGACATGATAGAAAAAAAGAGGATCTCCAGATCCAGCCCAAGTGGATACCGATAGAGGCCAGGCACTTGCGTGACTAGATCCAAAATCTTCCGCTGCATACAGGATCATCAACAGGGTAATAGGATTACCCAAATCCGGTAAATTAAATTTGATTTAATTTATCCTTATTTATTTTATTTATTAAAATAATAAGAATTAGATCTGAAACATTTCAGATCTGATACAGATCAAAGAAAAAAAATGAAATATATCTCTTGATCTGATCAGATCTGAACGAACCTGGACCGGGAAATCAGGATTTTCGTTCAATCCGGATCAAAGCAAAATCGTAAAATAATGCTCGAAAAGCTAGGAAAATAAAGCGCAAAAACTTCTACAAAGAGACCTAAGGAGCGAAAAGTAGAGAATACAGGAATAACTTGGGAAAGGATAGCGAAGCTGACCTAAGTCAATTGGAAAAGGCAGGGAGATGATGAAGGCCATAGAAGACAGATAGGAGAACACCTAGGATCAAAGGAAGCAGAAGAGAATGCCTAAGCTCTCGCACGATGGAAAGAAGAAAACCAGAAGAAGAGGAGAAAGAAGATTTTGGAAGAGGTAATGACTTGGGGGAAGGAAACGAGTTAAATAGCCCTGAGGATTCTAGGTGGTTATGATTACAAATCCCCTTAGACCGGTCTATGGTCGATGCGTGCCTCCTCTATCATGGCAAAGACTGGCGGTGGACAGGCCCATAATGACGCCATACCCTGGGCAGAGTTTTGGTGTAGAGCTCCAAAGAGGTCTCTTTAGGTCGCCTCAAATTTATAAAGCTTCAACGCCAGCGCAGAAGCACCAAAAAATGCCTCGCCCTAGCGAGCATAGGAAATGGAAAGGAACTTTGGCAGTCACACTCGGTACTCCCTTCCCTTGAACTTCAAACTCGGGAGTAGGAGGACAAGTATTGTGAATAAACCCACTCCTGCCGAAGTTTGGCTAGATGCTTGATCTCGAAAGGATCCTGCCCGACAGCAGCCTCCATGATTAAACCTCAGGCCTCCTCTAGTATTTGAGCTCCTTCCCAACTCCTTCCCCAGTCAGACTCCTATAACAGTCAAACTCCTATCAGACTTTTCCTTCAGTCGGACTCCTCCAATAGTTGGACTCCTGAACTTTTTCTTCAGCCAAAACTTTTTCAATAGTCGAACTTCTCCCAAACTCCTCTCACAATCGGACTCATCCAACAGCTGAACTCCTACCGAACTTCCCCTCCAATCGGACTCCTCTAGTAGTTGAAGTCCTTCCGAACTTCTCCTTTAGTCAAAATCCTCCAATGATCGAGCTCTTCCCAGACTTTTTCTTCAGTCGAACTCCTCCAATAGTCAAACTCCTTTCGAACTCCTCCAGCAGTCGAACTCCTTCTGAACTCCTCCCCCAGCTAGACTTCTACAATAGTCGAACTCCTTTCAGACTTTTCCTTCAGCCGAACTCCTCCAACAATCAAACTCCTTCCAGATTTCTCCTTCAGACGAACTCCTCCAAACAGCTAAATTCTCTTCGAACTCCATCCAGCAGCCCTAGAGGACTTCGACACTCATCCTCAATATAGCCAAAAGAATCATCAATCTCTACCATCTAAGCTTCCACCGTTGAACCCTGACAAACTCGCATGTTGCGACAACAGACACTATCCTCCGTAACAAACTCCATGCAGCCCTGAACGGTCCACTATCGAATGGTTACGGCTGTCACTATTAGTTTGTTACAGGCTCCATCTATATAAGAGATCCTCCAAATATATTTTTTCTTAGAAGCTCTCCTTCTCTTCCTCAAAACTCTACTAGAATTCCTCTACGTATTCCATTTCTATTAGCCGAAAGAGCTAACTTGATCGTCGGAGGATCTTGCTAGAGCCACCATCCTAGACTCCAGATAAGACTTATTTTGCAGGTCCCAACGGCAACCTCGTCTTCTCTAAATCCAGTTTCAACTCCGACGATGGTCAGATTTTGCACTAATAATACCTATCATTTAGACTATCCCTAGGTTGCTTTAATCCTATGGCATTCATATTTTGCTCAATATTAAAAATAGAAATATCAATATATAACTGATAGAGACTATTTATAAGAAAATCACTTATAATTTTATTTATTTTATAAAAAATATTATAATGATCCTTAATAAAACTAATTATATAGCCTTCTTGTGCTAAACATTAAATAGAAATCAAATTCCTACATGCTGCAGGCACATAAAAATAATCTATAAGAACTAAATCTAATCCTAATGATAGTCAAAGAGGATAGATTTCCATGACCATAGCAGCAACTCTTACTCCATTCCCAATGCGTAGGATCATCTTGCCATCCCTCAGCCTCCTACTATCCTTAAGATCCTGCATAGAAGTGCACAAGCGAGCACTAGAACCAAAGTCAAGCACTCAATTAGATGCAAAAGAAATTGTAAGGTTAGATTCTATAATGAGTGTACCTCCAAAAGGATCTGCCTCCTTCTTGTTCTTCAGGCTAGCCAGGTATAGAGGATAGTTTCGCTTTCAGTGGCTGCCTGTGCTGCAATGAAAATATTTTTTCTTGTCAGCTGCCTTTTTCTTTGGCTCTACCTTCCTCTTCTCCCCACCTTCCACCTTCTGCTTCTTTGCGATCTTCTTCTTTCCAAAAGACTTTCTTTCGGAAGAAGTCTGCTCCACAGCAAGTACTGAGCTCTTTGAATATTTCATAGAGAGCTCAGCAGTAACCAGCATGTTCATAAGTTTAGCCAAGATATTTTGTAATTTATGCATATGGTAGTTCATGATGAACTGCTTATATGCATCAGTCAAAGATTGCATAATTATATCAATTTATAAATCTTAATCTAACTTGACACCAAGCTTCTCAAGCTCTTCTAAGTCCTTGATCATCATCAGATAATGATCTTGGACCAACTACCCATTATGCATCTGAGTCTTAAAATGTCTCTTCGTGACTTGATATTTGGTTGCACAACTCTGTTCACCAAACAACTCTTGTAGGTGAGCCAACATTTGGTGGCTAGTCTTGATGTCTTCATGTTGGCGCTGGAGCTCATCAGACATCGAGCCCAACATGTAATACCTGACTTTGTTGTCTTCATCCATCTATTTTTCTCAAAGACGCTCTCTGATCAGTGGATGGATGAGCTGGTAAAGTGGAAGGATCCTATTCTAACACATGAGTCAACTTCTTAGAATCCAAAATAATTTTGAAGTTCTGAAGCCAATCCTTGTAGTTATGTTCGGTCAGTCTATGGGTGTCCAAGATATGGGCTAGTGGATTGGATGTAGATATTTTTCTATAGAGAGTCAAAGTTTTTAGTTAAATTTTGTAATTAGACTTAATCAATTTATTTAAAAATTTTATTTTTAAATAAATTAGACTTTTACTATTTACTCGGATCTCTACACTCTCTTCACAAAGATGCAAAAATCTTCATGATTATAGATTTTTAGTGGATGGTGTGGTCCCACCGACTAGCTCACCACCTCACCTAACAGTTATTGATAATAGATCAACCGATGAGTGGACAACTCTTACTCAATAATTCTCTAATCATGGTGCATCCTAACCTGGTCTTTAATTCATGAAGCTCACTATGTCTAAAATATTGCTCCACTTCTTAGTTAAGTTAGATCCATCATTTGCACGAATTAGATTTCTGATTGGATCTCTCACCATATCCAAAATATTGAGCCCAACCCAGCCTTTAACCCATAGCATCCAATGCCTAATAAACATGGTT
The DNA here is from genome assembly GCA_006176705.1 of Cocos nucifera. Classification (NCBI taxonomy): domain Eukaryota; kingdom Viridiplantae; phylum Streptophyta; class Magnoliopsida; order Arecales; family Arecaceae; genus Cocos; species Cocos nucifera. The sequence goes on along the minus strand of QRFJ01000923.1, from coordinate 473,981 downwards.
GCATCTTTTTGGTGCAGCTAAACCACTTTATCCAGCCATGAACAATCAACCCTGGGAAGGACCCGCACATCTACAGTGATGGAAGATCTTAGACTTAATATTTTTTTTGGAAGATTTAATTTAGGTCTCTTTAAACTTAACTTGATTTAGTCATAACAATTATGACTAACCTAATGCAAGGGTTGGCTCAAATTGTTAGCCACCTCAAATTAGAACTGGGTCAACACAAATGGTCAGGTAAGTGAGATCGGTGGAAGGGATATGCCATTAACTCGACAAAAATGCATTCAGATCGAGTAGCTCCCAATTAAAAAATCAGTCGATCATATCTGCCAAACTTTAGACACCAAATTATCGAATCAGAGCCAATTGGATTAGCCTACAATCCAAGGTCTAACTGCGGAGCTAAATTAGATCTTGACTTGATTGAATCACGTCTCAATATGATTAGACCTTGACTCAGACTTAATCCTATTAGTCTGATCAAATCTGAGCTTTCTTTAACCCCACCTAACCAACTCTTGATTTAATTTGATCAACCGCTAGACCTAATTGAGCTACCCAAGTCTGAACCTAATTTTATGAAGGTCTCTTAGATCTGAAAATTCATAATTTTTAGATCTAATTAATTTTATAATCATAATTCTTAATTAAGTTTGGATTCATGAATAAAATATGTAACAAAATTCTAGGATTTTTGGATCTAGGGTTTTGCAAAAAATAAGTTTTGATTTTTTATTAAGGACGAATGCGCAGCACCCCTAAACATCATAAGAACATCCTATCGAATGGAAGGAGAGGGCCTTTGAACCATACTTTATTTTGATGACCAGACGGTCAAGAAGAATGTCTTAATTAGAAATATATTTTTTAAAATAAAATAAGTTAGATCTAAATCATATATCACATATACAATCAAAGATCTAACCTATGCATGCCTTGCACACATCTCATGTAGCATAACTCAATCAACCATGCATGCTTTTAGATCTGATATATCACATATTATATCTAAAAAATAGAATTTTAAATTTGATCACATCAAAATAAAATTATTCTAGATAGTTTATAGAACTATTCTATAACTAGTCTAAGCATGCATCTTTCATATCTTATATGAATAAATTAAAAATTAAAAACTCTATTTTCTATTTTTTATATTTAATTATAATAATTATAATATCAAAAAAATAAAAATAAAATAGATCTAAAATTATATTTAATCAAATTAACAACATGATTATACTAGACTATGCATAGAACTATTACATTCCTAGTCTAGTCATGCATCTCATACACTATAGATCTAAATCATATAATTCTTAATTTTTTAATTTTAGATCTAATCACATCTGATGTAACATTCAAAATCTAATAATATTAGATCATAAATAAAAATTAAATAAGATCTAAAATAGATTTGAAGAACTGCTAATACAGCTCTAATACCAGTTGAAGAAAAATCTTATTTTTCATCGCAGGATCATCCAAATCTGATCAGATCTGAGATGGATTTTTCTACAAAAATTTTTAAGATCCAATTAGATATAAGAGTTATCAAATCTAATTGAGGTGATCTAATATTAAAAATTAAAAATTAAATTAAATTAGATTTAATTTAAGTATCTGATTGGATAATCTAATTATCCTACGACGATCCTAATGTTCCTGAGGTTCTGGAATGAGCCACGCACACGCCTGACCTCTATCGATATCCACTTGAGCAAGATCTAGACATCTTCTCCTTATGAATCTTTCTTTAAAAGATCAAATTTGAATCTGATCTGTAGATCCTTCAAAAGAATCTTGAATGCTATGTGCTCGTCTCACGAACACCGTCACGTAGATGCTAAATCTTGTGCCAAATCCGTGGACCTTCTTCTCTGATTTGTGCCCAACCTTTAGCATGTAGAAGGGGGAGAGAGAGAGAGAGGATCAGAGGGGGCATGGGATATGATAGGGGTGATAGCAACTTGGACGTGGAAAATTATTTCATGCAATACATGCTCTTTAACATGAGAAAGGATTTTAAACCCAATGCCACAAAGAGTCCCATTTGACCAAAATAACTGATTTATTTTATCATTGGGACTCAAGGACTTATTCTCCATGTAGAGCACTAGATCTCATCTAGTTTTTATACCAAAAACCAATCAGAAAGATGGCAACATGAGTAGATAAGGAAGAGTCCGTTGCGCCTAGGACTCTTCCCTCAAGAGTTTAATCCAAATCAAACTCTATCAAAACCTAGTCAAACCACCATCATAAATTATGAAATTTGGCACATCCATAGTATAACTTGAACCCTATCACATATCTAAAAATTAGAGCAAAATAGTTTTTAGAAAATTTTTAGAAGCATCTGATTAGGTGATCCTTAATTCTCTCAAATAGGTCAATTTTTGACCCTAGTCCAATTGCACTAAGAATGGAATTAATTTTTATAATTAATCTGACCTGGACCAGTTCTAGTCAGATGAAAATAAATTCATTCATGATATAAGAATGATTCAAATCAAATTTAACTCAATTGTGATGAATCAAAAAAATTACAGAAGGAGAAAGCCAGACTCAATCATGTGTTAGCACGATTATCTTGAACCTGATTTGATCTAATCCAAATCAATCAAACTAGGTTAGCTCAATTGATGATATTCAGACCCAAACTCTTATTTGTGTGATCTAGTTAGGTTAAGTTTTGTATGGTAATGAGACATGTTGCAATCTTGATCATCGATATCATCGAAACATCTTTCGATGGACCAAAACTTTTTTGATTCATACAATTAGAATGATCAATCATCAAAATCATTTTAATTGCTCCCAAAATCTACTAGTGACACCTAGTAGTATATGGTGGCAATCCATCAGAACTGAAAATGAACCTCTTGATGCAGCTACCTATGTGATTGGGTTTGTTGGTGCAAAATTTGGTCGACGCCGGATCGAGCTAGAGCTGAGGTAGATGAGGTCACCGTCGGAGACCTGCAAAATAAAGTTCCATCCGAAGCTGGTGGTGGTGGCTCCAGCAAGACCCTTCGATGATCAAGTCAACTCTTCCAGCCAACAGAAATAGAATGCTCCGGAATGAGTTTGGTAGAGTTTCGAGAAGGAGAAGAGAGCTTAGAGCTTAGAGAAAATATATCCAGAGGATCTCCTTTTGTAGGTGGAGCTTGTAGTGGGTTGATGGTGATGGCCATACCATCTGATCGTGGGCCGCTTAGGGCTGCATGGAGTTTGGTACGGAGAGGAAGGTGTCGTCATGCTGATAGTGACAGCCATACTGTCAGGTCATGGGCTACGTGGGGCTTGTTACGAAGGGAGAGGTGCTGCCAGGCTGATGGTGATCGTTCATCGAGATTTAATAGCCATAGCTCGGAGGAAGCAGGCGTTGGTCGGTGAAGAGCTTTGCCATACATCAATTCTAGTGGAGTTCGAACTCCTAAAGAAAATACATCTGTAGGGGATCATCCGGGAGGAGTTCGGCTCCTAAAGGAGTTCGATCGAAGGAGATGTCCAGAAAGAGTTTGGCCCCTATAGGAGTTTGACTGAATGAGAGATCCAGAAGGAGTTTGACTCCCATAGGAGTCTGACTGAAGGAGAAGCTCGGAGAGAGTTTGGCTGGGGCTCGATCGCTGAGGAGTTCGACTGGCTGAAGGAGTTCGACTAAGGCTCATCCATTGAAGCTCTTCCGTAACTACCGGTTGCATTAGACTGAGCATCAGGCTAAACTTCAGCGGGAGTGAGATTTATCCCCAACAATAGTCCCCCCCACGCCCGTTGAGATTGATGCTCGGGGAAGATCTTATCTCCAGCCAAGGTTGGCGTCAAAGTTAAGGCTCGAAAGAGATCTTGTCTCCAGCCGAGGTTGAAGGTTGAGCTCGAGGGAGGTCTTATCTTCAGTAGCCGAGGTTGAAGGAGATCTCATCTCCTATTGACGTAGAAGCTCTAGGGAGATCTTATCTCTAGTGGCCGAGGTTGAAGATTGAGCTCGGAGGAGATCTTATCTCCAACAGTCGAGGTTGAAGGAGATCTTATCTCCTATTGTCGTAGAAGCTCGGGAGAGATCTTATCTCCAGCAGCCGAGGTTGAAGGTTGAGCTCGAAAAAGATCTTATCTCCAGCAGTCGAGATTGAAGGAGATCTTATCTCTTGTTGGTGAAGGCTTTGAAGCTCGGAAGGGATCTTATCTCTAGCCAAGGTTAAAGCTCGAGGGAGATCTTATTTCCTATAGTCGAGGTTAAAGCTCGGGGGAGATCTTATCTCCTACAGTTGAGATTGGCTCGATCACTCGAAAGATATCTTATCTCTAGCCGAGGTTGACTCGGTTGCTCGGGAGAGATCTTATCTCTAACCAAGGTTGACTCGGTCACTCGAGAGAGATCTTATCTATGGTCGAGGTTAAAGCTCGAGGGAGATCTTATCTCCTACAGTCGAGGTTGGCTCGATCACTCGGGAGAGATCTTATCTCTAGTTGAGGTTGGCTCGGTCACTTGGGAGAGATCTTATCTCTAGCTGAGGTTGACTCGATCGCTCGAAAGAGATCTTATCTCTAGCCAAAGTTGACTCAGTCGCTTAGGAGAGATCTTATCTTTGGCCGAGGTTGAAGCTTGGGGGAGATCTTATCTCCTATAGTCAAGATTGACTCGATCGCTCAAAAGAGATCTTATCTCTAGTCGAGGTTGAAGCTCGGGGGAGATCTTATCTCCTATAGCCAAGGTTGGCTTGGGTCGCTCGAAAGAGATCTTATCTCTAGCCGAGGTTGACTCGGATGCTCGACAGAGATCTTATCTCTAGCCTAGGTAAGATTCGATCGCTTGGGAGAGATCTTATCTCTAGTCGAGGTTGAAGCTCGAGGGAGATCTTATCTCCTGCAGCCAAGGTTGGCTTGGTTGCTCGGAAGAGATCTTATCTCTGGCTGAGGTTGACTCGATCGCTTGGGAGAGATCTTATCTCTGACCGAGGTTGAAGCTCGGGGGAGATCTTATCTCCTACAGTCAAGGTTAAAGCTCGGGGGAGATCTTATCTCCTACAGTCAAGGTTGGCTCGATCGCTCGGGAGAGATCTTATCTCTAGCCGAGATTGACTCAGGCGCTCAGGAGAGATCTTATCTCTATTCGAGGTTGACTCGATCACTCAAGATAGATCTTATCTCTAGCCGAGGTTGACTTGGTCGCTCGAAAGAGATCTTATCTCTGACCGAGGTTGAAGCTTGGGGGAGATCTTATCTCCTGCAACTGAGGTTGGCTCGGTCGCTCAGAAGAGATCTTATCTCTAGCCGAGGTTGAAGCTCAAGGGAGATCTTATCTCCTGCAGTCGAGGTTAAAGCTTGGGGAAGATCTTATCTCCTACAGTCGAGATTGGCTCGGTCGCTTAGAAGAGATCTTATCTCTAGCCGAGGTTGACTCGGGTGCTTAGGAGAGACCTTATCTCTAGCCAAGATTGACTCGGACGCTCGGAAGAGATCTTATCTCTGGTCGAGGTTGAAGCTTAGGGGAGATCTTATCTCCTGCAGCCAAGGTTGGCTCGATCACTCGGAAGAGATCTTATCTCTAACCGAGGTTGACTCGATCGCTCAGGAGAGATCTTATCTCTGGCTAAGGTTGAAGCTTGGGGGAGATCTTATCTTCTACAGTCGAGGTTGGCTCGGTCGCTTGAAAGAGATCTTATCTCTAGTCGAGGTTGACTTGGATGCTCGGTAGAGATCTTATCTCTAGCAGAGGTTGACTCAGTCGCTCGGGAGAAATCTTATCTCTGGCCGAGGTTGAAGGACTTCGACTTGCTCATGTTAGGATGAGGTTCTCCTCCTGTTCCTAACACGGCCACTATTGATTACTTCTTTCCTGTAATCACATAGTTTCTGCTCCAAGAAATAATAATATCGAAATGGAGGAATCTTATTGAAGAAAAATTATTGGCAGCATATTTTCAGATTCTCTACATTTTAGGATCGTGGGAGCGTTATTCCTCCGAGTTTCTTCAGGTGATAAGTTTCAGGCCAGATGACCTCCTCTATTTCATGCTGGCCTTATTAATTCGAAGCAAGCTTCTCTTGGCCCTAAGGCTAAGAAATGATGGCTCGTCGAAGTACCAAGTCCCCCCAGAGGTAGCGTTGATGACATCGGAAGATGGCCGACCCCCTCGTTGCTCTACTGTCATGGGTGGTTCTGGCTATGGCAACGCCCTCGACTGATCTTCTCCTACTTCAAATTGGCATTGGAGGAATTGACCCAGTCGGTCCCTCCTGATGAGCTTCTTGATTTCATCTCGAAGCTGAATGCATTCCTTAGTATCGTGGCCATGGTGATGATGATAGAGATAGTATTTACGTCAATTGTGCTTGTTCGGAGGAGACCATAATTCTTCTGATCTTGGTAGCTGACTCTTAATTTTCATCATAACTTGACTTCTAGGAGCGTTAAGGGGGCATAGTTATGGAACCTTCCGAGGGGAGGACTTCTTTGCGCCCCTCTATCGGGGCTTCCTCAATGACGAGCTCGAGGAGTTCAGACTTGCTTGCGCTCGAGGGGAGTCCATGAGCGCGGTTGAACTTCTTTCGTCCCTTCATCGATGGTGGGTCTATCAAACTCGTTCGTCCACCGCTCAGCCCGAGCGAGTCGATCGGCAACGTCCCTAGGATACTTCTTCTCCAGGGAGAATAGCAAATCATTCTTCTGAAGGCCATCCTTGAGTGCGGCCATTGCAATAGATTAGTCTAGGTTTCGGACCTCCAATGCAGCAACATTAAATCGAGTAACATAAGCCTGGATGGATTCTCTCGCCTTCTGCTTGACATTCATCAGGAAATTCGAACCTCGATGCGGACGTCGACTACTGATGAAGTAGGCCATGAACTGACAGCTCATCTGGTTAAAAGAAAATATCGTACCTAGCTTCAACACCGAGTACCAATTTTTTGCTGCCCCCTTCAAAGTAGATGAAAAAGCTTGGCATAATATAGCATCTGGTGCACCATGGAGTAGCATCATGATCCAGAAGGCCTCCAAATGATCAACTGGATCAAAGGTTCCATCGTAGCTTTCAAATTGAGGGAGCTTGAAGTTCGGCAGAATGTGCTCTTGCATAATTTGGGGAGAGAAAGAGGGATCGGTGCAGACATCGTCATAACGAGATGGGATGACATGGCAAAGTTTCTCAATCCATCGGTCCATCTTCCGCAGTCTGTGATCGAGGGCATTATCTTGGTCGCAGATCTTGGAGGGCTTCCAGCTACAAATGGGGAAGGTCTCCTCCAGAAGAGAACCATGATCCAAACATAGATCCTCTACTCTCTATTTCTCCTTTCCAGGGGTGATGGGTATGCTAGCCCAAGTACTCTTCCTTAGGACTGGTTTCCGACATCCTGATGGTGGATTTTCTAGTGGAGTCACCGTCGGGGGCTACTGCATGGCCTGCACCATCTCGGTGAGGTCCTAAATCCACTACATCAATAGGTTAAACTACTCCAAATCTACCATGGCCATCGATGGAGGTGGAGGTTGAAGTGCTGGCGATGGAGCAGGAATGGATGGATCCGACTCAAATCTGATGGTAGAAGCACTAGATCTCCGACTAGTCGCCTTCTTTTGAGGCATTTGATGAGATTGAGGGAGAGGGTGGAGGTAACCCCTGAAGAAGAAGGTCGGCAGGATCGACTGAGCACTCCTTTAAAAATAAGGATACCTCAGAGACAGAGGCCCTCCTTCTAGCGCCAATTCTGTTGGTGTAGAATTTGGTCGATGTCGGATCGAGCTAAAGCTGAGGGAGATGAGGTCACCATTGGGGACCTGCAAAATAAAGTCCCATCTGGAGTCGGTGGTGGCTCCAGTAGGACCCTCTGATAATCAAGTCAACTCTTCTGACCAACAGAAATGGAGTGCCCAAGAATGAGTTCAGCAGAGTTTCAAGAAGGAGAAGAGAGCTTAGAGCTTAGAGAAAATATATTCAAAGGATCGTTTTTTATAGGCGGAGCTTGTAGCGGATTGATGGTGATGGCCATATCATCCGATCATGGGCTGCTCAGGGCCGCATAGAGTTCGATACGAAGAGGAAGGTGTCATCAGGCTGATAGTGACAGCCGTACTATTGGGTCATGAGCCGCATGGGGCTTGTTATGGAGGGAGAGGTGCTGCCAGGCTGATGACGACTGTTCATCGAGATTTAATAGCCATAGCTCGGAGGAAGCAGGCGTTGGTCGGTGAAGATCTTTTATCATACATCAATTTCAGTGGAGTTTGGACTCCTAAAGGGAATACGTCTGGAGGGGATCATCCGGGAGGAGTTTAGCTTCTAGAGGAGTTCAGTCGAAGGAGATGTTCGAAAGGAGTTTGGCCCCTATAGGAGTCCGACTGAAGGAGAGATCCGAAAAGAGTTTGGCTTCCATAGGAGTCCGACTGAAGGAGAAGCTCGGAGAGAGTTCGGTTAGGGCTCGACCACTGAAGAGTTTGATCGGCTAAAGGAGTTTGGCTAAGATTCATCCGTTGAAGCTCTTCCGTGACTACCAGTTGCATTAGGCTAAGCATCAGGCTAGACTTCGACAAGAGCAGGATTTATCCCCAATAGGGTTCTTCTATCTTGAGCTTCGATAGGATTAGGGTTAAGGTAAACTCGTTAAACCAAACATCCGTCATATGAATTAATCATTTGATTCAAGTTTGATGTAAAATCCTAATAGAAACTCTTTCTATCATCTTCACACTGCTATGGCCATGGGCTTAAGGACTCAATCTCATGATTATCATAGGGCTACACCTCATTTACCAAGGCAGATAGATCCCCTATTAGGACAATCCAATTCTTACAATGAACATGCTATAGAAAACATACACCTCAGAATTTTGAATGGTTAGGAGATCGAGTTATGTTGTAGTCAAACTATAACACCCTCAAGGTGAATTACCGATGCACCTCAAGTGAAAAAATCAGACATACCATTGCAGCATCGAGCCAGTCATCGATGAGAAGGTAGACTTTCTTATGACTGCTCGAGGTGGTCACGCTCAGTGTCCTCATTCTCTAACGAGTATCCATACTCTCTCTTTGGTGTCTTCACACCATAGACTTAAGATTCATCTACTCTAAGAAAGTGATCATACACCAACCTTCCAAATCAATCACCATCCTCGTGATGATCCTACAATCAGGAGCAATTTATAAATTAATTATGAAAATTCATGTCTTAAATTTTCTACTCTTAAAAATATAAATTATCATTACCATTAACTTAAAAGATGTATCATAGATACTTTAAATACACACTATGATAGAAAATATTTTTTTTATTAATTTATAGTTAAAATTATAAAATTATCCTTAGAAGTGTATTACAAGTATTTAGCCAATCTGGCTTCTAGGGTATACATCTAATATTATATATGCATGCATATCTGAAAATAAAATTAAGATCAATAGTAAAACTATTTTACTGCTCTACTATTCAGAATATGTTATCTTTTCATGGATAGAAGAATGCCGCAATTTGATCTCCTCTATGTAGATCTGATCATCGCGACACAGCCACACACATGTCTGGCCTCCATGGGTAATCCACATGAGGCCTAGATCTAATCAACTCCTCTTGAGTGCTAGCTCGGATAAAAGTCTTCAATGGCTGATTCTAGATCGAACTCCTTCAATCTTGCTTCACGGGCTCTTTGGATGCTCCAGATTGCTGATGAATGTAGAAGATAACAAAGAGGAGGTCTTCCACCAATTTTGTGAAGTCATGACCCTTGTAACTCCCAACTGGAAACCCAAACCCTAGGTATATATCCTAAAGTATACTCTCACCCAAAACCCTTGCACCTAGAACTCCCTTATTTTTCATGCACAAAGAGAAGAAGCTTTTTCTTCTCTTCTTTCTTTTCTTCTTCCTCTCTTCTTTCTTCCGATTAGTCCCACGTCCATAAAATCAGATGTTTTATAGATGCACCCTAATAAGGGAGGCATGACAAATTGGTTTAGATCAAGTGGTTACCCATTCAAATTGAATTGGTAACTAGATCAAACCAATCCTTACGGCGCGTGAGAAGGGAGAATGCACGCCCTCCCTTGCATGAAAAAAAACTCACGAGAAACCTCTTTCTCATGGAGATAGAAAGGCGCAAGTCAAAAGGAGATGTGGCACAAGGGAAGACTAGTCAAACTAGTCTTACATTAGTCATCCAATTGAACCAATCCGATCCAAACTGGTTAGGCCCAATTAGACTAGATTAAATCTAACTTATTTAGGCTTAATTAAATTCTAATCAAATCAAAAATTAATCAAGCCAAAGTTCTGATCAAATCATGGATTAAACCTCCTTGATGATTAGACCATCTTATAACCTAATCAGGTCTAATCCAAATGAATCCAATTTAATTGATCATGATCCAAAAATAATCACTCAATCAAATTGAGTTAATTAGTGATCAAATCACTAATTAAACTTCTCTTGATTAGCCATTAGATTGGGTAGGAACCTCTAGTGTGTGTGACCTCGTAGGTTCGAACCTAAGTCAGTAGCACAGGAACCAATTTTCTATAGTAATCAAAGTGACCATCTAGCAATGGTATCCAACATCCGGATATGTTGAATAGTACAATCACAATATTCAGAACCTATGTGAATATGGTTACTGCATAATTCATTCCCTTGACCTCTGTGCATAGGATGACTCAGGGTTTAACTATCATCCTTGGAAGATACATCCAAATTATGTCTCAAAGTAATTAGTCCTATGACCCCTCACTAGGACTACCCTGACCAAGGCTTTGCTAAATTGAAATACTATTGAACATAGCTCCTGTATCTAGGAGTGGTCAATCCCATCTTGACTCACGCACCGACTTCTCAAGTACTTGACTATATCCAAAAATCTTCCATCACTGAATTAGATATTAAGGTAGTTTAGCATCAAAGCACAGTGAGTTACTTGAAAGTCACCATGGTAATCTTAGGTTAGAGGGACACTTATGTCCATATTCCATCAGAGCAATTCTTGACAGTAGAAAAACTCTGAAGTTGATCATGTTCATTATAGATGTATCCCTATATCTCACCTGTATGCCATACCAGTATCTTCACACTCCTTGGTTAAGAAGACAACCAACCTATATGGCACAGAATGATCTATACTCGATAAATGTTGTCGTCCTTCGTAATAACATATCATTTGATCATGAATAATTTTAAGGACTAAATGACAAATCTTTCTTTATTAATTCTAAATAGTCCTAAGGACTTCATCACAACAAATAGGAGTTCATTAGAAGATGAAAGATTTATAATAAAAAAGTTAGAATAACTTTTTATTCAATCAATAATTCATATATAATTATATAAAATATCTCAATCATTAACAGACTGACGATTGGCTTTGGGACACTATTCCCAACATGACTTCCTATATTTATGACTGAAAAAGTCATTTCTTCTTCATTTCTTTTGATCTCCCATGAGACTTCAGTTGGATCTAGAGACACCAATGGACTTCTTGGAACAAGCATACCAAACTACTCCTGAGGACGAGGAGCATCTCCATAAGTTATGGTATGTGGAGATTCTATTACTGAAGGAGCTCCTTATCGAGCAGGCTCTGTACGATGCCGATATCAACTTGGTTAGTCCTTGAGGTACAGGTGGTCTTCTTGATCTAAGCTTGTACTTTGTTTTTGATCTAGGCCACTGGAGAGGAGACCACCAACGATGATAAGGAGTCCATCTTATTGAATTACGCTGGGCCACCAAATAGGAATATACCAATTTGGATGTATTAGGCGGATGTCAAGACATCTCTTACCAACTAATTGGGTGTTAGATGGATGCCCTAGAAGCCAAGTTGGCTAACACTTATAAATACTCTCAAAACATAATTTATAATTTTAACTTATTAAATAAATAATATTAGATTATTTTTTTATTCATGTCTGTATTTTGTGTCAATGAGTCATCTAAGAAATTAATAAGATGATGACACATATTCTCAAGATTTAAGAATTTAGGCATATGTCATTGATGGTTAATTTCTAAATTGCTCTTGACTAATGGATCATTACAGGGATGTTGGTTGATTCAGTAAGGTTGGTGCATGGATCACTTTCTTCTAGATAGATGAAACTTGAGTCTATAGTATAGAGATATTGAGCGAGAGTGCACATGGTTATTAGAGAATAATAGTACTGAGCATGACTACACGAGAAGTTACATGGATATCTACTTACTCATCAGTGATCTGCTCAATGCTGCAGTGGTGTGACTGATCCTTGACCTATGGTGCCTCGACCATTCATAGTATGGTTGCTATAGTTTGACTATATATATATACTTAGTCTCTAGCATTTTAGGCCATTACAATGCATGTTGACCGCAGTAGGTTTACTATAGGAATAAGTTGCACCTAAATAGAATCTATTGATCTTAGTAGAAAAGGAGTAGTCCTATGCGATTTTTGAGATTGAGCTTAGAAATTCTTGGCTAAGAAAGTATGATTAGTGGAAAGAAGTTTTCATGAAAATTTACAAGATGAACTCAAGTCGAATAAATCTGACATAAGACTAATGATGAGATTTGATGAGTATTTTTTAACCACTATCAAATCAGGACTCACGATAGAAGGACTGTATCATATGTCAATTACAGCAAAAGGTTCATCTCTTTCATTCTACTGGGTTTTCATTATATGCTGCAAGGTATCACTGATGGATTGTGAGATTCACAAGCATCATCTTGATGATTGATGATCCTTGATGGATAAATTTAGAATCGTTCCAATCCATTGAAAGAAGTTTCAATAATATTATGATGGAGATCATGGTATATCTCACTACCAGATAGAATGGAACATATGAGGTCACATATAAAAGAGATTTTTGACCAATCGGATGGTTGAATCATGATTATGAATCATATATGGATCTAATTATCAATATGATTGATGATTAATCCAATGCAAAAGCTACAATATTGAAATTTACTAGGAGGATTAATTAGCAATTGGATTGCAATTTGGCTCAATTTGATTGAGCAATGGGGTTAGAATCAAGTTTAATTGAATTGGGTTCAAGTTGACATGGTTTGGATTTGATTAGATTAAGCCTAATTGGATTATGAGATAATCTGATTGCAAGAAAGACTAATTCCTTATTTGATTAGGACTTAGTGCACCTAATTAAATTGGGATCTAATTAGGTTCCTAGTTAGATTAGGATTTTCTTTTAATTAGGTGCAACTAATCCCTAACCAATTTCTATTAGATTAGGAATTTGATTGGGGTTTGACCAAAGCACCAAGAGAGAGCCCAAGTGGACTGGGACTCTCTCTGTCTCTCTCCTTGCTTCCCATGATATGCCATTTCAACCCCTCCATACTACCACTCTATGCAAATTTGTGTCATGCCCCCTCTCCCTTTTGTGCAAAATATTGAGGATGCGAGACCCATGGACCCATGGATGGCAGATGCAAGACCCATGGACACGGAGATCCATGAGGATGTGGGATGTAGGATCTATGAGGAGGAGACATGGGATTCATGAGGAGGGGACATTCATAAGGTGTGGGTTGATGAAGAAAAGGAGAGGGTCTTCTTCTTCCTCCTTCTCTTCTTCATCCTCCTATTCTTTTTCTTCTCTGAGAGAGTCTGAGAGAAAAGGAAGATCCTCTTCAACTATCAAGAAAGTGATCTATGCAACGAAGCTAGCACCTTGATGAGATCAAGAAGCCTCTAATCATATCAAAGCTTTGTGTGGATACGTATAGAGGCTGGACGCTTATGCAGCTTCAGGGAATCTGAAAGACATCCACGGTCATCAGTTCATGGTGAAGATCTACCCATGTAAAGGTATAAAGATCAGATCTTCTTTCCTTTATATTTTAAATTATAGATTTTATTTTTCTAAATTCTACCTATCGTATGAAGATTCTTTTGCATGGTTTTTTTTATTAGATCTAATGCATGCATAGATTAAAAAGAATTTTTAACCTATTTTTTTTTCATTGCATGTTATATTTTTAATAGTTAAAAATTTGCATGCATAAAACCATGATAGTCTAATAGTGGTATTAGAGCCAATTCATATGCATGCGAATAGGATTTAGATTTGTAATCTGAAATTGCTATTTTAGATCTAAATTTTTTGCATCATTCTGACATAATATTGCTCTGGCATAACTCTGTTATGTTTGATAGTTGTTTTAGAATGATCAAAATTTTTTAGATCTGAATTTTTGATTCATGTAAGTGATATATGAAGGCTTATTTTAGATTTGAAAATTATTTCAAATCTGAATTTATCTTGAATGTCTCATATCAGAATTTAATTAATGATATATGTTTTAGATCTAAAAATTGTTTTAGATCTGAATTTAACCATTGTAGAAATTTTAGATCTAAAATCTATTTTGAGATCTAAAATTAGATCTAAAATCTATTTTGAGATCTAAATTTTGTAAAAGGATTCATAGGTAGACCTAATTAGATTTGTAATATGATTACATCCAGGGTTTTCAATTAGCACATGATGCAAACAAATTGATTAGACTAGTTGATCACATCGAGTCAAGGAGTTGATTCAGATTAGGTCAAGGGTGCCAAGATCAAATCAATAGTTGTAGGCAATCAAATCAATTAACTTGCATGCGTCAAAATTTGTTAGCCCATAAATCTAATTTTTGCTCAATGGCTCGAATCTTAATCACTAAAGCTAACCCAATTTGAAATTGATCAATCAATTGGTTGAAGGAAACATGCAATCCATATCACATGGCCAAGAGGAAAAATTGAATAGATTGGAATTTAAAATTTTTCATAACCTTTATAAAAACATATCTTGATTTACAATGGAAGATTTAATCAACGTTGAGCTCCTAAAAATTGTAGCTCTACAAGGTCTGGATGTTCAAACTCTCTACTTCGCGTGCATGCCAATCTTCATAGGAAAGATGGATGAAGATGCTAGAGGACTTCTTCAGGAGGGAAGGAGAAGAACTTTAAGATCTAATCTCAAAGCCTCGGAGCTTCACATGCCAAAGAGGAAGAGGGAAGCACCACGCCTGGAGGTCGATCACATCAATGATGGATGCTTGAGACTCTCTCTCCCTCTCCAAATATTCTCCATGCCCAAGAGAAGCTCCATGGGTCCCTCCTTATATAGATAAGAAGTCCTAAACCTATTCAAACATTCCAAGGAATAGGGCTTAGAATCCAATTCCAAGTTTCCTAATCCATGATGATCCAATTAGGAAAGAAGTTGGCACCACCTATTCTCTCCCTTTGTTTGCCACCACCCGAGGATGGGACCCCTCTTGGCCAGCCACAAGGAGAGAGAAATCTAGGGAGATTAGGGTTAGTGCACCAAGTCCTATTTGGTTTAGGTTTGGATCCAATTGAATCCAATTCAAGACCAACTCGAACCAAATTCGAATAGGTTGTCAATCCTAATCCAATTAGGATTTTAGACCAAGTCTAACTTAGTTGATTAGCCCAATTAATCTCTAGTTAAAGCAAGTCTAATTAGATTAGATCCAATCTAAAATAATTAGAACTTAATTCATTGGATCTTTGATTAGGTAAAATTCATCTTCGAAACTAAATCTGCACCTCATGTCTAATGCTAACTAGAAATAGTCAATGTTTTAATTCTATATGACCTATAAATTAATTTTTAATTAAGTAAATCTATATGTTCAATCAAGTCTCATACTTTCAAATTAAATTCATAGATATTAGGTCAATTATCTTCTACATTGATTGACTTATGTGCATGACTCCGTAGGTTCGAATACTAAGCTGGTAGCATAGAAACTTTTTTCTATACTAATCGAAGTGACCATCTAGTAATCATATCTGATGTTTGGATAAGTCAAATAATTGCAAAGCAACATTCAAGGAACTACGGATATGGTTACCGCACAATTCTTCCCTTTGACCCTAATGCTTAGGACAACTTAGCATTAAATTGTCAACCCTAGAATAGTCATCCACATTACATTTCAACATTTTTCAAATCCTGTGATAGATCACATGGATTATCCTAGCCAAAATTTTATTTGATTGAAATATAGTGATGCATTCACTCCTACAATCTGGAGGGGTCAATATTATTTTGACTCACACACCGACTTTTCAAGTACTTGACTATACCTAGAAACCTTCTACCACTGTATTAGAAATATAGATAGTTCGGCACCAAAGTATAATGAGTTGCTTACAAGTCACCGTGGTGATCTCAAATCAAAGGAACACTTATGCCCATATCCTTTGCAAGCTACTCTTGACATTAGAGTACTCCACAAGTGTGTCACTATTCAGTGATGATGTACTCCTACATCTTATCTGTATGCCATACAAGTATCTCCACACTCCTTAGTTAAAAGGACAACCAATCCATATGGCACACAACAACCTCTACTCGATAAACTCTATCATCATATTAATAACATATCATTTGGTTGCAAACATGGTTTAAGAATTATTCTATAAATCCTCTTTTATTGATTACTTTATAGTTTTAAGGACTTTATCATAACATAAGAGTTCATTACAAAAAGATGCACATTTATAATAAACTTGCCAAAAATAATTTTATTTATTAATAATTCATATATAAAAGTATAATTATTTATAATAATATAATTAGCTTTAGGACATATGTATCAACAACTTCCACTTGAGCTAAAGCCAATCAAGGATCTTATATCCATCTTCCACTTGTAATCATCGAATTCTTTGGTACTGAGAGCTTTAGTGAAGGGGTCGGTCAGGTTTTTTCTTTGATAGTGATGCAGAATATATTTGATTCTCTAATGGAACTTGAATTTATTGGCTTGAGCGATGGCACCAGTGCTATCACAATATAGTAGAACTAGTCCTTCACTGAGGAAACCATTCCAAGTTCATAGATGAACTTTCTCAGCCAAACAGCTTTCTTTATAGCATCGAATGCCGCAATGTATTCTACATCATAGGTTGAATCAGCTATTGTGTGTTGCTTGAAACTCTTCCAGCATATCGCTCCACCATACAAAGTGAAAATATTGTTGGACATATTTTTGCTATCATCATGATTTGACTAAAAATTGAAATCAAAATATCCTATAAGTTTTAAGTTAGTGTCTCCATAGATAAGCCATTAGTCCTCAGTATTTCTTAAATATTTAAGGATTGTCTTTACAACCATATCCAATAGTTTTTGCCTAGATTAGACTGATACCTACTCACTACCCCTAGTGAGTAGGCCACATCTAGTCTCGTACATGTTATAGCATATATGATAGATCCCACTACCGAGGCATATAGAATTCTACTCATCATTCTCTCTTTAGAGGGGTTATCGGACAATCCTTCTTAAAGAGAATAATTTCTTGGCCTATCAGTAGATAGCCTTTCTTAGAATTTTTTATGCTAAACTATTTTAGCACAGTATCAATCTACGTGGATTGGGACAATCCAAGCAATCTTTTAAATCTATCTCTATAGATCTTCATCCCTAAGATATAGGATACTTCTTCCAAGTTCTTTATAGATAACTGTGATGACAACTAGACTTTTATTTTCTATAATATAAGAATATTATTCTTGATTAAGAGAATGTTATTCATATATAACATAAAAAATATAACTACAGAATCATTTGCTCATTTATAGACACAAGGTTCCTCTCCATTCTTAATAAAATCATATATTTTGATCATTTTATCAAAATTCATGTTCCAAGTCCGAGAAGCTTGCTTCAGTACATAAATTGATCCATTAAGCTTGCATACTTTAGATTCATTTATGGATGTGAACCCCTCAGGCCATATCATATACATCTCTTCTTCCAGCTCTCCACTAAGAAAAATGGTTTTGACATCCATTTGCCAGATCTCATAATCTAGATATGCTGCTATTGCAAACATAATCTGAATGGACTTGAGCATTGCCATAGGAGATAATATCTCATCATAATCAATACCATAACATTGATAATATCCCTTGGTAACTATATGAGCTTTATAGATCTCTACTTTCTCATCCGCTCCTCTTTTTCTTTTGAAAACCCATTTGCACCCTATGGATTTAATCCTTTTAGATGGATCAATTAGTATCCATATACCATTGATCTCCATGGACTCTATTTTGGATTTCATGGCATTTAGTCATTTCTTAGAGTTGGACCTCTGTATGGCATCCATATAGATGATTAGATCCTCGTCGTTCTCATCTAGTTCAATAAGATCACCATCCCAAACCAAGAAACCATAATATCTACCTGATTAATATAGTAGTCTATGGGATCTTCTTAAGGGTGCCTCTATAACAAGCTTTGGATTTGATTCCTCAATCAAATCAGGTTTTGTATGTCTACTCAAAGGTGTTTGGCTTTCTACTTCACGAACTTCACCAAGTTCGATCTTAGCAGTATTAGATCCTTCTCTAAGGAACTCTCTTTCCAAAAAAACTACCATATTGCTAATGAACATCTTTTGTTCTTCAGTGAGGTAGAAATAGTATCCTTTGATTTTCTTTGGGTACCCTACAAATAAGCACTTATCGGACCTAGGTCCAAACTTATCTATCTTTAAGCATTTGATATAAGCTGGACATCTCCAAATCCTAAGGTATGAGAGTACTGACTTATGCCCTATTTATATCTCAAATGGTATTTTATTGATAGATTTACTTGGGACCTTGTTCAGTACATGCAAAGAAGATTGGAAGAGTTGCAAAACCCATCATGGATTGAACCATGTCTAACGATTCCTTCTTTCTGACACCCCATTATATTGTGGTGTTCTTAGAGAAGTCTATTGTAAGAGAATTTCATTCTTTTCAAGATATGTCAGAAAATCACTGGTGTGGTATTCTCTTTCTCGGTCTGATCGAAAAGTTTTAATACTCTTTCTAGTCTATTTTTTTACTTCACTATGAAATCATTTGAATATTTCAAATGATTCAGACTTATGTTTCATAAGATAGACATACCCATATCTAGATAGGTTGTCAATAAATGTAATGAAGTAATTATATCCACCTCTAATAGTTGTGTTCATGGGTCTACATACATTACTATGTACTAGACTTAGAACATCACCGACTTGTTCACCTTTTTTTCTTTAAAAGGTGACTTTGTCATCTTACCAAGAAGACAAGATTCATAGTTTGATAATAATTCACAATCAATAATATTGAGGATTTTCTCTTTAGTCAACTTATCTATCCTATTCTTGTTCATATGACCTAGCTGACAATGCCAAAGGTAGGCATTTATTAGATGTGCACATTATATTAACTGGTTGTGATAGAAGGTATATGCCATGCTTTAATTGTCCATGCATAATTGTAGTACCATTCAAAATGATATCATAAAATTTATCCTTTATTAAAAAGTTGAAACCAACTTTGGCCAAAAGGCCAACAGACATGATATTCATCAAAAAGTAAGGACAATAATGATAATCATCTAACATGACAATTTTAGACTCAAAACCAAGCTGAATAGTTTCTAAAGCTAGAGCTGGAATAAGATTTTTATCTCCAACATTCAGGAACTATTTGCCATCTTTGAACTTTTTACTAATCTAAAGTCCCTGTAATGAATTATAAATGTTAATTAAACTTTCAATATCTAATACCCAGATAGTAGTATCACATATAGAGAAATTATAAGAGGTTATCATATAAATATCTTATCTAGCAACTGATTGCTTGTTTCTCTTATTCAGCCTATTCGAATCAAGGGATGTGAGATATTGAGGATAGTTTCTCTTCTCATATCCTTGCTTCTTGTAAAAGAAGCACTCTACTTGGCTCTTGTCGACTTTTGACTTCTTACTCTGGTTGGACTTAAGAGCCCCAATATGATTCTTCTGCACCTTCATTTTCTTTTCTCTCTTAGAGGAATGATGACCTGTAGAAGACCCACCTACCTCATTAACTATCTCCTTATAGAGCTGGTTATCCTTCTCAAAAGACTACAACAATCCTAGCAAATCATGATCGTTCACTATAGTTTTAGTTATTTTATAATGACTCAAGAAGGGTAGGTAAGACTTCGAAAGCGAGTTTAAAATAGCATCCTTGGCCAACTGTTCATATAATAGAAAGCCATGTTTGCTCAGGCATTCGATCTACTCGATCATGTATAATATATGATCAGTGATCGATACTCTATCTTGCATACAGGCATTAAAGATAGCATAGGAGGTCTTATGTCTCTTGGCATCCTTAGGAATACCGAAGGACACATTCAACTTTTGAATCATTTTCTCAGGCTGTGCATTCTCGAACTGATGACTAAGCTCATCATTCATAGTAGCCCTTATAATGCAATGTACCATTATGTGGTTATTGAGCCACTTACTATAAGAATCCAGACTATTAGCAATGTCCATCGTCGCTAATATCGTCGTAAAAGCTAATCTAAAAATCTTTATCGCTAATTACCATTATTAGCTACAAAAAATAAGCCATCACTAATAAGGCTATTAATGATGACTTTAAAGATGGAATAATTCATTTGCTAATTATTTTTAAATATTTTAATTAATTTTTTTAAAAAATTAAAAATATTAGCGATAGCATTTTCATGGCTGATGCCATCGCTAATAATTATTAGCGACCAAAATTACCATCACTAATGCCATCTTTAATTTTTTTTAATTTTTAAATAAAATAAAAAAATTTATTTTAAGAAATATTAGTGATGGTAATTTGATCCCTAATGCCATCACTAATAGTTATTAGCGACAACATTAGCCGTCGCTAATATCGATGCTAATAGTTAATTTTATTTTTTAAAATTTAATAATAATATTTTTTAAAATTTATTTTAATCAATCATAATGAATTATATTCCTTATACCTATTATAATTAAAATCCAAAGATAGTATGATAATTAAAAATTAAAAACTAATTATATTATATGAAAAATATAAATTATATAATTTTTTTTATAAGTAATATAAAAAAATATAATACATAAAAAAAATCAAGTTCGATCCTCATTGTCGTCCACCTCCTCTTCCTCCTACTCCTCTCCAGTAGCTGGTGGATGAGAGCCGGATATTCCAGCATCTTGTAATAAAAAAATAAAATAAGATTAATAAGTTTCGATATGGAGGAGTATTTTTTGATATATTTCTTTGATTTTTAAATAAATTATTTCTACATATTCTATTTGATGATACGAAGCTATAAACACCTTCAGTCCATCAATTAGATAGTTATATTAAATTTTTAGCTCCTAGATCTTCTTTCTAAACTTAAACATAAATATATGAAGCTTATAAATATGAAAAAGTTAGATCTTCTTTCCTAGATCTTCTTTAAAATTTTGAAAAAGTTAGAAAATTCTTTATCTGGATGCTGTATTTGTTTCTCTAGAAATGGTAGTGGCGGCACGTAGGGTTTCACATTTGGATCAGCAAATCGTATACCTGGAGACCATCCATCTGCTGGTTGTTTTGGTGACTGATGAATTTGAGTTGATGGTTTTTTATTTGTAGTTGGCTCTTCAGTCTCTTTCTTCTGATGTAGCTCCTCCAGCTTTATACCACTTCTTAGGATGATAGCATTGACTTGCTCCCTTGGATTTATCTCCGTATTGCTTGGCAAGGATCCTTGAGGTCTCTTGGAGATTATCTTAGCCATTTGACCTATTTGCATCTCCAAGTTTCGGATTGCTGCTGTTTGGTCTTGCCTAAGTTTGGCTTCCAAATTTTTTATAGTTGCTTCTTGGTTTTGCATAAATTTAACCATCAGCTCTTCCATGTTGGACTTCTTTTCAGGTACTTGGAATCCCAGGGGTGGTTGTTGTGCTGCATTTTGATTGCTCCATGAGAAATTTGGGTGCTGCCTCCATCCTTGATTGTATGTGTTGGAGTAGGGATTATTTTGTTGTGGCCTAAAAAAGTTACCAATATAATTAGTTGTATCAGTTGTTTTAGCAAAAGGATTACCTATCTGACAATTGCTCGTATCGTGTTCTCCTCCACACAGGTTACAAGTAATGCTCTGAATATGCATAGCTATTCCCTTCAAGTTGTTGACTTCGGCTTTAAGGGCTGCAATTTCAGCTAGTAAGGTTGGCACGCAATCTACTCCCTGCACAGCTGCTAGTCTTTTTGGCTTCATGCGCTCTGTCTGCCATTGATAGCTATTTGATGCCATCTCATTGATTAGATCGAAGGCTTCTTCCTCCATTTTTCGATTAATGGTTCCTCCTGCTGTTGCATCAATCATAGATCGATTAGTAGGAGATAAACCATTATAGAAAATTTGTACCAAAAGCCATACGGGTAGCGATGATGTGGACATCTTCTCAGCAATTTCTTGAAATGCTTCCAAGCCTCATATAGCGTCTCCATGTCCATTTGCATAAAAGAAGTGATATCGTTGCACATCTTAGCAATTTTGGAAGGTGGAAAGTACTTGGCTAAGAATTTTTGGGCTAGAACATCCCAAGTTGTGATAGAACCTGCAGGAAGAGAATGAAGCCAATTTTTAGCTTTATCCCATAAAGAGAAAGGAAATAACCTTAATCTAATAGCATCATCCGACACCCCATTAATTTTAAAAGTATCGCAAAGTTCAAGAAAATTAGAAATATGGGCATTAAGATCATCATGCATGTGTCCACTGAATTGGACAGTTGATTGAATCATCTGGATCATCGTTGGCTTTATTTCGAAGTTGTTTGCTCGTACAGGCAGTCTCCTGATGCTCGAAGCTGCATCGGCTATAGATGGTGTGATGTAATCATTTAATGGATGATGTACTGGTCGAATAGCTTCATGCTGTCCTTCAGTCGCCATATCCACTCCTAGATTGATGTCGTTAGGATCTTCAGCTGCCATGTTTCTCTCTTGTTGTAGTCTTCTAATAGTCCTTTCAATTTCTAGATCTAGAGGTAGTAAGTTACTATGTCCAGTACGTGTCATGCACTAAAATTTTTTTTTTTTAATAATAAAAATTAAAAATAAATTTCTAAAGTAAAGCTAGGATTAAAATTTTAATATTATTTTAGACACAATCCCCGGCAACGACGCCAAAATCTTGATGCGTGCTAATTTATAGCTATGGCAAGTGCACCAGTCGATCAAGTAATAAAGTGAATGAGTAGAGTATCGTCCCTAGAGGATTGGAAAATAAGTATTGAAAAGCTCTTTCCTATGCTTTATTTAGAAGATCGATTTATGAGAATAAGAAATTAAAGAAAATAAAAAAAAATAATTAAAAGTTTTTAATTAAATAGAGAGAGTGTAAATTATTAGGGTTTTAAATTCAAGAGCAATGGATTACTAAGGCAATCGGTTCACCAACTCAGTCAATACAATATTCAATTTTTTTAGATTAATTTTATTTCATGTGACCGTGGAGTCTCCTAATTTATTCGGTACCCTTTGGTCTAGGCATAGCAAAACTATTAATATTTATTAATTACCCTTTGGTCTAGGTGTAATTTAAATAAATATTAATGCATTAGATTTTGTGAAACCCTCTAATTAAAATACGCTGCGTCCAAAGCGCACTAAAATTCCCGCATGCATATGAATTCTAATTTGATTCATAATACAAGGTATATAATCAAGAAGCATCAACAAAGATGTACTTGGTCCGTAACATCTATGTTCATCAGATCAATTAGAAGATGGTCAGTAATCTAAAAGCATTAAGATCAGATTTATATACTCCTCATGAATAAAATTTAAAAATAAATCACACTGAATATTGCATCAAAAGAGTGGCTACACCTTAGTCTTAGTAAAATAAAATTTAGTTCATGATAACAAATTCAAAAATAGCAAATAAAATAAAAAGCATGGAGAAATTAGACTGTTTGATTGTTGAAATTGATTGTCTGCTGCTCTTGATGTGGAGAATTTGATGAAGAAGAGGCTCCTTGATCGATATCCTGATCGTCGAAGAAAAATCAAAAACCCTTCTTGATTTTCTCACAAATCACTTCTTTTTTTTTTATCTCTCTCCTCTCTCTTTCTCTCTCTCTTTCTCCCTCTCTCTCTTTCTCCCCGTCTCTCTCTTTGTCTTTCTCTAATTCTTTCTCCGTCTCTCTCTAATTCTTTTTTTCTCACGGTAATACTGGGTTTTTTTTTTTTTATAGATGAAGGGTTTTATTTCCCCCAAAATCCATTAAAAATTAGATTTTAGACTCTCAAACTAACTCAAATTAGGATTTGGGTAATTCTGACCATTGGATGGTGATCAAACAGTCCAAAAACCACTCAAAAACCCCTTAAAATAATCCAAATTGAGTCAGATTTAATATCAACCGTTGGATCAACCGTTGGATCAAATCTGGGCCATCCGATCATGTTGAAATAAGCCTTCAGACCTTTAGTTTTACGTCGGGATGAATCTCGACCGTTGGATCTCGACTGGGAGCTATGGATGCCATCCATCAGTGCCTTCTTCTCATCCGTCCGATCAAGCTTCAGTGAAAACCGTCCGTTGGATCAGCCAGAATTTCCAAATTGCCCTTCGTGGACCATGCGCGAGCCTGGTGTTGCGTGGACCACCACGTTCTTCAACCAATCAGCACGCTCTTTATGCTATAAAATTCCTGAATTACCCTTCAGATGGTCCACCGTGTGCCGCAAAAAATGCTGACATCAACGTTGCATCGGCGGTTTTTTTTTTTTTTGAAATTTGATTCTAGGCTCGTTTGAAGTCCGTTTTGCCTAAAAATTTTTTCATCAAAATCAGAAAAATAAGATCTTCACATTAGTGGCCTTATTTCCTATATAAGACTAATAAAAATATCAATTTCTAATAAAATAGATTAATTTATTTTATAATTTAATACTTTTATTAGTATATTTTTACCACTTATCAGTTGGCTCAAAAGCCTCTGCACGACCTCCTCCATATGCATATCACTCTAGGTCTAGGACATCGAGGCCTATGAGGACACCGAAGGGTATTGAGGTGGTGGAGAGTCAAAGCTACGGTCGAATCCTATGACCTGCTTCCTACTCATCCCCCTGATGACACTAAGCCATCCCTCAAGTTCAAGGGGGCTGAGAAGACTGGTCATCACCATACCTCTTAAAAATGTAGGTCACAAAACCCATCTATATAGTTCAAAAATATATTAGTTCTAATATAAAAATATGATCCTACAACAACTTAATTAATAAATAAAGTTTGAAGGTCTTTCTACGTCTATCATGATGTGGCATCTAAATATTCACCAGTTCTCCTAAATTGGTGTGTGGCCCACCATAACTGTAGCTGGTCTAGTGGATGACCTAGTTGTCATGTCTAGAATAAGTAAATAAAATTAAATTAACTAAAATATATATAATATTTTTTATAATTCTAGTGAAGAGTTTTGGTATTGATTTTTCATCAGTCTGTCAGCCATAATATGTGTGCCAATTGAGCCACTCAAATTTGGCTAGACGGTCTGATTCTGCCAGGCCCTATGCCACCTATCGAAGTACTCCTCGCTGCTCCACTGGTCACAAAAGGCCTACCATATATCTATCTACATCCAATGATCCATGCAAGATCTCCAATCCGATGATGACTGAAAATTAGAGTGCTGGATGGCGGACTACTTGAGGCTGTCAAGACCATCTCGGAGCCTTCATGTGGCCACCTCCTTTAAGGTCTGATGGCTAGTCTTCTCATCTTGGAGAGTCTCGAATTGGTAGTACTCTTACAAGATAGAAGCAAGAGTATATTAATATATAATTAAAATATCAATATATCAAGAATTTAAAAATTAAACTAATTTTAGCTTATCAAAAATATCTTCTAGACTGCGTCATAAGATCTAGATGGCCAGCTGGAGAACTCATTCACCAGCACCGACATCAAGTGTCAGATGATGCCGTTAACCATATGAGATACTCTAGACTCTCTAAACGTGCTACAAAATTGATTTTGAAAAATAAATGTTAACTTTAGAATGGCTAAATTTCAAATATATTAGTTGAAGTTGTAGAACTTACGAGCAGTTCTGAATGTGGATGAGCTGTCTATCCTCTGACTGAGTCGAAGGTGCCATGAGCTGGGCAGATCCTCAACCATGACTCTGTGTCTAGGAGCTGATCGCTACTACATGTGACTGTAGGATCACTAGTGATCCCCTGTCATCTGAACCTGAGCTAATATAAAAAATATTATATTAGTTAGCAAAGGATAAAATAACATAAATGAGAATATCTAAAGTATTAGAGTTTACCACTCAGTATGAGAGGTATGGAATCATGCGAGCTGGGCGCATGATTGCTCTCTTCTTGAGAGCTCTATCCTTAGCTAGAATGGCTTTGACCTCTAGAAGGCATGATGTATAATCTCTAAAAATAAAAATAAAAATCAAAGCAAGTAGATGATCTAAAAATTAATTCAAATAAAATATCTATCAAAATATAACAACACGATCAAAATTTAACTCATGCGTAATAAAGATTTTTAGTTAGCATCTGAAATATATTAGCAGAAAAATGATTCTCATCCAACAGTACATGATAATGTGTTGGTCTGCTGGTCTCTTGATTTAGCATTAACTAATTCTCATCTAGCAGTACATGATAATTTTAGTACATAAAAATGTGAAGAAGGCTCAGATCTGCCATTAAAAAATAAAGCATTACAAGTTCCTCTACACCTTTAACCATAAGATGGCTACAAGCAGTTGTATGCGATGCAACAAACCATCCAAGCTTGTTGCATTGCAAGTTCCTCTATACCTTTAACCATAAGGTGGCTACAAGCTATTGTCTGCGATGTAATAGACCATCCAAGCTTGACCATACAACAATAAGAATAGAATGCATCACCTCCATTTAGGTGCATCTTGCATGGGCAGTCATCATAGCCACTTCGAGCCTTTGGCCACCTTCTTGACCTGCAAACTAGGCAAATTTTTTTAACAAAAAATCAAATAACAACTTAAAAATAAAATGTATGTGCTCTCGCAGCCTAGTTATCTAGCAAACTCCAAGTCTGCATGCGTAGGACATGCATCTTGACCATCCCCATTTGCAATGATGTCCTTTACTTTTGTGATTATGCTTTTAAAAATACTATACTCTTAGTTCAAGGATGAGCTCGTTATCCTTGTAAGAGATGTGTCAATAGAGAAATGCTTGATAGGGATACAATAGTTGTCCATTTATATAGGAGTGGATTTATGCCAAACTACAAGCATTAGTACCTGCATGGAGAGACATGGGAGACAATATGCATGGATAGGAGGCTCTACTTATCCAACACATTTACTGATATGCAAGATCTTAATGGTGATAGGCTCGAGTAGATAATTAGTACATTTGGTGGGTTTGATCTGGTTATCGATGCAAGCTCATGTAATAATCTTTCAGGTAACAACCACCATAGCTGTGATGAACTATAGCGGTTATTATAGTTATAGCCTAGCTTAGCCTCTAGGGGGCAACAATCTTATAGAGGGTAAGCATGCCTATAACCATAGCAACCCTATTGTCCATCATAACTATAACGGTTGTAATCTAAAAGATTATTACATGGACATTCAACAATAATCAGATCAAACATATCAAATGTACTAATCATCTGCTCAAGCCTGTCACCATTAAGCTCTTACACATCTTAGATAAGTAGAGACTCCAAAGCCCGTGCAATTGTCTCCCACATCTTGATCCCCATACAGGTACCAATGCTTGTAGTTTGGTATAAATTCACTCCTATATATATAGATAACTATTGTATCCCTATCAAGCATTTCTTTATTGATATATTTCTTACAAGGACAATGAGCCCATCCTTGAACTAAGAGTGTAGCATTTTCCAAAGCATAATCACAGAAATAAGAGACATCATTCCAAATGGGGATGATCAGGATACACATCCCATGCATGTGAACTTGGAGCATGCCAGACGATTAAGCCGCATGAGCACATCGGAATAGCATCCAGGCAAATTCCATCCTATAGTCTGATCCAAAAATTTAAAATTAATTAATTTAAATATTATTAATTTAAAACTAATTATTTAAAAATTAACACCATCGACCTAAGCACGTAGGGCTCACGAGGGTTGGATGCCTTGCATGCCAACAAGGATCTAAGGCCCGAGCACGCTGGGCATACCCTGGCTCTGTGTTTGCAATGCTGCCTAGATCTTCCCTCAGTTCGAGTACTCTGTATGCTGAGATCCGAGCATGCAAGGCACATTTCGATCCCATGTTTGCAATGCTGCCTGGATCTTTCCTCAGTTTGAGTGCTCTGCATGCCGAGACCCGAGCATGCAGGGCACATCTCAGCCCCATATTTGTAATACTATCCAGACGTTCCCTCGATTCAAGTGCTCTGCATACTAAGATCCGAGCGTGCAAGGCATGTCTCAGCCTCATGTTTATAATGCTGCCTAGACCTTTTCTCAACTCGAACTCTCTACATGCTAAAACCCAAGTCTCATACTACTTTTAATTAAATTAATATTTAATTAATTTTTTAAATATCTAATCATATTTAATTAATATAATTTAAATAAAAAATTAACTTTTAGTGATGGTATTAGCCATCGCTAATACTCATAATAGAAGGCAGGCTACCATATAGAATTGATGCATGGACTGGCATGCAAGGATTGAGGCACGAGGAGGCATAGGCTGGCAAGTAGGGACTGAGGCTTAGGGATGTGACCGCAGATGGGAGCTCGAGGTCGAGCTGATGGGGCAGCAGGGTAGGGGCCATGGAAAGAAGGGCACGAGGACAAGCCGGTGGGAGGTGGGAGGCAATTGGGAGCTCACAGTTGTGAGCTCAAGGAGGTGGTCAGGGGGATGCAAGCTGGGTGTTGCTAAGGGTAGGAGGCCAGGGGGTTGAGGAGGCAACTATGGATAGGAGAGCCTAGGGGAGGTGGGCCAGGGAGAGGTGGGAGGTAGGAGGCGGCTGGGGGCTCAAGGAGGCAATCGAGGGGAGGCAGGCTAGGTGTAGCTAGGGGAGGAGGTCGAGAGCTCAAGGAGACGGCCATGGAGAGGCAAGCCAGGGGGAGGCAGACCATGGGAAGGCAGGAGGAGAAGGCTAGGGTAGGTGGGTTCGGGGGAGGTGGTTGCGGAGAGGTGAGCTAGAGGGAGGTGGCCGAGGGTAGGTGGAGGAGGTTGGGGAGTGGCAAGTGGTCGGAGGCTTTGGGAAGCGGCCGCAGAGAGGCAGGTCAGGGAAGGTAGGCCAAAATTTTAGGGAGGCGAGAGGAGGTTAGGAGCTCGCAATTGGGGCTCAAGGAGGTGGGCTAGCATAGTTGAGGAGAGGCGGTCGGAGACTCAGAGAGGTAGGAGGCAGTCGGGGGCTCGGGGAGGTGAGCCAGGTGCATCCAGCAGGAGGTGACCGAGGAGAGGGGGGTGGTGGGGGACAAAGGGTAGGGGAGAGGGGGTGTTGGTGGAGGATAAAAATAAAGGGGGTGGTGGGCGGTGGGTGGGGGAAATGAGGGCACATGATGGGGTGGGAAAAAACGAGGATGGAAAGGATATTAACGATGGCAAATTACCATTGTTAATAATATTTTTTCATTACTAATACTAAAAAATTATTAGCGATGGCTATACATCATAGATAATAAATTTACCATCACTAATAATTATATTTTAAAATAATAATTTAAAAAAAAAATTTAGCAATACCAAGATCTGCATTGCTAAAGCCATCGCTAATAATTATAATTTTTTTAAAATTATATTTTAATATTAAATCTTTTTCTCCTAGGTTATTTTTTGGATGGTTGAAAATCAATATTGGATTTTATTAAAATTTTGGGTTTAATTAATTTATGAATTAAGTTCTAATTAATTTAAATAAGATTTAATTTAATTAGGCTTAACTTAATTTAAGACTAATTGGATTTTAAGATTTCAAGTAAGACTTGGATTCAAAGCCTAACTGAATTAGGTTTGACAGGATTTCAAATTGAATTCGAATCGGTTCGAATTGAATTTGAATTAAATCTAAATTAAAATATATTTTATTTTAATTAATTTAAATAAGATTAAATTTAATTAGGCTTGAATTAATTTGAGGATAATTAGTTTTTACAATCCAATTAGGACTTGAATTAAAAGTCTAATTAAATCAGTTTTGACAAGATTTCGAATTGGATTCAAATCAGGTTCGACTTGGATTCGAATCAGGTTCGAATTAAATTTGAATTGAACACAAATTAAAAATTATTTTCTTCTAATTGATTAAAATTAGATTAAATTTAATTAGGCTTAACTTAATTTAAAGGTAATTAGATTTTACTATCTATGTAGGACTTCAATTCAAAATCTAATTAAATTAGAAATGATAGGATTTCGAATTAGATTTGAATTGGATTCGAATTGGATTCAAATTGAACCAAAATTAAAATTATTTTTTTAATTAATTTAAATTTAATTTAATTAATTTTGACTTAATTTGAGCCTAATTATATTTATAATCTAGGTAGGACTTGGATTCAAAGTCTAATTGAATTAGGTTTGACAGAATTTTGAATTAGATTTGAATCAAATTTGAATTGGATTTGAATGAAATCATGGATCAAGTCCTAATTAATTTAAATTAGATTTAATTTAAGTAGGCTTGACTTAATTTGAGGCTAATTAGATTTTATAATCCATATAGGACTTGGATTCAAAGTCTAATTGAATTAGATTTGATAGGATTTTGAAATGGATTCAAATCAGATTTGAATTAGATTCAAATTAAATTTAAATTAAAAATTATTTTTTTAATTAATTTAAATTAAATTAAATTAAATTAGATTTAACTTAATTTAAAAATAATTAGATTTTACTATTCATGTAGGATTTACATTCAAATTCTAATTGAATTAGGATTGACAAGATTTAAAATTAGATTCAAATTAGGTTCTAATTGAATTCAAATTGAATCTAAATTTAAAATTATTTTTTTAATTAATTTAAATTAGATTTAATTTAATTAATTCTAACTTAATTTGAGTGCTAATTAAATTTTATAATCTAAGTAGGATTTGGATTTAAAGCCTAATTAAATTAGGTTTGACAGGATTTTAAATTAGATTCAAATCAGATTTCAAATTAGATTCAAATCAGACTTGAGTTCAAATTGGATTCAAATCAGACTTGAGTTGTGTTTTGAATTATTAAACATGAAAAAAAGGCTATCACTAATTCTATCACTAATAATATTTTTAAATAATTTTTTAATTTATTATTAAGTTTTTTTAAAAAAATTATTAGTGATGGCAGGATTTTTGTCTCTAATGGATAAAATTTACCATCGCTAATATCTATCTTATGTTTAAATATTATAAAAAATTAAAAAAATTAAATAATTTTAGTGATGGTGTAATAATTAAATAGCCATCATTGATATTTTATTATTAGCGATGGCAAAATTTTTGTCTCTTATAATCCAAATTAATCGTTGCTGATAATTTTTTAATATTTAAATATTAAAAAAATTTATAATTTTATCGATGTTATTTGCCATCACTAACAATAAATTTTTTATTGCTATAGTATTAGTGATGCTAGTTTTCTTCGTTGGTGTTGTGGTGGCCAAAAGGTATTATTAGCAATGAAATTTTTTTTCGTCGCTAATATTCAAAATTCTTATAATGACTTTTGATAAGTATCTCTTACCTCACCACATACATTGGCTACACGCTCCTCAAGTGCAGGATCCATAATCACATATAGGATCCTCTTGTGCTCAAAAATAATCTTCAACTTGCGATACCAACTATCGAAGTTGGATCCGGTGAGCTTGTCATTATCCAACAACGAGCGGAGCAACAATATGTTAGTTAGTTTTGAAAAAAAATAAAATCTAATTAGTATATGAATTATTTAATCCTAAATATTTAAACTTTATTCTAAAGATTTTTTCACTATTTTATATGAATTAGTAGCCTCTACCTCCAGTTCGAGAAATCTGATTTCTTAGTGGATACTAGAATTTATATAGATTGCATACAGGCCTGAGTGTGGCTCGACCAACCTATGTGCATCTATGGATAGGTTCATAACCAATTATTTCTTCAAACAACTTCAAATAATAATTTTGCCCTAAGTATCTCTTCAGCAAGCATGTGGCACCTCCACTAAAAATTTTGGTTAGGTCTAACCATTAACATGACCTATTTAGTGCAACCAACTAACGAATGATTAGGCCCAAGTGTGGCTCGACCAATCTGACCATCTATCAAAAAATTATAATTGAGTCATTATATTATGAATAATAATTCCAATAATCAGTTAAACACCATGCACGTAGTGCCACCAATGCTTAACTAGACTATTGGATCGATTACCATCCACCTTAATGGGACGCTATGGACTAGTTATCCCTTAACTTTTTATTTTAAGAACCTAATAATTTAAAGGATTTAATTAATTTATTTTAGGAATCAAGAGAAGAGGCTAACCGGTATTTCAAAAAAATTTTCACTAACTTCACCAAGACATGAAAAGGACTAAAGACAATCTAGTCCAGAGATGCCTAAATTAGTCACATTGATTTATCTTAATGGCATGAGTTAGCTCAAATCATCAAGCAACCTAGATCAAAACTCAATTGACCATGTTGGCCATGTGAGTGAGATCGGTGAGAGGGTCTACCAAAGTTTGCCTTAGACACCATCAAAATGATCGGGTAAGAGGGCTACCAATTAAAAACTACTGGTCGTATCTGCTAAACTTATCTTAAACACCAATTGGTCAATAAGTTTCAATCAGGTTAGCCCATTGATCTAGGCTTGAACCACTGAGCCACTATCAGGACCATTTGCTAAAATCAAAAATATGGACTTGATCAAGCTACAACTATTAAGGTTGATCTAGAGAAATCTTAACCTAATTTAACTCTTGATTAGATTTAGTCTATTTCTCTATTTAGTCCATATTTGATTCTAATCCTAGGTCTAACCCAGTTGATTAACTTGATTGAGCTTGCCCATATCCCCATGATTTATAGAGTATCTTAAGATCTTTAAATCTCAATTCTAGATCTTTTAATTTCATATCTTGATTCTCAATTAAGTGTATGAAATTATGTCTTGAAATAATTTTAATTATAAAACTACTTTATAAGGATTTTATGCAAAATTTACATTATATGTCATTAATATTCAGATTATGAAACTTATTTTTAGATCTAAATATTTTGCATAAATTATAAAAATATAATCATAAATTATTTTTTATCTAATCTAAACATGTTTATGATTAAAACAGATCAAAGTTCTTTTCACTTTTCTTCTTCATAAGATAAAATTACAGCGATACCTCTACATGCCATAAGAGAAATCCATTGATTGGGCAAGAGAGGGACTTCAATCTCTCCTTGCTCTTATAATCGGATGGCCATGGTGGTCAAATCAATCCGAGTACTCCCTACTAAGAAAAATCTATACTACATATCACATATGCAAAATATGTGAAGAAAACAACAATTATAGAATTCCTATCTAATCTAATTAGATCATAATACTACAACATAAAAATTTTAAATCAAAACCTTAATTGGAACATCACATGAAATATTAATTTCATATTTGAAAAGCATACAAAATCTATTTAAAACAATGTATGATTGCATAGAAAAATATTATGGTTGAGGATATGATTAAACATATGCAGATATATTGCTTATAACAGATCTGAAACTCTATCAAATAGATTTAGATCTGAACTAGATTCAAACATCAATTCTCTAATTGAAATACATTATAAAAAATTTATCAAAAACTATGGATCCCATGATTGATTTTGATGATTGCCAAACTTTGAGTGTTTAAGTATTTAACCATGTGCTTCAAAAGTAAATGTAGGTCTTTTCAAGTGTTTAAATAGAAGAAATTAATCCAAGAAAAGATCCACACAAAAATCACCAAGTCAAGAACTTCAAGAAAATTGAATTGATAAAGATCCTTAAAGAAGGGAAAAATTATAATTTTATCAAGTTAGAAGAAAATATATTTCAAAAGTCTCAAGAGAAACTAAAGAAAAATTTTGATTTTTTGGAGGTAATTTCATATTTTTTGGATATCTAATTTAAAAGAAAATCAAGTTTTAGTAAAAGGATCAATCCTAGGGATGACCCCTAGGTCCTTCCCTTTTGAAATGGGTAGCATGGCATGCTTTGGCATGTTGTTTTTGTATAGCCTCATAAAAGGATCCACCCATGGATCAACCCCTAGTGAAAAGATCGACCCCTGGGTCGATCTCTATTACACAAAAATAGAAAATTAAAGCTGAATTTTTTAGTGCAGTCCAAGTGCTGACACCTGAGCACAAGATATCAACCCTAGATCATAAGATATTGATCCCAGATCACAAAGTGTCGACCCTTAAAGAAAAAGTATCGATCCTAATGTCAGGACAAGCATAACGGCTAGTTTTCTATAGCTTTTCAAATAGCCATTTCTCCACTCTAATAGCGAGTTCAAGGCTTCCAATAGCTAGAACTGATTCTTCAGCCATTACCAAGAATATAAAAGGCTAGAGAAATATTTGAAAAGTAAGAATAAAAAATTTTAAAGTAAAATTATTTTAGATTTAAGAGGTTTTCATTGCACATCAAAAAGAGAGGAAAAAAAGAAGAACTAAGCTTTGATTTCAGAGGGCATTCAAGAGTTATCTTTCACAACATCTCAAGCAACCTCTCAGCATTATTTGAAGAGAAGTGAAGCTTCAAAAGAGTGCATATTCAACCACTTCTTTGAGCTTCAAAAGAGTTCTTTTTTATTTTTATTTTTGTGCTGAATTTTTATATTTGTATCTTTGTTTCTTTACAAGTTTCTTTTAGAGAAGAAACTTGGGATATAGACTGGTCCAAGCCAGTAATTGGACGGTGTAAAGATTATAGTTGATGCTCCTAGATTAAAATAAACTGGGTTAATAGTGAATCCAAAAAAACTATCGGTGTAGGATTATAGTTGGTGAGCCTGGCAAAACTAACTAGATTTATTTATGATCCCAAATTAAAATAAATGCACTGTAATCTAGGGATTATAGTAAAATTTTTAAGAAGAGCTTGGAGTGCGGACCTAGGTGTGGGGTTGCACCAAACCCCATAAAATTCTTGTATGTTTGTATTATATTTTTGCTTTCATTGCCCTCGTTACTTGCTTTACATATTTGTGTTATCTAGTTGATTTTAATTTCACTACTACATTGTATATCCACCACAAACATTCAAGTTCTATTAATTAGAAGCACATATTTATTTAGCATTTAATTTAACTAAAATTTTAAAAAAATTTAATTCATCCCCCCCTCTTGGATTACTACCTCTCGGCAATAAGTGGTATCAATGCAGATGCTTTGTTATTAATTATTGACCTAATCGTCAAGAGCTAAAGATCTTGGCAATCTAAATGAAATCAATTTTTAAGGAAGGTCATTCTATAGATAGACCATCAATGCTTAATGGATCTAATTATACTTTTTGGAAGGCTAGAACGAAAATATTTATATAAGCACATAACTATAATTTATGGACAACTATAATCAATGGCTTACACACACCCAGTGCATTGATTTATGATAAAAAAATGATTCAAATGAATGCTAAGGCAATGAATTTACTTTATTGTTCATTAGATATAAATGTATTTAATGTAATTTTTTTATGTATTTCAACTAAACATATTTGAGAGAAATTAGAAACAATCTTTGAGGGAGCCAATTAGAAAAAAGAATCAAGCTCCCATGAAGAGAAGAAAGCTCATCCCAATCTATGTCTCATAGCCCATAAAGATGAAATAAAGAAAAAGAAGAAGAAACATAAAAGAAAGAGAATAATGATTAAGGAGGAGCAAAGCAAAGAAGAGAATGAGAAAGAGGAAGGTATAGCAAGTTATTGCCTCATTGCTCAAAATGATAAGGTATATCATGAATGCTCCTCTGAATTTACTTTTAATGAGTTGTATGAAGCCTCCAATGAGTTAATGGATAAACATAAAAAGATCAGGCTAAAGAGCAAAGAGCTTAGAAAATCTAATCTTTCTTTAGCTGAACAAAAAGATAAAATTTTGAGTGAGAAAGATGATCTTTTGAAAACTATGGAAAATATGACCAAAGAAAAGAAAATTTTCTTGAAATAAATAGAAGCTTTAACTAAGAAAAAAAATCTTCCAAAATCTAAAAAATTTCTAGTTAAAGAAAAAGATAAACTTGTGATATCACAAAGATATTTAGAGGATGAAAGAGAAAAATATTTGAAATCTAAAAAATCTTTAGTAAAAGAAAATGAAAAGTTTTTGATTTCTGAAAAATCTCTTTTGAAAAAAATTCTAAATTAAAGAAAAAGATTGAGAGTTTGAAGTCTATGCTTCAAAAATTTATAATTGGATCTCAAAATCTTCAAGCCATTTTAAATTATCAAAGAGCTATTTTTGATCAATTTGAAATTTATTATAATTCAGAAAGAAAACAAAAATTTGTCAAAAGCGTGCTCAACAAAGCTTCAACTAAAAAGCACTCAATTAGGTATTTTAAATATAACAAAATTGGCCATAAAATTTTTGAATATAATATTAAAACAAATGGCCAAACTTCTATCAAATAAATTTGGATTCTAAAAGGAACCATATGCTCTAACCTCAATGAACCCAAGATGGCTTGGGTACCAAAGAAAGTGATTTTTGTAGGTACTCTAAGCATCCAATAAAGTAAAAGGAGCAAATTTTTATGAATGGATGCTTCAAAAATGAAAAAAGATGGATGATGATGCTTGGTATAATCTAAACTTATCTTACATCATACCATCAATGCCTATTTGATTGATTGATTCTACTGCTTATTTGCTTGAAATAATTTTAGTATGATTGATTTTGATGAGATGAATATTTAGATTTTAAAAGTTCAATATGCTCTTCTCTAAGTATCATATTATGATATGAATAAAAATTATTTTAAAATTTAGCATAATATTTAAGCTTTTCTATATCAATTTTGCTATTAAGAAACTTAAATTAAAAGTTTAATTATCTATAAATCTATTTGATTGCAAAAAATTAAAATACTAGTTTTTGACATTCTCTCTAAAATATTTAAATATTAAAATTTTTCTAAAAAAAATTGCATGATCTAAGTACTTGAATATAAGACATTCAATCATAAAAGATCAAGTGCATGAAGTATTAATTTGCATTGCATCATAGATTGACCCCTAACGATTTCAAAACTTCCAAGTTGAACTAAACTCATGAAGTCTTCATCTTGTTTCTTCTTGATTTGATCTTATTTAATTTGATTATTGGAACCCTTCAATTGATAAATTTTTTGATCCCCTAAATTGACTTGAAAATCTTTCTTAATCATCGATTTGATTGTCTTTTTTTATCTTAAAAGAGAATTTATGAACATTCATTGACTGATTTTGAAAATTGAATATGAAAAATGCTCTTCTTGAATCTTTTGAAGTTGATATTATGCAAAATATTTTAAGAAAGCTATCATTTGCTTTTAAAGCCAAATATTTAAAGAGAATTTTAGTTTTGTTCAATTGATATCAGACAGCTTACAATTTATCTTATATTTTATTGATTTATCTTTTAATAAAAATAAAAAAAAATCTTAAATCTAAATTTTTGATGTTACATCATTTGAGATAAATCCAAGAAGTTCATACCTTTTTTAAACTTAACCATCTGGTATTTCATAAAAAAAGGGATAAAATGATCTTCCAAAGACTAATAGGAAATATGTTCATAATTTGACTTGAATGATTTGTTGATATCAATTCAAATTAATTTATCATTTTAAATTTTTAAAATTATTTGATTTGAATCAATGTAGCATTATCACTTCAAAACTAAAATAATTGGTATTAAATTTTTTTTGGAAAGTTGCAGTTTCAAAATATCTAGTATCAAGCTAAATTTGTAAATTTATTTTTCTTAATCTTTAAGTGAAGATATCAAACTTTTAAATAAATCATTAATTGATCTAAATTTTAGTTTAATTGGTATCAAGATAATTATTATTTGGTTTGAACTTTAAAACTTTTAGTATCAAAATTTTCATAATTGCTATCAATCAGTATATCATTGCCTTACACTCTAATGCTTTATCTTTTAGCAAAAAATATATATATTTTTATTTCAAATCTAAGTTTGTATGGCTATAATTTTAATATGATATTATTTGAGATAAATTATAAATATTTGATATCTTTTTTGAACTCAATGTGTAATATTTCTTAAGAAAAGAAAGATCTAAATTTATACAGAATATCTCTTTATGATTTATTTTATATGATTTATTGATATCAATTTAAATTAACTTATTAAGATAATTTGATCTAAATTTAAATTAATTTATCTTTTTTAATAAAAAATTTTAATGATTGATATCAAATTGATCATTATTGTCTTGTATTCTATTGCTTTATCTTTGACAAAAAGAAAGAAATATCCTTGCGTATAATCTAGTTTGCATGAATATATTTTTGACATTATACCTTGAATAAATTACAAGATTGATACTTTTATGCTTCAAATTAATTGATACTACTTAAGAAAAGAAAGAGATATTTTTCAAAAAGAAAAATTCTTATGATATATCCAAATTCTGAGTTTTAAAAAAAAAACTATTTATCTAGGATTTTTAAGGCTTAAAGCTATTTCTTAAACTAAATTTGGAAAACATTTTCTTTTGAATCTATAGTTTTGAGAAAAAGAAAAAGTACTATTAAAATTATATTTTCTAAATGAAAAAAAATATTTCTTAAACTCAATCTTATTCTGATTTTGGTTGAGTTGTGCTGAAATAAATAATTTTTAAACTTAAAAAATCATCTATATTACTTGATTTGTTCATCTTTGATTTAAGCATTTATATATTTTTTAACTTATCAATTCATACTTTAATTGATTTGATTGTGTCATCATTTTTAATGATTAATAAATATTTTAAAAATGCTTTACATCAATTGATCATTTTGATGTTGTCATGATTGAAGACATCATATTGTAAACATTCTATTTTAAAATCAATGAAAGCAAATTTTTCATAAAAAAAAAATTACCATATCATGATTATGACTGATTATTTGATTGATGATTGATTTTTTGAAATTCAATATTCTTATTTTAAATATGTGTAATTAAGAAAGAAAATACTAAAAAAATAATTTGATCTTAAAAGATTATTTAATTGAAAATATCTTTATTTACAAAAGTAAGAAAGAAAATTTATTTAAGATGAATTAATTACTAAATTAGTATTAATTAAAATTTAATATGATATCAAATTAAAGATACTTAACTTGAAAGAAAAAGAAGGAGTAACAAATATTGTAAAACTTAAGCATGCAATTTTTGTTAAAAAAGAAGGAGAGATAATGCTAAAGAATGAATATATATATATATATATATATATATATATGTTATTTTGATAATATAAATTTAAAATATGCTTATTCTAAAATAAAAAAGGAAAGAAAGTTGAAAAGTAAATTATTCCAGTGATTAGTATAAAAAAATAGGGGGAGAGATATTTTTTTATTTGATTTGGTTGAAAATATTAATAAACTTTTGATCTAAAATTTTTAATCAATTACCTTAGTTTGAGGTTTATTGTATTGATTTTAAACTGTCAATCAAATGCCTTATGATCTTCTAAATTTGTGCTTTCATATGTTTATTCAACCTGATTTACTTGATTTAAGGTGCTATTGATTTAAAATAGTTTCAAATAAATAAATTATTCTTCAAAAATTAAAAATTATTTAAAGTGGTATCATTAATATGTTGGTTTTATATTTTAATTTGCATGATTATTCTTAATAATTGATTAGAGTTAAATTAAATCGAAAATATATTCTTACTCTAAGAAATAAATTTCTAAACTTAATTAAAAATTTGAATTTGATACTAAATTTTTTATGTGCATCACACAATCCTTATGAATTATTTGTATTGAAGCAATTTTACTCGAAGCAATGAATTTAAAAAATATAACTATCCTTTATTTTGATACTATTTATTTTATTTTACTCAATATATTTTTGATACATATCTTTTTCAAATTAATTAATTAAAATTTCTTAAGAAAAGAAACTATTGAATATTAAAGTGCATATTATGCTTGATTTCATGATCAAATCTTTTGAAAAGCTCTATTCCTCTAAAAGCTTAAAAGTATATATTTAAAAATCTAATTAAAAAATTATATTTATTCAAAAAGAGAGAGAGCCTTTAATATTTGACTTCAAGCTATTTTTTAAAAAAAAATTAAAAAGAATAGATGATTTCTTTGATTTGACTTTATGAATTTGATACATCTCTTAATTTAATATCTTGATGTTGATTTTGATGATATTTTTTATATTCTTTTTCATAAGCTTTTTGATGTTGTCAAAAAGAGGGAGAAGAATTATTGAGTATATGCTATGCTTGAGCCTATAATACATTTTGTGGAGCTTATTGAAAGTCTTTTAAAATCTATGAATCTGAATTTAAGTTAAATGAAAGCTTTCATGAAGTATGTATTTATATTTATGTATATTATCACTTTATGATTTATATTAGCCAATTTATTGAAACACATTAATTTTATTTCTATGCATATACTCAAAGTTTTGTCATCATCAAAAAGGAGGAGATTGTTGATCTCATGATTGATTTTGATGATCGCCAAACTTTGAATGTTTAAGTGTTTAACCATGTGCTTCAAAAGTGGATGTAAGTCTTTTTAGGTGTTCAAATTAAAAAAATTAATCCAAGAAAAGATCCATACAAAAATCACCAAATCAAAAGCTTCAAAGAAATTAAATTGATAAAGATCCTTGAAGAAGGGCAAAATTATAATTTTATCAAGTTAGAAAAAAATATATTTTGAAAGTCTTAAGAGAAATTAGAGAAAAATTTTGATGTTTTAGAGATAATTTCATATTTTTTGGATGTCAAACTTGGAAGAAAATCAAGTTTTAGCAAAAAGGTCAACCCTAGGGATGACCCCTAGGTCATCCCCTTTTGAAATGGATAGGTTGGCATGCTTTGGCACGTTATTTTTGTATAGCCTCACAAAATAGTCGACCCATGGGTCGACCCCTAGTGAAAGGGTCAACCTCTGAGTCGACCTCTGTTGCATAAAAATAGAAAATAAAAGTTGAATTTTTTAGTGGAGTCCAAGTGCTGACACCTGAGCATAAGGTGTCGATCCTATATCACAAGGTGTCGATCCTAAATCAAAAAGTGTCGACCTCAGTGTCGGGACAGGCATAATGGCTAGTTTTTTGTAGCTTTTTAAATAGTTATTTCTCCACTCTAATGACTAGTTCAAGACTTCTAACAGCTAGAACTGATCCTCCAGCAATCCCCAAGAATATAAAAGGCTAGAGAAATATTTAGGAATTAAGATTAAAGAGTTTTAAAGTAAAATCCTTTTGAATTTAAAAGGTTTTCATTGCACATCAAAAAGAGAAAAGAAAGAGAGAAACTAAGCTTCGATTTTATAGGACATTCAAGAGTTATCTTCCACAACATCTCAAGCAACCTCCCAGCATCATTTGAAGAGAAGTGAAGCTTCAAAAGAGCATATATTCAGCCACTTCTTCAAGCTTCAAAAGAGTTCTTTTTTATTTTTATTTTTATGCTAAATTTTTATATTTATATCTTTGTTTCTTTACAAGTTTTTTTGGGGGAAGAAACTCGGGGTATAGGCTGGTCCAAGCTGGTAATTGGATGGAGTAAAGGTTGTGGTTGGTGCTCCTAGGTTAAAACCAACTAGATTTGTTTGTGATTCTGAGTTAAAACAAACATACTATAATCTAGGAATTATAATATAATTTTCAAGGAGAGCTTGGAGAATGGACGTAGGTGTGGTATTGCACCAAATTACTATAAAATTTTTATGTGTTTATATTGTATTTTTGCTTTTCTTGCCCTCATTACTGGCTTTACATATTTGTGCTATCTAGTTGATTTTAATTTTACTATTGCATTGCATATCCACCATAAATACTCAAGTTCTATTAATTAGAAGCATATATTTACTTAGAGTTTGATTTGGTTAAAATTTTAAAAGAATCCAATTCACCCCCTCTCTTGGGTTACTACCTCTGGGCAACAAAAATAGATTTAAATCTATGTATAATCATGTTTTAAAATAGAACAAAAATCTACTGAGAAATTCTACTAAAAATAGATTTTAACAGACTATATTTAGGGGTTGATTTCAATCTGATAATCTGATCAAAACCAGATCAAAAAAATATAGTAAATATCAGATCAAACCTAGATTTAA
Source organism: Cocos nucifera (assembly GCA_006176705.1). Lineage (NCBI taxonomy): Eukaryota > Viridiplantae > Streptophyta > Magnoliopsida > Arecales > Arecaceae > Cocos > Cocos nucifera. Next base: position 431,803 of record QRFJ01000923.1, on the reverse strand, counting down.
TCTCATTAAAATTTTTGGTTTATAACCAGATCATAAAAATTCTCAAAAAAATAGAAAATAAGCTATATAATCATGACATAGAACCTAGCTCTGATACTAGTTGAAGGGAACAAGCGATCCATATTGCATGGCCAGGAGAAAAACTTGAATAGATTGGAATTTAAAATTTTTCATAACCTTTATGAAAATGTACCTTGATTCGTAGCAAAAGATTTGATCAAGATTGAGCTCCTGAAGATCATAGCTCTATGAGGTCTGGATGTCCATACCCTCTACTTCATGCATGCGCCAATCTTTGTAGGAAAGATGGATGAAGATGCTAGAGGACTTCTTCAGGAGGGAAAGAGAAGAACTTTGAGATCTAATCTCAAAATCTTGGATCCTCACATGCCAAGAAGGAAGAGGGGAGCACCATGCCTAGAGGTGGATCACATCAATGATGGATGCCTAAGACTCTCTCTCTCTCTCTCCAAATATTCTCCACACCCAAGAGAAGCTCCATGCCCAAAAGCAATCTCAATTACTTCTCAATGCCCCAAGGATCCCTCCTTATATAGATGAGAAGTCCTAAACCTAATCAAACATTCCATGGAGTAGGACTTAGAATCTAATTCCAAGTTTCCTAATCCATCATGATCCAACTAGGAAAGAAGTTGCTACCACCTATTCTCTCCCTTTCTTTGCCGCCACCCAAGGATGAGGACCCCTCTTGGCCAGCCACAAGGAGAGAGAGAAATCTAGGGAGATTAGGATTAGTGCACTAAGTCCTATTTGGTTTAGGTTTGGATCCAATTGAATCCAATTCAAGTCCAATTCGAACCAAATTTGAATAGGCTATCAATCCTAATCCAACTAGGATTCTAGACCAAGTCTAACTTGATTGGTTAACCCAATTAACCTTTAATTAAATCAAGTCTAATTAGATTAGATCGAATTGATAAATACCATGAATATATAAATAAAAAATATTAAAATATATATTAATCAATGTTTATTTTAAGAATTGATATTTTTTATTTATGTTTTGTAGAAAAGATCTTCACCAATGCAAAGAGCTTGATTTATGGGTTAAAATGAATCAAATTTGACGTAAACCAGAGCTTAGATAGAGAAAAATGGAAGCTGAAGCTTTAAATGGAAAAAAAAGAAAAAATTTAACTAAATAAATAAAAGCCAGCCCAGCCGGCCAGTCCAGCAACCGCAGCCCACGTGAACCTAGCCGACCCAATCGAGTGCGGTCTAGAACCCATCTCCAGTGATCGTGGCCCAATCCGCCAGCACCCAGCTTAGCCCAGCCTGCTACACTTGATCCAACCTGGCCTAGCTCCCCTGGTTTGGTTGACGTCATCCTGACATCACTTTTCATGTTGCTTATGTCGATCCACAAGAACAGTGGACCTATCTACCATGGCACACAGGTAGGGTCAGGCAATTTGCACCATCCAATGGTTGAGAAGCCATCATGCATGCGATCGAACGATTGATAACATCATCGATTTTGATTCAAACTCTCCTAGGCCTTCATTTGCGCAATCCAATGATCGAAAATGCCCTGATAAGGCAATCCGATGGTTCTTATTCAATCCAATCTGATCTTGGTTTCTAAATAGTGATATTTTGATGGTTCTTAAGTCATCTAATCTTAGATCAAGGGCCAAAAAATAGCAGGAAGATGGAATTTGATCCAAACTCAAATTTAGAGTTCAAAAAGAACTCTAAAATTTCTCACTCTACTCTATTTAAATCCCCTTAGCCGAGGTCCTTTGGGAGGCAGTCGTAGGGTCCTTTCGGCCTCTTTCAAGGCCACATTTTCTTCCTTTCTTCTCTTTTCTTTATTTTCTTCTTTCTTCTTTCTTTTTCTTGTTTCTTTCTTTATCTAAAGTATTTGAAGATGCTGAAAGTGAGCAGATCCTCGATCATGCTGGGCTAAAGATCTCGTATCATGGAAAGTAAGTAAAGTCTTTAGTATGAGAGTTTATAATTTGAACCTTATTTATCTTTTTATTAAGCAATAAAATTTATTTATTTATCATCTACATGCTTCTCGTATTATGCTTTAATATTTAATTTCTTACAATTTATAACTAAAAAGATAGATCATGATCGTGAAAAGACATAGCCTATACTCCAATTAGCTAGGATGAATTGTAAGATTTAATTAGATTTATATTTATGTTCTTTGATTGCACCATCTAAATAATCTATATCTATAAGATTGGTTATGATTGTGTTAGATATGATCCATACTCGATAGAATAGATTATGTTAGAATTTGGTTAAGAAAATAGACATCTTACAAGATTGCATGTTGACAATGAAAAAATTGCATGAATCAATTATAAACTTAAATATTGAAAGATGGAACTGAAATCCTAGACAAATTTCTCTTCTTACCATCCTAATTAATTATTATTTACCTTCTTTTATTTTAATTTGCTAAATCTCAACTAGTGCTCTTTAATCTACTTATTTAAATTTTTACTTTAAAAATTAAGTTAAAATTTTATTTTTAATTAAAATTAAACATAACTTAGCTACAATACCTAAGAAAATCTACACCCAACTTACTACTATTCTAACCAAAAGTAAGATCAGGTTAATATTATCTTTGGTGATATAACAATGAGCATTAAATTTTTAGCACCATTACCAAAGATTGTAGCATGGTTGCTTCAATTTTTTAAAATAAAATAAAAAATTTAAAAATATATATTTTATTTTATTTTCTTAGTTGATTAATTCCTTCCTTTGCACTCGTTTAATTTTTGCTTTTTATATCTAGTTGATATTTTTTAGGATTTAAATCTAATTTAAATTTCTTTTTCCTTAAATATAAATTTAAAAATAATAAAAATAAAATATAAATAGTAAATAAATAAAAATTAGAATAAAATAATAATAATAAAAATTTAAAAATTTATAAAATTAAAAAAAATAAAAATTTGGATTGATGCTGCATAAGTTATTTAGGGGATTAGAGATCTAACCATAAAACCTAATAAATAAAAATTTTCTACTTTTGATTGGACATCTTGCTTTGTTTGCATTGCATAGCCATAATATACTTTAAGGGCACAATTCATTAACTAAGATAAGATGGAGATTTGATCGTCCTTCCTTTGCCTATAAATCATTTCTTTGCATCAGCATAATCTAGATCTTAATCTAAAATCAATTAGATATTAGTCCTAGGATACTCGAGCTGAATAGAATAAGAAAGCTCTAGAGTTGGATCAGGTTCGGATTGATTAATTGCTCAGTGTCTAATGCAAGTGATTTTAAGAAGGTGATTTTCAATTAGTTCCATTATCTGACCTAGCCAATTTAGTTAGTGTCTAAGAAAAGCAACAAGCAAGGGACCTCCCACATCTTATAGTTACCCGGTCAAATCAGTTAGTTAATTTTGGGCTTGGAGTGCTCGAAGGTGGTCTTGAAATAGTTAGGAGCTATCTAGATCTTGGTTAAACATAGGATAGAGAGTTCATTTTGATCTAAAACTTGTTTGTCATTATAATTTAACCTTGATTAAAATACTCTCCTTTATCATTCTTAGATCTAGGATCCTATAGGCTCTTATCTTTAGAATTCTTTCTCCTCATCTTTTCTTTTATTTTATATAACAAAATATAATAAAATAAATAATAATTAGAAGAAAATTGCTCTGATCTAGAACTCTTAATTGCATATCTGAATAATCAAAATAATCCAAGATGGATCTCGATTGTACATTGGATGAGCTATCCCGTAGATTAGATCATCTAATAGTTCTTAGATACTCTTCCTATCCATCTTTTCTTCTTGCACAATAAGCTTTTGCCATATGTTTGAGCCCTTCTTGCTTTGTGAGTGAATGCCTAGCCGCATACCAATTTTCTAAATTTATATATGAGCAAGTTTATCAAGATTAAATCCAAATGACCTACAGACTAAGAAATAACCCATACTTTAATGCTTATAATTCAAGTTGGAGGCCTCAACCAAATTTATTGTGGCAACCACAACTAGTGGTTACCCTGGGGATACAAGGACCTACATTTATGGATGTACCTTATGATATACCCTATCCACAATATCAACCTTCTCCAACTAATGATGACTCAACTTTTGAAGAGAGGATTCAACAAGCAATAGATAAGTTAGAACTCGTCAATCAGACCTACTAATAGATCTTTCACTCTTGTAGGCAAACCTTAAAAGAACTAGAAAAGCCAGCGCTCACATTCAATCGACAGGAGGAAAGAGAGTTGCCTAGTCAACCTGATAGTAATCTTGAGGGACCATATCTAGCTAGAAATTTTAATATTTCTATAACTTTTCTTGAACAATCAATTACGACTCTCAAGAATAAAATGGTCATAGAACAACATTGCACAACCAAAAGGCCCATCTTAGACTATTTGACTAAAATAGAAATATATATGAAAGAACCAAAATAGTGGGATGAACCAATTCCATCACCCTTACCCTTTCCTTTTAGCAAAAGTGAAGGACAAATTGATGAAATTAATGATGAAATTAATAAAGACTTTCCAAGAATCATAAATGAATAACACGATAGAGAAAGCTACACCCATAATTCTTCCTCAGGATTCATTAAATCCCTATCTAGCTGATTTTGGAATGGATGATTTTGATAAAGTTGGGTATATTATAGAAGTAAATGATCAAGTAGATATGCCTTATCCCAAAACTACCCCACTTTAGATCGAAAAATTTGAGCTACCATCTAGCCCACCAATAGCTTTCTTGTTAGAACCATCAACTATTTTAGAATTAAAACTACTTTCTGATGCACCCACTGACACCCTACCAATGATACCTAATCAGAATGCCCAACTTATAGGTGTTCTAAAAACACATAAAATGTTAGATAGCATATTGCTGAAATGAGGGATAATAATTTTAAGATTGATTTTTCTATATTTGGTACTACTTTTAAGGGTGGCCTCCAAAATCTATCAACAATGTTAAAATGATGTATGGAGGCAGATTTAAAATTAATTTAAAAGAAGTGCCATACTTTAGATCAAGGAGAGTTGATATCAAGATATATCATATCTGAGAAAGGAATTGGGGTAGATCAGGCTATAGTTGAAGTAATTTCTAAACTACCATCCTCAATTTTGGTCCAACAAACACAATCCCTTTCTATTCATCATAAAAATTATGATAATTTTAGATTTTGGTATAGCATGCTTGCTCAATATACGCTATTTATGTGGAGAAAGTTTAATTATCATAAAGCATTACATGAACATTTTACGTCATGATGACAACACCTCCTGATTAGCCTTACACTTTTGAAATCCTGAAGGATGTACTAAAGTTGATTATAAGTAAAACTCCTTCATAGGGTCTAACTGAAGATGTTAAACTTAGCCCTTACTAGGAGGTAACCTAGCTTTTGTATTTGAATTTTTTTCTAAATTTTAGCTTACCTTTCTTTTAAGTTTAGGACTAAGTTAAGGGAAGAACTACCGACCCATGTTGGATGAAGAATAAATAATACCTAGACCAAGCCCAAAAACATATTTAACCAGGTGAACTCTTTCCTTTTTCTTTCTTTTTACTTATCATACTCTATTTCTTTCCTCCATTGAGGACGATAAAAATTAAGTTAGAAAAAATAAATAAAATATTTTAAGTCCTCGAATATTATAACAATTAGTCTTATATACTAGATTATGCATCGATTTAAAGTTAATCAAGCATTTTAATCATTGGTTGATTAATGGTCTAGAAAATTTTTGAAATACTAAGGATCCAATTATTAAAAAAATCTAATAAATGGTCAAGTCTAGAACATAATAAATTTTTAAGTGATTCTAAAATCTTCTTCCAATCTATATCAATAAAGAATCTACTTTGTATGGGTATGAGTGAAAAATATTTATAAAAAAATAAATAAATAAATAAAAATAAGCTCTAAACATTGGTCTCCCACCGAATAATCGGATCTCATTGCCTAAGTAAGCAATATTGTTATTCATGTTAAAAAGTGAGTAATGTAAAGAAGTTTGTTATATAGCTAGTTTTAATCTATAGCCTATTTGACTTAAGTCAGTAAGCTCGAGAGATATTCTACACCTAATATCCTAAAGCCAACTAGTCTAGAAGTCATTGGTCCAAAGCTCACTAAAAGAGTCAGATAGAAAGCTTAAAGAGTTAAAACATTGCACTAGCTATAAAATATATAAAAAAAAAAATCATACTCTAATCCATACTAAAGATAGAAGATTTAAAGAATAAAAATGGAGAGTTGGTCAAAATAAAGCTCTAAAATTTTATGTTCTCCACTTAACCACTTTTTGGAATAGAATTAATAATCGAATGATATATCTCTTAATTTTTTAACTAGATATTAACTGATTTTAGGATAACATGAATAAACTTTTAAATCTTAACAAGTCAATACATACTTCTAATTTTCTCTTTTACTCATACATACTTCTAATTTTCTCTTTTACTGCAAGATGAGTAAAACTCAAGTTGGGAGGTGTGACAAATACCATGAATGTATAAATAAAAAGTATTAAAATATATATTAAGTAATATTTATTTTAAGAAATGATACTTTTTATTTATATTTTGTAAGAAAGATCCTCACCAATACAAAAAGCTCGATTTATGGGTTGAAACAAATCAAATTTAACACAAATCAAAGCTTAAATAGAGAAGAAATGGAAGCCAAAAGCTTTAAATAAAAAAATAAATAAATAAATAAATAAAAGCTGGCCTAGCTGGCCAGTTTGGTGACCATAGCCCACATGAACCCAGTCGACCCGATCGAGCACCGTCCAGAGACCATCTCCAATGACTATAGCCGATTCCACCAACATCTGGCTCATCCCAGCCTACTCTGCCTGATCCAACTTGGCCCAACTCCCCTAGTTCGGCTGATGTCATCTTGACATCACTTTTCACATGTCTTACGTCGGTCCATGGGAATAGTGGACCAGTCTGCCGTGGCGGACAGGTGGGATCAGGCAATTTGCCCCATCTAATGGCTGAGAAGCCATCATGCACACAATCGAATAGTTGATAACAGTGTCGGTTTTGATTCAAAATCTCCCAAGCTTTTATTTGTGCGATCCAATAGCCCAAAATATCTTGATAAGATGATTTGATGGTCCTTATTCAATCTGATCTGATCTAGGTTTTTAAATGATGATATTTTGATGATTTTTAAGCCGTTTGATCTCAAATCAAGGGTCAGAAAATAGCAAGAAGATAGAATTTGAGCCAAACTCAAATTTAGAGTTTGGAAAGAACTATAAAATTCCTCACTCTACTCTATTTAAATCCCCCTAGCTAAGGGCCTCTACGAGGCAGCCGCAGGATACTTTAGGCCTCTTTCAAGGCCATATTTTCTTCCTTTCTTCTCTTTTCTTTCTCTTCTTCTTTCTTCTTTTTTTTTCTTTTTCTTTATCTAAAGATTTTGAAGATGCCAAAAGTGAGCAGATCCTCGATCATGCTAGGCTAAAGATCTTATGTCTGAGAAGTAAAGAAAGTCTTCAGTATGAGAATTTGTAATTTAAATCTTGTTTATCTTTTTATTGAGCAATAAAATATGTTTGCTTATCATCTACATGCTTCTCTTATTATGCTTTAATCTTTAACTTCTTATAATTTATAACTAAGAAGATAAATCTTGATCATGGAAAGATATAGTCTGTACTCAAATTAGGATGAATTATAAGATTTAATTAGATTTATATTTATGTTCTTTGATTGTACCATCTAAATAATCTATATCTATAAGATGGATCATAATCATGTTAGATATGGTCCATACTCGATAGAATAGATTATGTTAGAATTTGATCAAAGGAACAAACATCTCATAAGATTACATGTTGACAATGAAAAGATTACATGAATCAATTATAAACTTGAATATTGGAAGATAGAACAAGAACCCTAAACAAATTTCTCTTCTTACCATCCCTAATTAATTATTATTTGCTGTCTTTTATTTTAATTTGCTAAATCTTAATTAATCCTCTTCAATCTACTTATTTAAATTTTTGCTTTAAAAATTAAGTTAAAATTTATTTTTAATTGAATTTAAATGTAACTTAACCAACAATCTTCGAGAAAATCGACATATGACTCACTACTATTCTAACCAAAAGTAGAATTAGATTAATACTATCTTTGGTGCTATAACGATGAGCATCACTAATCTAAAATTCATCCTCAGAACTAAATCTGCACCTCATGTCTAGTGCTAGCTAGACATAGTCAATGTTTTAATTCCATATGACCTATAACTTAATTCTTAATTAAATAAATTTATATGTTCAATCAAATCTCATACGTCCAAATTGAACATATAGGCATTAGATCAATTTTTTTCTGTATTGATTGACTAATGTGCATGACTCCATAGGTTCGAATACTAAGCTGATAATATAGAAACTATTTTCTATATTAATTAAAGTAATCATTTAGCAATGATATCTAATGTTCGGCTAGATCGAATAATTATAAAGCAATTTTCAAGAACCTATAGATATGGTTACCATATAATTCATCCCTTTGATCCTAATGCTCAAGACAACCTAGAGTTAAATTATCAACCCTGGAACAGTCATCCATATTATATTTCAACCTTTTTTAAATCCTATAATAGATTACATGAATTATCATGGCCAAGATTTTACTTGATTGAAATACAGTGATGCATTCACTCCTACAATCCAGAGGGGTCAATCCTATCTTAACTTACACACCGAATTTGTAAGTACTTAACTATACCCAAAAATCTTTCACCACTATATTAAAAATATAGGTAGTCCGACATCAAAGTACAGTGAGTTGTTGGCAAGTCACTATGATAATCTTCGATTAGAGAGACAATTATGCTTATATCCTTTGCGAGCTATCCTTGATAGCAAAGTGCTCCACAGGTGAGTCACTATTCGATGATGATGTACTCCTACATCTCATCTATATGCAATACCAATATCTCCATACTTCTTGGTTAAGAGGATAACCAACACATATGGCACATAATAATCTCTACTTGATAAACGTTATCATCCTATTAATACTGTATCATTTAATCACGAACATGATTTAAGAGCTATTCGATAAATCTTTCTTTATCGATTAGTTTATAGTTCTGAGAACTTTATCATAATATATGAGTTTATTAAAAGAAGATGCACATTTATGATGAACTTGCCAAAAATAATTTTTATTTATTAATAATTCATATACGGAAGTCCAATTATTTATAATAATATAATTGCTTTATGACACATTTTCCAACATTGGTGTCTAACGCAAGTGGTTGAATGGTAGTTAGTTAATTAGGATCATTGCATTGCCAATGAGGAGCCTCCCACCATTTTTCACTTACCTAGCTAATTTGATTGACTATTTTGAATTTAGATGCTTGATGATTTGAGCTCTGCCCATGTCCTCTTTAATTAAATTAATTTACATGAGATGTGAATTAATTAAGAGACCTAAATTAAAATCTTCTCATAGATATTAAGTTTAGCAGTCTTCCACCATTCTAGATGTGTGGGCTCTTCTCAGTGTTGATTATTGTTGGCAGGGTATAGTAGTTCAGTTACATTAGGAAAGATGCAACCACTTTATAATATGAGATGTTTCAGGATAAAGATGGGATTGGGCCCAATAACTATGAGGTGACCGACCCAATGATGGCTTTATATCTATTGGTGGATGGTGGATCTGACTTAACTAAGGAATAGAGCCAATAACTGTCAGATGAGGCTTTAAAAATTAGAGACTGGTGATCACTGCAATTTGCTTAGAAAAGTATTGAATAAGAGTTATTCACCTATCAATTGGCCCAACACCAATAACTGTTAGATGAAGTGGTAGGCAATAGGTAGGACCACAGTACCCACTTGAAACTTGAGTTACGTAGGTTTTCATTTCTCCATTCGAGAAGTATGGGAGATTTGAGAAAATAGTGAAAGAGTTTATTTTTAAGTAAAATCCTTAGGACAAACTAATATAAGTTAATTATAATATCTAACTAGAATCTTCTTCTCTCTATAAAAAAATCTACTTTCAACCTTCTAGTTTGAATCCTAGAGGCCAACCATTTAACCAGAACCAATTAAATAGACTAGCTCAGAAACCTAAGAATTGTTCTTAGTTCTCTAAAAATTAAACTATGTTCTCGATCAGGATATCCCTACATTACCAACACAACCATCCCATGATCAACAAGCTCCATTTGATAAATGGATGGACAATAGCAATATGGTTAGGTACAATAATATAGGCATAATATAAAGATTGCGAAGGACATGCTAACTCATCTGCAAGAGTTGTATGGTGATCAAAGTCACACAGCATGTTTTGGAGTGTCTAGGCACGATAGGCAGTCTATCTATGATCACTATTTAAGAATGATCAAAGATATTAAGGAGCTTGAAAAAGCTGGGCATGATCATATCCAAGGAATTGCAAGTAAATTTGATTTAGCAATTCCTTCTTGATTTGTATGGGCACTTTACAATAAATTGAAAGAAAAACTAGGATTTACATACATCTATTTTGAAACTTTTTCAAAATTATATGCACCAGAAGTCAGAGATTAATCAAATTAATCTATAAAACATGAACAAATCCCTAGATCTAGGATCTTTATGACATGATTTATGCAAGTGTTAAATCTAAAAATTAAATATGAAACAAAAGAAAAGATGTTTATCATATCAACATCGAATAGATCTAGATCTAATCTAGATAACTATTGAAATCATATCTCAATACCTTTGTGCAGGTTGAGAACTCCACTTGCTAATTCAAGGTTGAGGTATTACTTTGAGTCGCACAAGTGTCCAGCCTCTATGGGTTATCCACATGAAGCTCCAAATCCAATCAGAAGTCCAGTGATGGAAATCAATGCAGTGTGCTAGCACTTCGCAGATCCTTCCTCAATGATTGATCTTGAACCTTTTTCTTCAAATTGCTTGGACCTTCCAAGGATCAAAGAAGGTTGGGAGGACTAGGGAGAGAGAACCCTCTTCTCAAAACTCATAAAAGAAAGTGGAAGAGGAGGAATAGAAATCCTAGAGATGAACCCCTTCTTCTCTTTTCTTTTTCTCTCACAATAGGACACTCAAACTTTTGTCCTTACAAAACCCCATGCCCAAGACCCTCTTGTGCCCAGGAATCCCATGCCTAAACCTCTCTTTCTTAATGAATTTTTTGTAGAAATCCCATGGCCAAACCTCTCTTACAGGGAGATAATGAGGAGTCTTTGTCTAGATCAAACACTTAAAAAGGCATGTCCAAATTAGACAAGTATAGGGGGCGCCTAAGAGTTGCGCGCCCCCTCCTTTTCTTGTTGGGCACCTCCTCCTTTTCTTGGCATGGGAAACCAGTATGTGCATACAAAACATTCCTCTATTTCCCCCAAAAAAATCAGAAATAAATCTAATTTATTGGCACCATCACATGGATAGAGAAGGTGATGTGTCAAACTCTATCCAATAGAGTCCTAAGTTAAAATGACTTGTTTGTTTTGACCTAGTCCACAACTAATTTTCAAATAAAAAGAGAGGGGGCACAAGGGGTGAAGTTGGCATCTCTATGCATGTGGTATCTCATGCCAAAAATCAAGGAGAGAGGGTGTGGGAGGGTGAGGTGGCTGGAGGGAGAGAGTCCCAGTCAAACTGGGCTCTCTTATTTTCACTAGTCAAAGCAAATTTTAAGCCCAATCTAATTAGAATTGGTTCGACCTAATTAAGGATGATCATATTCTAAATAAGAGCCTATTTAAATTAGATTAAATTTAATTTAATTTTGGTTTAAATTCTAATTAAATTAAAAATTAGATTCACACAAGTCCTAAGAACAAGGAATAATTGTACTCCCTTATAATTGGCATATCCCATAAATCAATTAGACTTGACCTAATTAAGTCCAAACCAAACCTAATTGAATCTTATCCAATCAGACTCAATCTCAGCTCTAATGCTCAATCAAATTGAGCTAATTAGCAATCGATTGCTAATTAGTCCTTCTGCAATATTTGCACTAGGTCAAACATCAATCTATTGACTATTTGATCCTAAAATAATTCACAATCATTGATCAATCATTCGATTAGATTGAAATCTCAAATATATGTGATCCTCTAGATTTGAACCTAAGCTGGTAGTATAAGAATAAATTTTTATATCAATCGAAGTGACCATCTAGCAATAGTCCCTAATGACCGAATAGGTTGAATATATAAAGCAATATTCTAGAGCTCATGTGGATATAGTTTCCATATAATTCATCTTCTTGATCATGAATGCTCATAGAATGACTTAGGATTTAACTGTCAATCCTAAATAGATCATCTACATTATATTTTAAAATATCAAATCTATCATATGAATTATCCTGGCCAAGATTTTGTTAAATTGAAATGCAGTGATGCATTATCTCTAAACTCTTGAAGTGGTCAATCCCATCTTGATACTCACCGACTTCATAAGTATTTGACTATGCCCAAAAACCTTCCATCACTGAATTAAAAATTTAGATAGTCTGACATCAAAGCATAGTGATTTACTTGCAAGTTACCATGGTGATCTCAAGTCGGAGAGATACTTATACTCATATCCCATCAGAGCAATTCTTGATAGTAGAATACTCCAAAATTGATCACGTTTAGTGATGATGTACTCCTATATCTCACCTCTATTCTATACTAGTATTTCATACTCCTTGGTTAAGAGGATAACCAACTTATGTGGCACGCAATGACCTACACTCGTTAAACATTATTGTCCTAGGTAACAATGTATAACTTGGTTGTGAATATTTTAAGAACTAATCGATAAATCCTCTTTTTATTAAATCTAAATAATCCTAAGAACTTCATTACAATATAAGAGTTTATTAGAAGATGTACAGTTATGATGAAAAATGCTAGAATAAAAATTTTATTCATTATAAATCATTTACATTTACAATAATAACACAACCATCAATAGGCTGACGATTGACTTTGGAACATATTTTTTAGCAACTCCCACTGGTTCTAAAACCATTTGGTATAGTATCTAATATCCATCTTTGACTTGTAGTTGTCAAACTCCTTTACTACCAGGGCTTTAGTGAATGGGTTGGTCAGATTCTTCTTTCCATCGATCTTCTAAAGGTCGATGTCACCTCGATCCATAATCTTCTAGATAAGGTGGTAGTGGCACAGAATAGACTTTATCTATTAAAATGCCTTCAGTTCCTTCATCTGACCAAAGCTCCAGTGCTGTCGCAGTAGAGCAGGATTGGACCATCAAGATAGGATGCCACTTTGAGCTCGGTGATGAATTTTCTTAGCCACATAGTTTTCTTTATGGCATTGGATGCTGCAATGCACTCCACCTTGCAAACTGAGTCTGCTACAATGTGCTGCTTGAAACTCTTCCAACAAACGGTTTCATTATTAAGGATAAACACAAAACTCAACACACTTTTGCTATCATCATAGTCAGATTAGAAACTAGAGTCTGTAAATCCTATAAGTTTTAAATCTGACTCACTATAATCAGCCATTGATCCTTAGTATTTCTCAAATATTTAAAAATAATTTTTATAACTTTTCAATAATTTTTTTTTGGATCAGATTAGTATCTACTCACTACTCCTAGTGAGTATGCCACATCTGGTCTCATACATGATATGGCGTACGTGATAGATCCTATGCTGAAGCATATAGGATTCTATTCATATGCTCTCTCTCTTTAGGAGTTGTTGGACAATCCTTTTTAGAAAAAAAAATTTCATGGCCTATCGAAAGATAGCCCTTCTTGAAATTCTCCATGCTAAACTGCTTTAGTATATTTTCTATATATATAGACTGGGATAATCCAAGCATCCACTTAGATCTATTACATAGATCTTCATCCCTAGGATATAGGATACTTCACCCAAGTCCTTTATGGAGAACTAAGATGACAACCATACTTTTATTTCTTATAATGCAAGGACGTCATTTTTTATTAAAAGAATATCATCCACATATAATACAAAAAATACCATAACTAAGACATTTGTTCATTTGTAAATGTAGGGCTCTTCTCTATTCTTAATGAGGCCATACATTTTGATCATCTTATCAAAATACATGTTTCAACTTCGAGATCCCTACTTCAATCCATAAATGGATCTCTAAAGCTTGCACACCTTGGACTCGTCTATGGATATGAATCCTTTAGGTTATATCATATACACCTCTTCAGTCAGCTCTCCATTTAGAAAAGCTTTCTTCACATCCATCTGCCAGATCTTATAGTCCAGATAGGTAGTGTTGGTGCGAAATCTGATTGCCGTTGGAGAAGTGCTGGAGTTGGAGAAGACGAGGTCACCGTTGGTGACCTGCAAAATAAGTCTCATCCAGAGCCCAGGGTGGTGGCTCCGGTAAGATCCTCCGACAATCAAGTCAGCTCTTTCGACTAACAAAAATGGAATATATAAAGAGATTCTAACAAAATTTCTAGGAAGAGAAGGAGAGCTTCCAAGAGAAAGAGTATCTAAAGGTTCTCTTATATAGACAAAGCCTATAACAAACTGATAGTGACAGCCATAACCATCCGATAGTGGGTCATTCAGGACTATGTGAAGTTTGTTATGGGGGATAGTGTCTGTTATCGTAATGTGTGAGCCCGTCGGGGTCTAACGGTCGAAGCTCGGATGGAAGAGATTAACGGTTCTTTTGGCTACATCGAGGATGAGAGCCAAGGTCCTCTGGGGCTATTGGATGGAGTTTGGAGGGAATTTAGCTGTTTGGAGGAGTCCATTTGAAGGAAAAATTTGAAAGAAATTTGACTATTGGAGAAGTCCAGTTGAAGAAGAAGTCCGGAAGGAGTTCGACTAGAGGAGAAGTTCAGAAGAAGTTTGATTATTGAAGGAGTTCGACTGGGAGAGGAGTCTGATTGAAGGAGAAGTTCGAAAGGAGTTCAACTATTGGAGAAGAGTTTGAAAGGGGTTCGACCGCTGGAGGAGTTCGAAAGGAGCTCGACTGTTGAAGGAATCCAAAAGAGGTTCGACCGTTGGAGGAGTCTGGAAGGAGCTCGACTACTGAAGGAGTCCAAAAGGAGTTCGACTACTGGAGGAGTCTAGAAGGAGTATAACTATTGAAGGAGTTTGAAAAGTATTCGGCTGTTAATGAAGTTCGAAAGAGGTTCGACCACTGGAGGAGTGTAGAAGGAGTTCGGCTGCTGGAGAAGTCCTAAGAGGAAGAATTTTCAATTGAAGCTCTTCTGTGATTATCAGTTACATTAGGCTAAGCATCAGGCTAGACTTCAATAGGAGCGGGGTTTATCCCCAATAATAGTCTCCCTAATTTCGAGTTCGAAATTTGAAGGAAGGGATAAAAAAGGTGACTACCGAAGTCTGGTCCTAGGTTCCCAGGATGAGATGTTTCGATGTTTACCATGCTGGCACCGAAGCTTTCTAAGTCTGAAATGAGTTCAAAAAGACCGTCGATGGGCTATCTCTAGTGGAGAGTCGGAGGAGATTGCCTCCTTGAAGAAGACCATCGACGAGCTTTCAGAGGTTTTTAGGGTGGAGAAAGCCGAAGTTCAATGGTTGAAGCTCCAACTGATCTATGAGCATCAAGCCATGTAGGACGCGGAGGTCGAGGCCGAGGTCCTAAGGAGGCGGCGACGGGAGCTCGAGGGCCAGTTTGGGCATATCAATAAGATGTACATAGATAATTTGTATAAAAAGAAAGTACTTGAAAAGGAAATTGTTAGGTTGAAGCAGGCCTTAGTGATGGCTGATGTCGACGACCTAAAGCCTAAGGAGTCCAGTCTGTCTTAAGGCTTTGCCTCCTTTTATATGTTATCTTTATTTATTGTTTTTTGTAATCGATCTTGCCAATCCCTGCCATGTTGGCTTTCTTGTAATATGTAGTCGGTTTGGCCGACCTTCATCATACTTGTAGTAAATTTAAACTTGTAATAAAATAATACCTTATCCATCGTTGCCTTATGTGAATGCAATGCTCGCCTTCAATCCATCTATCTTTTTTTTGTAATCAGTCTTGCCAATCCCTTGTCCGTGGTTGCCTCTTATGGATGCGATGCTCACCTTCAATCCTTCTGTCTTCTTTTCTTCTTCTTCTTTTTTCTTTCTTTTTTACTCTTGTTAGGACGAGGTTCTCCTCCTGTTGCTAATGAGGCCGTAGGGGCGTATTAGGGCCGATATCTGGGCCTCTTCCCTCATCTCATCTGAAATGAACGAGTTCTTCGACTTTGCTCATGTTAGGATGAGGTTCTCCTCCTATTCCTAACAGACTGTAGGGGCACATTAGGACTGTTGTCAGAGCCTCTTTCCTCATCTCATCTAAAATGAATGAGACCTTCAACTTTGCTCACATTAGGATGAGGTTCTCCTCCTGTTCCTAACGGACTGTAGGGGTACATTAGGACCATTGTCGGAGCCTCTCCCCTCATCTCATCTAAAATGAATGAGGTCTTTGACTTTGCTCACGTTATGACGAGGTTATCCTCCTGTTCCTAATAGGCTGTAGGGGCACATTAGGACCGTTATCAAGGCCTCTTCCCTCATCTCATCTAAAATGAACGAGCCCTTCGACTTTGCTCACGTTAGGATAAGGTTCTTCTCCTATTCCTAATGGGTTGTAGGGGCACATTACGATCGTTGTCAGAGCCTCTCCCCTCATCTTGTCTAAAATGAACGAGACCTTCGACTTTGCTCATGTTAGGATGAGGTTCTCCTTTTCTTTCTAATGGACTGTAGGGGCACATTAGGGCCATTGTCAGGGCCTCTCCCCTCATCTCATCTAAAATGAATGAGGCCTTCGACTTTGCTCATATTAGGATGAGATTCTCCTCCTGTTCCTAACGGGTTGTAGGGGCACATTAAGGCCGTTGTCAGGGCCTCTCCCCTCATCTCGTCTAAAATGAACAAGGCCTTCGACTTTGCTCATTTTAGGATGAGGTTCTCCTCCTGTTCCTAACATGGTCGTATTTGTTGTGAGATTAAGCTCGAAGGGTAGTCCCTCTTTATTACTGATATACAACAAAGATTAGGATGTTAAAGTAGGAGGATTTTATCATAATCAAATCATCGGTAATACATTCGTAGATTTTTCGAATTCCATAGTCGAGGTAGGTCTGCCCTCCGAGTTCCTTCAAGTAGTACGTCTTGGGTCGAACGACTTTCGTAAACTCATAGGGTTCTTCCCAATTTGGGGCAAGCTTTCCCTAGCTCTGAGGTTGAGAGATGGTAGCTCGCCGCAGCACTAAATCCCCCACTCTGAATATTTTACCTCTTACTCTAGAGTTATAGTATCGGGCCACCCTTCGCCTATAAGTCGCCATCCGAACTTGGGTTTTCTCTCTTTTTTCTTCCAGTAGATCGAGGTTGACTCTGAGGTCTTGTGAGTTATGCTGCTCATTGAAGGCCACGATCCGTGCTGATGGAAGTTTGAGCTCAATTGAGATGATTATTTTTGTTCCAAAAGCCAAGACGAATGGTGTTTCTTCAATCGACAACCTTTGGATAGTGCAGTATACCCACAAAATATGATAAAGTTCATCCGTCCAGGCCCCTTTTGCTCTTTTGAGTCTTGTCTTGATCCTTATAATAGGGTTCAATTGTCACTTCAGCTTTTTCATTTGCCTTTGGGTGAGCTACTGATGTAAAGTGATGGAAGATATTTAGATCTTCGTAGAACTCAACGAACCTCACCCAGCAAACTATCGTCCGTTATCTATTATGAGAGTTTAGGACAGACCAAACTGACAGACGATTGACTTTCAGATGAAGTTCTGTACCTTGGTCTCAATAATTTTTGCTAGTGGTTCGGCCTTGACCCATTTAGTGAAATAGTCGATGGAGACTAGGAGAAACTTTTGTTGCCCAAATGCCTGAGGAAGGGTCCAAGAATATCCATTCCCTACTGCGCAAATGGCCAAGGAGCACTCAATGGGGCAAGCTCGGTGGCTGATTTTCTTTGGACATTTGCATTCTTTTGGTAGTGGTCACATCTCCTGACATAATCAACATAATCACCATACATAGTCGGCTAGTAATATCCTTGTCGGAGTAGCTTATGAGATAGAGATCTAGCACCCAAATGGCTTCCGAAAATTTTCTCGTGCACTTTTCATAATGCAAAATTAGCCTCAGAGGATCAGAGGCACCTCAATAATGACAGGGAATACGATCTTTTATATAACTTATTCTCATAAAGAGCATATCGAAAGGCTTGGTTTCTCAACTTTCGAGCCTCTTTTAGATCACGAGGAAGAACCCTGTCCTTAAAATAAGCAGTCAACGGGTCAATCCAATAGGGATCTCGGATGATCTACATGATGGGTTGTGGTTCCTCTATGCATGGGCATTTCAATGTCTCATAATAAATTTCTTTCAGAAGCTCGTTAGGAGCTAGGATGGCTAGCTTGGAAAGAAGGTTGGCCCTAGCATTTTTCGCTCTTGGAATTTATCGAATGCTGAAGCTGCCGAAAGCTGGGGTTAAGCTCTTCACCTTCTCAAGATATTTTACTATGCTCTCTTCCCAGTCTTCATAACTATCACTGACCTACCCCATGACCAATTGGGAGTCACTACAAACCTGATGCCGATCAGCTCCTGATTCTTTGGCTATCCTGAGCCTGACTATTAGGGCCTCATATTCTGTCCCATTATTTATCATCGAGAATTCAAAACACAGCGCGTACTCCATGATAACCCCTTCTAGATTGATCAGGATCAGCCCAGCATCTACTCCAAAAGCATTGGAGGGCCATCGACGTACAGGGCCCAGAAATCATCAGGAAGGTCCGTTCTTTCTTCGAAGGAGCTCAGGTGCAACCATGAAATGTTGGTTTCATTTTGAAGCTTGACATCGTCTGGGATGGTACATTCAACTATGAAGTCGGTCAGTGCCTGAGCCTTGATTGCTAGCCGAGATCGATAGTTGATGTCAAACTCTATTAATTCAATGGCCCATTTTGCAATTCTTCTGAAAGCATCCATTTGATGAAGAATCGCTATGATCGACTGGCCAGTGAGGAGCATTATAGCATGTCCCAGGAAGTAAGGTCGAAGTCTTCTTGCTGCAATCAGAAGAGTATAAGTCAATTTTTTCAACTTTGTATACCTGATCTCGGCATCCCTTAGGATCCGACTTATGTAGTAGACTGGTCATAGCACTTTCGCCTCTTCTTTGATCAGGACTGCCGCTAGTGCCATAGGGGAGACCATGAGGTAAAGAAACAGCTCCTCTCTGGATTTGGGTTTGGCTAGTAGGGGGTGAGCCGAGATAGTTCTTGAGCTCGTTGAACGCCTTTTGGCATTTCTGAGTCTAGTGAAAATCTTTCGATTTTCTGAGGATTTAGAAGAAGGGCATGCAGCGTTCAACTAACCTCGAGACAAAATGATTCAAAGATGCCACCATCCCGGTCAGGCGTTGAACTTTCTTGATGGACTTCAGAGCAGTCATCTCCTGGATAGCTCAAATTTTCTCCAGGTTGGCCTCAATCCCTCATCTCGAGATCATGAATCCCAAAAATTTTTCTGAGGCTACCCCAAAGGCGCACTTGGTTGGGTTCAGCTACATCTTGTATTTCCTGAGTACATCAAAAGCCTCTTCAAGGTTGGCAACATGATTGACAGACATTCATTTTTTGACCAGCATGTCGTCGACGTAAACCTCTATATTACGATCGATCTACTCTTTGAAGATTTTATTGATCAAGCACTGATAAGTCGTGCCTACATTTTTAAGCCCGAAGGGCATGATCCTGTAATAGTAAAGACCATGGTTAGTAATAAAAGCAGTCTTCTCATCATACTTCGATGCCATCCAAATTTGGTTGTAGTCGAAGAAGGCATCCATGAAGGTGAGAAGCTCGTAGCCAGAAGTGGCATCCACCAGTTGATCGATTCTGAGCAAAGGATGGCTGTCTTTTGGGTAGGCCTTATTTAGCTTCTTAAAGTCAATGCACATCCTCCACTTGCCATTGGCCTTCTTGACCAGGACCACGTTAGAGACCCAAGTCGGATAGTTGACTTCTTGAATAAATCTGGCATTGAGAAACTTGTCGACTTTTGCTATTGCCTTCTTCCTTTTGAGTGCATGGCCTCGAACTCTTTCTTTCACTGGTCGATGCTTGGAATCAATAGCCAGCCGATGTTCCATAACCTCGGTGTCAATCCCGAGCATATCCATTGGGACCCAAGAGAAGACATCCACATTCTTCCTGAGGAAGGTGATGAATTGCTCCTGAAGCTCATCCCCCAAGTTGGAGCCGATCTGCACAGTGTGCCCCATGCTCCTGTCATTTAAGGGCACAGATACGAGGTCCTCCATAGGCTCGCTCCGCTCCTCGGTAAGGTCATCACAGACATCCAGCCCATCAATAGGATAAAGGTCGAGCTGGATGTTTTTTTGTAGGATAATAGAGTAACAGCATCTCACCAAAGACTGGTCTCTCCTGATCTCTCCAATTTCGTAGCTTGTTGAAAACTTCACCTTTAGATAATAAGTTGACACCACTACTCGGAGTGCATTCAGACTAGGTCAGTCGAGGATTGCATTGTAACTGGAAGAAGTTTTACCACCAAAAAGTCGACCCATGCCTTGGCCTGCTTTGGATTCCATCCTGCAGTTACGGTTAGAGTTATCATTCCCTCCATTGGCATAGCGTCGCCAGTAAAGCCGACCAACGGAGAGTTCATGGGTCCCAGGCAATTATCGGGTATGGACATTTTAAAGAAAGCATTATAGTACAGAACGTCAATGAAACTTTCATTATCTACCAAAATACGGTATATATCATAATTAGCAATGTTCAAAGAGATTACAACCGCATCGTTTTGTGGGAACTAGACTCCTTGAGCATCCTCATCGATGAAAGTGATGGACTCTTCAGTTCTCTACCTCTTCTCGGACTCGGCTGACCCGCTAGCCTCTCCTCATCAAAGTCCCCCAGAGATGGTGTTAATGATGCCAATCGGAGGTCGATCTTCTCACTGCTCCTCGCCCCTCGATGGTTCTGGCGGTTGGGGTGCTCTCGATCGATCCTCTTGTCCCTCCAGCCAATGTTGTAGGAACTGGGCAAGCCTACCATGCTTGATGAGCTTCTCGATCTCATCTTGGAGCTGGATGCACTCTTCTATATCATGATTATGATCGTGATGATAGAGGCAGAACTTGCTAGGATTGCACTTGTCGGGGTGAGTGCGTATCCTTTCTGATTTCGATAGTTGCTCACTGATCTCCATCAGTACTTAGATTTTTAGAGCATTGAGAGAGGCATAGTTATGGAATCTTCTGAAGGGAGAGCTCCATCGTGCCCTTCTATCCGGGCTTCTTCACCTTTGGGCCCAGGTAGGAGTTTGGGCCCGCTTATGCTCCCGAGGAGTTCGAGAGCGTGGTCGAGCTCTGCTCGATTTCTTTTCAATCATGAGCACATTCGGTTTGCCCACCTACCGCTCCTCGGCGGCTTCATTATCCCTGGCCTTAAAGGCCTCCTCAGCTCGGGCATAACCTTCAACCTGAGCTAGCATATCGACAAAGTCCCAAGGATACTTCTACTCCAGGAAGAACAACAAATCATTCTTCTGAAGGCCGCCCTTGAGTGCGGCCATTATAACAAACTGATCTAAGTTTCGGACCTCCAATGCAGCAATATTAAATCCGATGACATAAGCCTGAATAGATTCTCCCTCCTTCTGCTTGATATTCATTAGAAAATCCAAACCGCGGTGGAGACATCGTCCGCTAACGAAATGAGCCACAAACTGATGGCTCATTTGATCGAAGAAAAAGATGATACCCGACTTAAGGACCGAGTATTAGTTCCTAGCGACTCCCTTGAGGGTGGACGGAAAAGTCCGACACAAAATGACGTCTGGCGTGCCATGGAGCAGCATCATTATCCAAAAAGCCTCCAAATGCTCGATCGGATCGATGGTCCCATCGTAACTCTCAAACTGAGGAAGCTTGAAGTTTGGTGGGATTGGTTCCTGCATAATCTTCTGAGAAAAAGATGGATTAGTGCAAATATCATTACCGTGGGAGGAGGGAGCATGACGGAGTTCTTCGATTCGTTAGCTCATTTTTTGGAGCCTTTGATCCAGGAGATCTTCATGATCGTTGATCTTCAGGATTTTCTGGTGGAACAAGGGCAAAGCTCCCCTCAAGGTTGAGTCATGGTCTGAGCAAGGGCTCTCCACCCTCTGCTTTCCTTTTTCGG
This sequence comes from Cocos nucifera, assembly GCA_006176705.1. NCBI lineage: Eukaryota > Viridiplantae > Streptophyta > Magnoliopsida > Arecales > Arecaceae > Cocos > Cocos nucifera. Next base: position 409,580 of record QRFJ01000923.1, on the reverse strand, counting down.
GGGTTGTCGGCCAACTGACCCAAGTCGGCCGCCCCTAGATCGGGTTCTCTAGCTTTTGAGAAATTTGCTCTAGTTAGGATGGCGCCAGAGATGGCTGTTGTTGCCACATGGCCTGCACTGCTTCAATGAGGCCACATACCTGTTGGACCAACAGGTCGAACTACACCATGTCCACCATCGCAGGCGGTGGGGCTTGAGACATAGGAGACGAAATAGGAGCAAAAAGATCTGGATGAGATCTGGCCACGAAGGTGGTTGACCGTCGGGTTGAAGCCTTTCTGGGGGGCATTCTCAAGAGGTCGAGAGAAAAAGTAGGACTCTGGCTGGGGTGAAGAGGGATCTCCATCACGTATTCTTTCATGAATAAGGGAATCTTAAAAACTTGAGAAAGTCTTTCCTCTAGCGCCAATCCTATTTGTGCGAAATTTGGTTGCCATCGGAGAAGTGCTGGAGTCGGAGAAAATGAGATCGCCATCGGTGACCTACAAAATAAGTCTCATCCAAAGTTTGGGGTGGTGGCTCTGGCAAGATCCTCCGACGATCAAGTCAGATCTTTCGGCCAATAGAAATGGAATACGTAGAGAGATTCTAGCAGAATTTATAGGAAGAGAAGGAGAGCTTCCAGAAAAAAGCATATCTGGAGGGTCTCTTATATAGATGGAGCCTGTAACAAACTGATAGTGACAGTCGTAATCATCTGATAGTGGGCCGTTCAGGGCAACATGGAGTTTGTTACGGAGGATAGTGTCTGTTGTCATGATATGCGAGCCCGTCGAGGTCCAACGATCGAAGCTCGAATGGGAGAAATTAACGATTCTTTTGGTTACGTCGAGGGTGAGTGTCGAGGTCCTCTAGGGCGGCTAGATGGAGTTTGGAGGGAGTTTAGCTATTTGGAGGAGTCTGTTTGAAAGAAAAATTTGGAAGAAATTTGACTATTGGAGGAGTCCAGTTGAAGGAGAAGTCTGAAAGAAGTTCGATCGATGGAGGAGTCCGACTGGAGGAGAAGTCCGAAAGGAGTTCAATTATTGGAGGAGTCCGACTAGGAGAGGAGTCTGACTGAAGGAGAAGTTCGGAAGGAGTTCGACTATTGAAGGAGAGTCTGAAAGGGGTTCGGCCGCTGGAGGAGTCCGAAAGGAGCTTGATTGCTGAAGGAGTCCGAAAGGGATTCGACCGTTGGAGGAGTTTGAAAGGAGCTCAGCTACTAAAGGAGTCTGAAAGGAGTTCAACCGCTGAAGGAGTTCGGTTGTTGAAGGAATCCGAAAGAAATTCGGCTGTTAAAGGAGTTCGAAAAGGGTTCGACCGCTGGAGGAATCCGGAAGGAGTTTGGCTACTGGAGAAGTTCCAAGAGAAAGAATTTTCGATCGAAGCTCTTCTGTGATTATCGATTATATTAGGCTAAGCATCAGGCTGGACTTCGACAAAAGTGAGATTTATCCCCAATAGGAAGCTATTGCAAGCATAATCTGAATGAATTTGAACATTGCCACAGAAAAAAAAAGTCTCATCATAGTCAATACCAAAACATTGATGATATCATTTGACAATCAGACAGGCTTTATAAGTCTCCACCTTTCCATCTACGCCCCTCTTCTTTTTGAAGATCCATTTATATCCAATGGATTTAACCCCTTTAGGTGGGTAAACTAATGTCCACACATCGTTGATCTTCATGGACTCCATTTTGAATTTTATAGTCTCAAGTCATTTTTCGAAATCAGGTCTCTACATTACATCCATATAGATGATTGGATCCACATCATTTTCATTGAGTTTGATAGGATCACCATCCCAAACTAAGAAACCATAGTATCTGTCCAGCTGACATGGTACTCTACTAGATCGTCTTAAGGATGCAGGTACATTAGACTCCAAATTTGATCTAATCAAATCTGGTTCAGGTTCAGCTAACTGTGTCAGTTTTTCTACATATTGAACTTCCTTAAATTCAACCTTAGAGACAATAATTCCTTCATTAAGAAACTTCTTTTCTAAAATGATTATCCTATTACTGACGAACATCTTTTATTCTTTAGTATGGTAGAAATAATAACTTCTAGTTTCTTTGCGGTACCCTATAAACATACACTTATCAGATCGGGGTTCAAATTTATCTGTATGCAAATATTTGACGTAGGCTAGATAATCCCAAACCCAAAGATGAGAGAGTGTAGGCCTATGCCCAGTCCATATCTTATATGGAGTCTTTGCAACAGATTTACTCAAAATATTATTCAATATAAAATATGCAGTCTCAAAAGCATAATCCCAAAATGAAACCGGCAAACTAGCAAATCCTATCATGGATCAAACCATATCTAACAAAGTTCGATTTTTTCTTTCTGATGCACTATTATACTATGGTGTCCCTAGAGAAGCCATTGTGAGAGAGTCCCATTCTCTACTAGACATGTCAAACTCATTTGATAGGTATTCACCTCCTCAATCTGATCGAAGAGTTTTAATACATCTTTTAGTCTATTTTTCTACTTGATTATGAAATCGTTTGAATATTTCATATGATTCAAACTTATATTTCATAAGAAAGACGTACCCATACCTAGATAGATCATCAGTATACATAATAAAATAGTTATATCCACTTCTGGCACTAGTGATCATTGGTCCACATACATCACTATGTACAAGACTAAGAACTTCATTAACTCTTTCACCCTTTCCAGAGAAAGATGATTTTGTCATCTTTCCAAGAAGACAGGACTCATAAGTTGGCAATGATTCACAATCATCGATATCGAGGATTCTCTCTTTGGCTAACATGTTTATCTTATTCTTATTAATCTGACTAAGCCTATAATGCCAAAGGTAAGCATTAGTGACATTATCTAATTTAGGATATTTATTAGATCTGTACATTATACTCATAGGTTGTGATAAAATGTAAATGCTATTTTTTTATTATTTACGTATTATTATAACATCATTCATAATAACATCACAACAATCTTTCTTTATTGATAAATGAAAACCATATTTGGCCAAAAGACTAATAGAGATTATATTCATTAAAAAAGAAGGACAATAATGACAATCATCTAAAGAAACGATATTACCATTAAAAATAAGCTGAACTATTTTCTTATCTAGAATTGAAATAGATCTTTCATCTCCAATATTTAAGAATCACTCATCATTCTCAAATTTTCTACTAACTTGAAGTCCTTGCAATAAATTACAAATATGGACTAGACTTCTGGTATCTAATATCCAGATAGTAATATCATAAATAGAAAAATTATAAGGTATTATCATATAACATCCTTGATTAGCAACTCCTTGCTCTTTTCTTTTGTTCAGCCTTTTGGGGTCAAGGGAAGCAAGGTACTGAGGATAGTTCCTCTTTCAGTATCCCTGCTTCTTACGGTAGAAGCACTCTACCTGATTTAGGTTAGCCTTGAATCTTTTATTTAGACTGGGCATAGAAGTCCCGGTACCAACCTCTTTATGCTACTGAACAATGTTCAACTTTCAATACTTATTATCGAAGTTAGATCCCATAAGTATATCACTGTCTAATAGTAAACAGAGTAAGTAGGATTTGGCCTTAACTATACAAAGAAGAACCAAAAGCCTAATTAATAAATGATTTATTAAACCAAAAAATTTAAACTTTAATCAAAAGGTTCTCCTACTATTTTATTTGAAATGGTAGCCTTTACCATCAATTCGAGGAATTATCCTAATTTCTTAGTGGGTACTAAAATCCACATAGACTGCATATAGGCTCAAGGAAAGCTCTGTCCAATCTATGTGCATCTATGGATAGGTTCTTAACTAAGTGCTTCTTCAAATAATTTTTAGTATTAAGTTTTGCCATATGTATCTTTTCAGTAGGCTAGAGCCTCCACTAAAAGTCCTGGTTAGGTCCACCCATTAACATGATTGAGTTTGGTGCAATAAATGAACGATGATTAGACCTAAGAAAAGCTTTAGCTAACTTGATCGTTGTTCAAAGAGTGCAACCTATGAAGGAAAAATTTAGGATTTCTAGGATGTATTTTAAATTTTTTTCAAAATCAGAATAGCGGAAGCTATAAATTAATCTAATTAATTTATAAAATATATAAATAAATCCTAGATCTAGGATCTAATGATATGATTAAAGAATGCATATAATTCTAAAAACTAAATAAAATACAAAACAATGATGTTGATCATATCAACATCAAACAAGAAATACTAGATATGATCTAGTTGCAATTGAGATCAAATCTCATTGATATGAGGCTGAGGATATTGCTTCGAGCTACACATGCGTCTAACCTTTATGATAAATCCACACAAAACTTTGATCACGATCCGAAGTCTAGCAATCTAGAAATCAGCATAGTGTGCTAGCATTGCACTGATCCCTTATCAATGATTGATGCTGAATCAACTTTTTCAATTAACTTGAACTCTTTAAGGATCAAAGAAGGAGAAGGAAGGATCTGGAAGAAGCCTACTTTCCACGTTCTTCTCTCAAAAATTTGTAGAAGAAAATTTAAAATAAAAACCTAAAGAAGACTTGAATTTTACTCATCCTCGAGTAAAATAAATACATTAGCATTGTGTACCGACTTGATCTTGAATAAAAAGTTAGGTTAGGCATTTCTAAAAGTAGGTGGTACCTAGCCAAACCACCAAAATTTGATGCGTAGTCGTTAATAGCACCAAAAATAATTCTACTCACTACGTAGGTAGGATGAGTCAAGATCGTATTCTCAAGAATCTTATGCTAAGTTGAGATTATAAAATAAAAGAGAAAAAATTTATTTTGATTTAAAAAATAAACTATCCTAAAATTGATGTAATTAGAAAACAAAGATTGTGAAAATTTTGAATTAATTTTATACTAACAAAGTTATATTTTTTTTTAAAAAAATAGTAGTGATTAATCTAAGAAAAAATATCTATCTTTTTTCGGCATGTTTCGTACCCGTAGATCATGACACATCTCTGAAAAGTACTAGATAAATAACTCTTCTTTTCTCAGTACGTCTCGTACCCATAGATCACGGTGCGTCTCTAGAAAGCAAAAATTATTCCTAATATTAATCTAATATGAAAGCATAAATAAAAGCATATAAAAGAGCAGATAAAGAATTCATGATCATTTAAATAAAAGGCATAATCTTTATTGTATATAAAAGAAATATAAAAAAATTTAGAATAATAAATCCACTTTGTTTCATTACAAAATTTCTTCTTTCCTTCCAAGACTGCTAGCCTAGCTGCTCATGGAGTAGTCCCTTCCCCTTCCTCTATGTAAAGCTCTAGAAGAATTTTTAGGATGATTTTCAAGTGGGAGTACAAAAGCCTTTTTATAGAAAATAAAAGAAAAAAGTTTTGCATGACTTTCAAATATGGGACTAAAGAAAAAATAAAGACTAAAAGATGGATGGATGAGATTGAAGGATCAAAAGCAGATAAAATAAGAGAGAATAATTGCCATTCAATATAATTTTTTTTTCTTGAAATACTTTCAAATATTATTTTTTTTTTAAAATTTCAAATCCATCCCTGGACGGCATTGTTGCCATGCGCTTCTTCCCTTATTTTGTCTCCACCATGCTGCCACATTTTTCGTTCTCGCGTATTTCCATATTCATGTGAGGCCTCGCTCCTGCACTCACTGCACCAAGCCAAAAAGTCACACATTGTTGCATCATTTCATGAAGACAGGAATGAGCCAATTTCTTGAAATCAAAATGTATTCACTAGCTTCTCTGACGCCCAGCAAATTTACCCTCTTTGATCATTTACTGCTTAACGGGCCCTTCATTAATTGCTAAAACATCCTCTCTTAAAAATCCTTTTTCTTTAGATTAGTACCATACATGTCCCCTACTTCATTTATATTTAGCTTATTGCCATATTTCGTATGTATCGCATATCCGGTTGGTGCTTTAACATTTGTATGAGCTCCTTGCCATATGAAAATTCAAAGCTTGAACATGCATGTGATGGGCTTGCAAATATAGGGACCTTTTATTGATTGGTTTCTAAATAATTTTTATGATTGACAATTTCTAAAAATGAACATAAGAAGCATCAAATAATAAATAATAAAGATTAAATAGCATAAGTTTTAATATTTTTTATATCATATTTAATATATTCATTAAGATTCTTCTTCTCTAGGCCCTTTCCTCTCACCTAGGCATAATAATTTGTCTTTACAAAATTTCATACCCTCAATTCTGATATGCCCAAGGTCTCCATGCCTAAGCTCTCTCTCTTAGGTCTAAAACCTCTCAAACTTTCATAGTTTAACTTCTTTTAAATAGAGAGTTAGAGAAGAGTCTCTCTCTAGGTCAAATACCTAGATAAAGAGTCCAAATAGAACAAGGATAGGGGCGTCCAACTCTTGGATGCCTCCTCAAACTTTTCTAGCATGGATTTTAGATATTTAATGCACAATTAAATCCTCTTTCTCCCATAAAATTTTTTAAAAAAAATAAGATTAATTGGTACCATAATGAATAAGAGTTTTGGATTTGTCCAAACTCTATCAAATTGAGTCTAGATCATCACTACTTCTTAGTTTTGATCAAATCCAAAATCACAAACCATCTAAGAGGGATATGGGGGTGAGGATAGGCATGGAACCTTTCTAGAAATTAGATTTTTTATGAAAAATTCATGAAAAAGATGTAGAGAAGGAAAGTGGCACAAAGGAGGAGTCCTGGTCTAACTAGGACTACATGCTTTGACTAATCAAACCAAATCTTTAGCCCAATTAAAATAGATCTTGATGCAACCTAATTAATAGTATTCCTAACCCAATTAGAAACCTAATTAAATTAGATTTAATTTAATTTAATTTTTTAATTAATTTAGAAAATAGGCACACTCAAGTCCTAGTTCAACTGAAAATTATTCTTCCTTATAATTAGCTTATCAATAAATCATTTGGACTTGATCCAATCAATTCCAAACCAAATATAATTAAATCATATTCAATTATATTTGATCTCAACCTAATTACTCAATCAAATTGATCTAATTAGCAATTTGATTGCTAATCAATCTTCCTACAATACTTGCATTAGGTCAAACATCAATGGTATTGAATGTTTAAACCTAAAATGATTCTTAATCATTAATCAACCATCCGATCAGATTGAGATCTTTAATGTATGTGCCCCATATGTTCAAACCTAAGTTAGTAGTATAGAAATAAATTTCTATATCAATCGAAGTGACCGTCTAGTAATGAAACTCAATAGCCTGATAGGTCGAATGTATAAAGCAACATTCTTAAAACCTATATACATATGGTTTCCATATAATTCATCCCTTTAATCATAATGCTCATAGGATGACTGAAGATTTAACTGTCAACTCTGAATAAGTCATCCATATTGTATTTTAAAATATTAAATCCATCTCATAGATTATTCTAGTCAAGGTTTTGCTAAATTAAAATACAGCAATGCATTATCTCCAAACTCTTTGGAGTGGTCAATCCTATCTTGATCACTCACCGACTTCCTAAGTACTTGACTATGCTTAGAAACCTTCCATCATTGAATTAGTAATTCAGGTAGTTTAGCACCAAAGATAGTGAGTTGCTTGCAAGCCACCATAGCGATCTCAAGTCCAAGGGATACTTATACCTATATCTCATTAGAGCAATTCTTGACAGCAGAATACTCCAAAGTTGGTCACATTTAGTGATGATATACCCCTATATCTCACCTATATGCTATACCAATATTTTCATACTTCTTAGTTAAGAGGACAATCAACCTATATGACATACAACGATCTACACTCGATAAATAATGTCATCCTGATTAACAATGTATCATTTGGTCGCGAATAATTTTAAAAACTAATCAATAAATTCTCTCTTTATTGAATCTAAATAGCCCTATGGACTTCATCACAACATAGAAGTTCATTAAAAAATATAGACTTATGATGAAAATGCTAGAATAAATAATTTATTTATTAATAAATTATTTATATTTATAAAATAGCACAACCATCAATAGACTGATGATTGACTTTAAGACACATTTTTCAATAATCTAATCATCATATGATGAATGATAATTCTAATATCTCAATGAATACTAGGCATAAGGCATCTCTAAAGTCCACCCATACTATTAGACCCATTACCATCCATCTTAATGAGAGGCTATGATTTAGTTATCACCATAACTATTTTATTTTAAGGATCTAATAATTTTAGAAAATTTAGTTAACTTATTTTAGAGAAAAGAGAAAGAAGATTAACCAGCTAATCACAATCCTCCCACTGACTTTATCAAGTCAGATTAATGGAAATCAGAGATAAGCCAGTCTAGGGGCACTTAAATCAATCACACTAATTTACCTAGCTGACATGGGTCAGCTCGAATTGTCAGGTTATCTGATCAAAACATAACTTCACCAAGAAGTCCAGGCAAGTGAGATTGGTGGAAGGGATATACCATTAACTTGTCAAAAACCAAATTAGTATGAGTAGCTCCTAATTAAAGACCACTGGTCATATACTGTCAGACTTATCTTAGACACCAACTGATTAATTAGTTTCAATTGGATCCACCTAATAGTTTGAGCTAGATCTCTTAGCCAAGAATCAAGTCTATTTGGTTCTCGTTAAAGATATAGACTTGACCAACTATAACTATTATAATTGATCTACAGAGTCCTTGACCTAATCTAAGATAATATTTAATTAGATTTAGTCAATTATTTTAATTAAGTCCATTCTTTAATCTAATCTTAAGTCTAACTCAATTAATGGACCTAATTCACTCTAACCCATTAATTCAAGTGTTATGATTTTTTTCTTAGGATCTTCAATTCACAATCTTAGATCCTAATCAATAACTCTTAATTCTTAATTAAATTTTAGATTGAAGGTTGGGATTTGGCATTTTAAAAATAGTTTTTATATTTATAAAATATTTTTATAACCTTCATAATCAATATGCATATAACATAAATAAAATCATGAATCTACTTTAGATCTAATCTAAATATATTTATGATAATGAAATTCAAATTAAAATAATTTTAATTCTAACAAACCATAAATCACTTTAGATCAAATTTAACATATTTATAATTATAAAATTTAGATTAAAATAATTTTAATTAAATCATAAATCTCTTAGATCAAATCTAACTTATTTATAATTAATTTTTAGATCAGCACATACAAGGATAATCTTTTTACTATAAGGGATAAATCTTATAGCAGAACAATTTTATAAGATCAGTCTGTGCGATCTAATTATTTAGTTTAAATTTAAATAATTTTAAATCTATTAAATTATAAATCTATTTAGATCATATCTAATATATTTATGATTAACTTTAGATCTACATGAATTAGGACAATCTTTTCACTATAAGAGATAAACCTTACAGTAAGACAACCTTATAAGATTAGTCCGTGCAATCTAAATATTTAATTTTAGATTTAATTTTAGATTATAATTTAGATCTAATCTAAATAATTAATCTAAAATATGCATAATAATCATGTCAAACAAATATAGGCTCTGATATCAATTGAAAAAAAACTAGGATTTACATGCATCTATTTTGAAACTTCTCTAAAATTATATGCAGCAGAAGTTAGAGATTAATCAAATTAATCAAATTCCTAGATCTAGGATCTTTATGATATGATTTATGCAAATATTAAATCTAAAAATTAAATATAAAATTAAAAAAAAAAAGATGTTGATTATATCAATATCGAACAGATCTAGATCTAATCTAGACAACTATTAAGATCGTATCTCAATACCTTTGCACGGGTTGATAAATATTATAAATATAATAATAATAATACTAAATTATAAAATAAATTATCTTATTTTTAAGAAATTGATACTTTTATTGATCTTTTATAGGAAAGAAGGTTGCCAATGAGAATAGCTTAATTTTTTGGTTCAAAGAAAAAAATTTGAAGTAAATCGGACTTCAATCAGCCCAAAAATTAAGATTCAAAGATATGAAAAAAAAAATTATTAGCCGACCGGTTCAGTCAGAATTGGCTCAGCAAAAATTGGCTTGAAAGTGGCAGGCCCGACATGAACCAGCCCACGCCCGTCAGTCCATTCCGGCCTAGCGTGGACTGGAACAATATTTGGAGCATGGTGGACCTTTAACGAGTCTATGCCTAAAAATTATGGTGTATGGGGCATTTTCGGTATTTCATATAGCATGGCACATTTCGGTTGGCACGGTCTACTGCAAAGCTCGATCTATGATCGGTCTAAATGATTTTTAATTAAGCATCTAAAGCTCCTTTAAAGCACAATTATGCAGACCAGATGCATTGATAAGGTTGATCCGATGGTCAAAATTAATTTCGACATGATCTAGGAATTAAATCAAAATTTTGAGTTGATTTTGAGCCATTTGAACTTCACTGAATGGCTGTGGTGATCCAGGATTTTGAGGGTTTAAAGATTCAATTTAAGTCAAATTGGTATTCTTCAAGCGGCAATTTCCATCTTTTAGCCTATTTAAACCCCTACAGCCGAGGAACAAAGGGATGGAATAATAGAGATCAGTAGAATATAGAGAATAGAATAGATTTAGATTTTTGGAGAGTCTAGGAACAGGGTTTTTAGAGAAAAGAGAGACTAAGAGGCTGTGATCAGAAAGAGAGAGAGTCCTTTTCTTTTGTTTTTCTTTCTCCTTTCTTTATTTTCTCTTCTTTATTCTATCTACCAAGTCCATTAACAACTTTTCTCGATCAAGTTCTCCACATCAAGAGCAATGATCAACAAAATTCAGCAACAAGCAGTCTACCATTTAAATTTTCTTATGTCTTTTATTTTATTTATTATTTTTATTTTATTTATCATGAACTATATTTTTTTTACTAATACCAAGGTATAGCCACTCTTTTGATGCAATATTCAATATGATTGAATTTTAAATTTAAATTTTGTTCATAAGGAGCATATAAATCTGCTCTTAATGGTTTTAGATTACTGACCATCTTCTAATTATTTTGATGGACATAGATGACATGGACCAAGTACATCTATGTCAATGCTTCTTGATTTATATACCTTGTGTCTGAATCAGATTAAGATTCTTATGCATGTGGTAATTTTAGTACGCTTTAAATGCAGCATATTTTAATTAGAGAATTTTATAAAACTTAATGCATCAATATTTATTTAAATTATACCTAGACCAAAGGGTAGTTAATACATATTGATAGATTTGCTATGCCTAAACCAAAGGATAGTAAATATCTTAAAAGACTCCACTGTCACATAAAATAAAATTAACCTAATTTGCATGATTACTTGAATATTGTATTAATTAAGTTAGTAAACCGATTGCCTTAGTATCCTACTGCTCTTGAATTCAATTCTAATAATTAGATCCTTCTTATTTTCTTATAATTTTTAATTATTTTTTTATTTTATTTTATTTTTTATTTTTTATAAATTAATTTTTTAAATAAAGTTTAGAAAAATTTTTTAGTACTTATTTTTCAATCCTTAAGGGAGGATACTATACTCATTCATTTTATTACTTAATCGACTGGTACACTTGCCATAGTGATAGATTAGCATGCATCAAGTTTTCGGCTCCATTGCCGGGAATTGTATCTAAAATAATATTAAAATTTTGATCCTTACTTTAATTTAAAATTTAATTTTTAATTTTTATTTTTACTTTATTTTTAGGTGTATGTTCAATACATGACACATGCTGAACATAGTGATTTAGTACCTCTTGACCCAGAAATAGAGAGAACAATCCAAAGATTAAACAATAAAAGAAACATGGTAACCGAAGATCTTGATGCTGTCAATCTAAAATTAGATATGGCAACACAGGGATGACAAGAAGCTATTTAAGCAGCACATCATTCATTAAACGATTACATCGTACCATCGATAGCTGACGTAGCTTCGAGCATTAGGAGATCATTCGTGCTTGCAAATAACTTTAAAATAAAATTCACGATGATCCAGATGATTCAAACAACTATCCAATTTAGTGGACACATTTAGGATGATCTGAATACCCAAATTTCTAATTTTCTTGAACTCTATGATACTTTTAAAATTAATAGGATGTCAGTTGATACCATTAGATTAAAGCTATTTCCTTTTTCTTTACGGGATAAAGCTAAAAGTTGGCTTCATTCTCTTCCTGCAGGTTCTATCACTACTTGGAATACCCTAGCCTAAAAATTTTTGGCCAAGTACTTTCCACTTTTCAAAACTACAAAGATGCATAACGATATTTCTTCTTTTGTGTAGATAGAGATGGAATCACTATATGAGGCTTGGGAGCATTTTAAGAAACTGCTGAGGAGATGTCCATACCATCAATTATCCGTTTGGCTTCAGATATAAATTTTTTATAATGGTTTATCTCCTACTAATCATTCTATGATAGATACAGTAGTAAGAGGTACCATTAATCATAAAACGGAGGAGAAAGTCTTTGATTTGATTGATGAGATGGCATCAAATAGCTACCAGTGGTAAATAGATCGCATGATAAAAAGAAGACCAGCAGCTGTGCATGGAGTAGATAGTATCCCGACTTTATCAGCTGAGATTGCAGCTCTTTAGGCTGAACTCAATAACCTAAAAAGAGCAGCTATGCATGTATAGAGCATCACTTGTGAGCTATGTAGAGGAGGAGATGATACAAGTGACTGCCAAACAGGTATTCCTTTTGCTAAAGCCTCTGATATAGCTAACTATCTTGATAACTTTTTCAGACCATAACAAAATAATCCCTATTCCAACACATATAATCAAGAGTGGAGGTAACATTCGAACTTTTCATAGAGCAATCAAAATGTAGCATAGGAACCACCCCTGGGGATTCCAAGTACTTGAAAAGAAGCTCAACATAGAGGAGCTGATGATTAAATTTATGCAAAATCAAGAAGTAGCTATAAGGAACTTGGAGATCAAATTTATTTAGAATCAAGAAATGGCCATGCGAAATTTGGAAACCAAGCTCAAGCAGGACCAATTAAGCAGCAGCTATTTAGAACTTAGAGATGTAGGTAGGTCAAATAGCCAAGATAATCTCTAGGAGACCACAGGGATCCTTGCCTAGCAATATGGAGATCAATACAAGGGAGCAAGTCAATTATATCACCTTAAAAAGTGATAAAGAGTTGAAAGAGCCACATCAAAAGAAAAAGGCTGAAGAGCCAACTACAAACAAGAAACAATCAACTAAAATTTGTCAATCACCAAAACAACCAACAGATGAATGGTCACCGAGTATAAAATTTGCTGATCCAAACGTGAAGCCCTATGAGTGGCCACACCATTCCTAGAGAGACAAATACATCATCCAAATAAAAAAATTTTAAACTTTTTAAAATTTTAAAGAATTTATATATTAATATTTTTTTTGTAGATGCTATCACTCAGATATCCAAGAATGCTAAGTTTCTTAAAAAAATTCTAACTAATAAGAAGAAGCTAAAGGAGCATGAGATAGTAAATTTAAATGAAAAATGTTCATCGATACTTTAAAATAAATTACCATAGAAGCTAAAAGATCCAGAAAGTTTTATTATCCCTTGTACTATTAGTGATTGTAGTTTTGACAAAGTTCTATATGATTTAGGAGTAAGTATTAATCTCATATTTTTCTCTATTTTCAGAAAGTTAGGTCTAGGAAAGCCAAAGCCTACCACTATCACTCTTCAGCTAGCCGATAGATCTATTATGCATCCGAGAAATATAGTGGAGGATGCCTTGGTAAAGGTAAATAAATTTATTTTTTCTATTGATTTTATTATTCTTGATATAAAAGAAGATTATGATATACCCCTTATTTTAGGAAGATCTTTTTTAGCTACTGGAGGAGCTTTAATAGATGTTCAATAAAAAAAATTAATTCTTAGAGTTCAAGATGAACAAGTTATCTTTAATATTCTTATGGATATTAAACATCCTAATGATAATCAAACTTATTTTTGAATTGATGTTATTGACAAATCACCACATGAGTATTCCTTAGAAAATAGGTTTCAAGATCCTATCAAGGGGTGTATTTTTCAATCAAAAGAGAATTCAGCTAAACATGAAAGTATACCTATTGAAGTGGTACCGGATTAATCCTATTTAAGAGCCCTAAGAAAGTCAAGTTGACGACTATAAATCAGAACTATTAGATAGATTGTTTCTTTTCTTTTCTTTTAGTTTTGATCCTTTTCTTTTATTTTTCCATAATTTCTTGTTGCTTTTTTATTGCTCTAGTATCTATTTCCATTTTTGCAGAGATAAATGAACGAGAGCTCAAGCCAAGTTTGCAAAGTTTCAAGAAACCATGCTGGACCAATAATATATTAAATCAGGTGTATTCTTTCATATCCTTTATTATATCCTTTATTTTTCGCTCTTCATTAATACAATATCGATTAAGTTGGTGGGTAGGAAAAAATTTTATTAAAAAAAATTAAAAATTAAATTTAAGTAATTTGAAATTTAAAATAAAAATAAATCATGTGTCAAGAAAGAAAATCTTGAGCAAAATAGACTAGAAAAAGTAAAAAAAAAAGTATTTACAAATGAATATAGCAAGTCAAGAAGTAGACTAGTTGGTCAGATTTTTAGTGGTCTACTTAGGTTATCTAAAGACTATTAGCATTTCTAATGGCACATGCTCACTAACAAGGCAAAGTAGGTGTTGATTATAAGGCCAATTGAGAATTCAATTATCTTTGAAAATTGATGATTAATATACATTCTAATTAAAAAAATTTGAATTTAAAAAAAAAACTACCTGCCTAAAATAAAAGTGAAAAATATATAATATATGTGGATTACTTGAAGCTTAATAACTGGATCTCTACATCTAAGTCAAGTGTTGAGGTTCACATCAAATACTAGAGGGAAGGCCAGGATGCTCAGCAAAAAAAAAAAAGAGGGCAATGTGAAAGCTTCCTTAGTTCATGAACTTAATTTGAGAGTGTATAAAAAATTAACTAAAATAGATGATAAAAGAAGTTACATTTATCCTTTAAGTTAGCACCAAAATGCTAAATTAGTCATCACTAATACAAGTGCTGTAGATTTCTAGATGTATTTTAAGAAAGTTTCTGATTATACTAACTACAAAATTTGCTTCTGAAGCTCAATACTTAGTGGTACTTGCTAAACTTTTAGATCTTTAATTCTAGATCTATTTTTGTGATGAAGGTTCTTATTAAAATATGATGATTAATTAATACTAAATAATGCATTACTAAGAGAATAGCAATAAGTAAGTTGGGGGGTGTGATAAGTGTTATAAATATAATAATAAAAATACTAAATTATAAAATAAATTAACTTATTTTTAAAAAATTAATATTTTTATTGATCTTTTGTAGAAAAGAAGGTTGCCAATGAGAAGAGCTCAATTTTCTAGTTTAAAAAAAAAAATTTGAAGCAAATCGGACTTCAATTAGCCCTAGAATTAAGATTCAAAGATTTGGAAAAAAAAATTAGCCAGCCAATTCAGTCAGAACTGACTCAGCAAAAATTGGTTCAAAAGTGGGCCGGCCCAATGTGAACCAAGCCACGCCCATCAGTCCATTGTAGTCTAGCATGGATCGGAACAGTATTCGAAGCATGGTGGACCCTTAACGGGTCCGTGCCTAAAAATCATGGCATACGGGGCATTTCCGATATTTCATATGGCATGATGCATTCTAGTTGGCATGGTCTACAGCAAAGCCCGGTCTATGATTAGTCTACACAAGTGATGGTTGTGATTTTGGCACGATCCGATGGCTGAGGGAGGAGGCGGTCAAGATCCAATGGCTGCGGTGGAATCCAATTTTTAATTAAGCATCTCAAGCTCCTTTGAAGCACGATCGTGTGGACTAGATGTGCAAATAAGGTTGATTCGACGGTCAAAATCCTCGAAATTAAATCAGAATTTTGAGTTGATTTTGAGCCGTTTGATCTTCAATGAATGGCTATGACTATCCAAGACTTTGAGGAGGGTTTCAAGATTCAATTTAAGTTGAATTGGTATTCTTTAAGCGGTAGAAGTCCATCTTTTAGCCTATTTAAATCCCTGCAGCCAAGGAACAGAGGGATGGAATAATAGAGCTCGGTAGAATAGAGAGAATAGAATAGGTTTAGATTTTTGGAGAGGAGTCTGGGAATAGGATTTTTAGAGAATAGAGAGGCTGTGATCAGAAAGAGAGAGAGAGAGAGAGAGAGAGAGTGTGTTCTTTTCTTTTGTTTTTCTTTCTTCTTTCTTTATTTTCTTTTCTTTATTCTGTCTACCAAGTCCATCAACAACTCTTCTCCATCAAGTTCTCCACATCAAGAGCAACGATCGATAAAATTAAGCAACAAGCAGTCTATTATTTGAATTTTCTTTTATCATTTATTTTATTTGCTATTTTTGTTTCGTTTATCATGAACTAATTTTTTTTTTACTAAGACTAAGATGTAGTCACTCTTTTGATGCAATATTCAGTATGATTGAATTTTAGATTTAAATTTTGTTCATGAGGAGTATATAAATCTGCTCTTAATGCTTTTAGATTACTAGCCATCTTCTAATTATTTTGATGGATATAGATGATACGGACCAAGTACATTTATGTTAATGCTTCTTGATTTATATACCTTGTGTCTAAATCGGATTAAGGTTCTTATGCATGCGATAATATTAGTATGCTTTGGATGCAGTTTATTTTAATTAGAAGCTTTTATAAGACCTAATGCATCAATATTTATTTAAATTATGCCTGGACCAGAGGATAGTTAATAAATATTGATAGATTTGCTATGCCTGAACCAAAGGATAGTGAATATCTTAGAAGACTCCACCATCACATGATATAATTAACCTAATTTACATAATTACTTGAATATTATATTAATTGAGTTGGTGAACCGATTGCCTTAGTATCCTACTGCTCTTGAATTCAACCCTAATAATTATATCCTTTTTATTTTTTAATATTTTTTTAATAATTTTTTATTTTATTTTATTTATTTTTTATAAATTAATTTTTTAAATAAATTTTAGAAAAAAAATTTTCAGTACTTATTTTTCAATCCTCAAAGGACGATACTCTACTCATTTACTTTATTACTTGATCGACTGGTGCACTTGCCATAGCGATCGATAGCATGCATCAATGGTCGACAACTCCGCTTGTTGATTCGGGATCGAGGTTGTCGCTTCAAGTTGCACAGGTGTCTGGCCTCTATGGATTGTCCACATAAAGCTCCAAATCCAATCAAAAGTTTAATGATGGAAATCAACGTAGTATGCTAGTACTTCACGAATTCTTCCTGAATGGTTGATCTTGAACCTTCTTCTTCAAATTACTTGGACCTTCCAAGAATCAAAGAAGGTTGGGAGGACTAGGAAGAGAGAACCCTCTTCTCAAAACTCACAAAAGAAAGTGGAAGAGGAGGAATAGAAACCCACTCTTCTCAAAACTCACAAAAGAAAGTGGAAGAGGAGGAATAGAAACCCTAGAGAAGAACATCTTCTTATCTTTTCTTTTTCTCTCACAATAGGACACTCAAACTTTGTCCTTACAAAATTCCATGTCCAAGACCTTCTTGCACCCAAGAATCCCATGCCTAAACCTCTCTTTCTTGGTGAATTCACTGTAGAAATCTCATGCTCAAACCACTCTTAAATAGGAATATAATGAGGAGTCCTTGTCTAGGTCAAATACTTAGAAAGGCATGTCCAAATTAGACAAGTATAGGAGGCGCCCAAGAAAACTCTTGGGTGCCTCCTCGGTGCACCCTCCTTTTCTTGGCGTGGGAAACTAGTTTGTGGTGCACAAAACCTTCCTCTATTTCCACTAAAAAGATCATAAATAAATTTGATTTATTGGCAGCATCATATGGATAAGGAAGGTGATGTGTCAAACTCTATCCAATAGAGTTCTAGGTCAAAACAACTTATTGGTTTGGACTTCGTCCATAATCAATTTTCAAATAGAAAGAGAGGGAGCGCAAGGGGTGGCATTGGCATCTCTGGGTGTGAGGTATCTCATGCCAAAAATCAACGAGAGAGGGTATAGGAGGGTGAGGTCACGCAAGGGAGAGACTCCCGATCAAACTGGGCTCTCTTGTTTTGACTGGTCAAAGCATATTTTAAGCCCAATCTAATTAGAACTGGTTCAACATAATTAAGAGTGATCCTAGTCCAACTAGAAGCCCATTTAAATTAGATTAAATCAAATTTAATTTTGATTTAAATTCTAATCAAATTAGAAATTAAGTGTACACAATTTCTAATCGAATAGAAAATTATTCTCTCTTGCAATTAGCTTATCCCATAAACCAATTAAACTTGAGCTAATCAAGTCCAAATCAAACCTAATTGAATCCTATTCAATTGGACTCGATCTCAGCCTTAATGCTCAATCAAATTAAGCTAATTAGTAATTCGATAGCTAATTAGTCCTCCTGCAATACTTGTACTAGGTCAAACATTAATTGTATTGACTGTTTAATCCTAAAAAGATTCACAATCATCGATCAACCATCCAATCAGATCAAAATCTCTAATATGTGTAATCCATAGGTTCAAACCTAAGCTAATAGCACAGAAATAAATTTTTATACCAATTAAAGTGACCATCTAGCAATAGTACCCAACGGTTGGATAGGTTGAATGTATAAAACAATATTCTAAAATCCATATGGATATGGTTTCCATATAATTTATTCCCTTGACCATGAATGCTCATAGGATGACTTAGGATTTAACTATCAACCTCGAATAGGTCATCCATATTATATTTCAAAATATCAAATCCATCATATAGATTATCCTAACACTATTACAGAATGAGGCTACGACAATGCTTACTATTGCAGCAATTCGAAAACCACTGTCATAAGCTCTAAGGCAGTGGTTATACCTAACCGTTTCCATAGACTTGACCTGTGGCAACATTTATGCATAACCACTGCCATAAGTTGACCTATGGCAGTGGTTAAGCTTAAACACTACCTTAGGTAAGGTCTATGGCAGCGGTTAGGCTTAACCGCTGCCACAGATCCGATCTATAATAGTAGTTACGATAATTGCTACCATAGGTCCAATATATAGCAATGGTTATAGATAACTGCTGCAATAGGATGCACATATGATAGCGGTTACTTAGCTGCTTCCATATGGCAGATCTACGATAGCGATTTTTTATAACTGCAGCAATAGATTAGACCTATGGCAGCAGTTAAACTTAACCGCTGACTTAGGTCAAGTCTATGGCAGTGATTTTTCCTAACCGTTATTATAAATCTAGACTATTACAGCGATTATGCGTAACTACTGTTGTATATTTTTTTCATATTTTTTTCTAAATATGATATAATTTTAAAATTTAATACCCATCTTCATCGTTCATTATCTAAATAATTATAATTATAATGTCATTACAAAAGATTATCTCGATCCAATAACTTTAGCTTTATCGATCAATAAAATTTGATTTTGATGACCACGAACGATGGCATGATGATCTGATAGATGAAGACCACCAATGAATTTAAAAATCTACAATAATGATTTTGATGATATTTTTAGCATACTATCAAAGTTTAACTTCAATCAGATTTTATTATAATAGTCAATTTAGCACAGAATGGTTTCGACCATTAAATAAGAAAAAAGTGATCAAAAGGCCAAATAGCGTCCGATTATGAGATAATTTTTTAGATAAATGATCTTTATTATAGCTTTAATCATTTTATATGGCAATGATCGTAAAATTTAAATCATTTCTGTATAAACTATTCATCTTCAGCAGATCTTGCAAAAGCACAAGCATAATTACTTTAGGAGTTTAAGAACGAATATCAAGCGACGTATAATTTTGAATCGTTCTAAAACCCATGGTTAAAATTTTACAATCATTATTATAAAAATGATTAAAGTACTAGCCAAGATCATTTATCTAAAAAATTATCTCATAATCGGATACTATTTGATCTTTTGATCATTTATTTCTTATTTAATGGTAGAAATCATTCCATACTAAATTAACTATGATAACGATATCCAATTGAAGTAAAACTTTGATAGTATGCTACAAATGTCACCGAGATCATCATTGCAAGTTTTTAAATCTATCAATGGTCTCTATCTATCAAATCATCATAACATCGTTCATGGTCATCGAAATTAAATTTTATTAATCGATGAAGCTAAAGCTATCAGATCGAGACAGTCTTTTGTGATGGCACTATAATAATAATTATTTAGAAAGTGAATGATGAAGATGGACATTAAATTTTAGAATGATATCATATTTAGAAAAAAAATAAAAAAATTAATATTAAACTATGGTAGTAATTTTGTAACTGCTGTCATAGACTTATGGCAGTAGTTTATAGTAACTGCTACCATAGATTAGATTATTTTTTCTAGCCTGCTCCTATTTTTATTTTCCCTCTCTTGATCGAGCTCTCTCACTCTCTCTCTCCCTCCCTCCTCTCCACCATCGATGAGGTCCCTCCCTCCTTTTTCTTTTTCGGCCAGTGCCACCTCCTTCTTCCCCAACTGGCCCTGCCTCCCTCTTTTATGGCTGGCCCTGCCTCTTTCTTCCTCGACCGGCCCTACTACCTCTCCCGCCTCCTTCCCCGACCGGCCTAGCCGCTAACCCCGCCACCTCCCCGCCTCATCCTTCTTCCCCAGTCGACACGATCGCTAACTCTGCCTTCTCTCTCTCTTTCTCTCCTCTCTTCCCTCGACCCGACCCGACCCTCGACCTCTATCCCTACTCTCTCTCTCTTTCCCTCTATCTACCTCTCTCTTCCCTCTTTCTCTCTCTCACTCTCTTTCCTCTTTCTCTTTCTCTCTTCTCTCTCTGTCTCACTCTATATCTCACTATCTTTGTGTCACTCTCGCGGCTACTTCTAGCACCGTCGTCTTTCTTCAGCACCGCCACCGACGACCCTCAGAGCTTTGTATGACCCCCTCTCCATATCTATAGGTATGGTTTTTTTTAATTTCATAATAATATTTATTAATTATCATTTATAATATTTATAATAATATTTATAATATTTTATAATAATATTTAAAGAGAATCTTCGTCGGTAGGTTCTAGAATGTGTTAGTGGTCGTGGGCCATGCCAGCAAGTAGGAGAACTCCTACCGGTTGGTTATGGATCGTGTCGATAGGTTCTGGGCTGGATCGTACTGGTGGCCTTGAGCCATGTCATATTGATGGTCGTGGATAGCCCTAGGCCATGTTGTGCCGACGACCATGGATCATGCTGGCCGCTAAGAAAATCTCCACCGTTGGTTTTGGACCATGTCGGTGGATTCTGTGCCATGTCGGTAGCCTTAGACCGTGCCGTGTTGATGGATAAGAGAACTCTTGCTGGTGGATTCTGGATCATGTCGTGGACTATGCCGGCTGGTAAGCTGAAAACACCCATCGGTGGATTCTGGATGAGGAGATAATTCATATTTTTATCTTGTTACTTTTATTTATCGTATTGCATAATGATAGACCTATCAATTGAGTAGTATACATAATCTCCAATATCCATACATTTATATATTTTTGTACGGATGGAAGAATTATGTATAATGATCAACCGATTGTCCACTTTGGATAGTTTGAAAATTACAAATAATTCTATATATAATTATAGTAATCGAATGGTATGCTGAGAGGTTTTGAATGAATTTCGGACAGCATTACCCTTTTGTTCTCCCTACATGGGAGAACTAAAAAAAAATATTATCAAAATTTTATTCGATCCTTATTGCATATCGTTTGATTACTATAATGAACCTATAGAATTAATATAATTCGTGAATAGGATAGGACCTATCTTTACCTATTAGTTGATGATAGGATGCATTTATTGCATATCTAAAAATAATATTTAATATAAATTCCATACATGATATTTATTTTAGTTCCTATTTATAATGTATTTTTTATTTACAATGCATATTTGTTTACAATGCATTGGTATATAATGTAAGTTTCATGCATGATTTAATTATAGTATCATTATTTTTGTAATAAATAAGGGGTGGATGAAATTTAGTAAGCTCTCGTCAGAATATGAGACTGGACTTCAAAATTTTTTTGATTTTCTATAAAAAAATTGAGAACCATGGACTTATCCAATATTCTTGTAAAAAGTGTAGGATGGGCTATAGCTACCTCATCAAGATGTAAATGATCACCTCACTATTTATGACTTTAAACCTGGTTATGAAATTTATTGGGATCAACATGGTAAGGGCAGGCCACAAGAAGGCGATCAACATGATGGAAAAGTGGAACAAATAGTTTGCAATATTTTTCATTTGTTGGCCATAATAACGATGCATCTACGTCCATGCCTAATCCTATGGTTGGTGGAATGATAAACAGTGAGGATATGGAGAAAGTCTATAAGTTGATGGAGGATACTAATGGTCCGTTGTATCTGGATGTAAAAAGATAGCGAAGCTTAAGTTCTTAATCCCGTTGTATTATACGAAATGCTCCAATGGGTTCAGTAATAATGGAGTGAACTGCATACTAAAACTTTTGGAGGACATTCTTTCAAACAATGCATAAATCCTAAAGAATAATTATGAGGCATCGAAGATTATTGAACAGCTGGGCTTTACTTATACCAAGATACATGCATGTTTCAATGATTGCATGCTCTACTGGAAGAGGATGCCAACCAAAATGAGTGCACGACGTGCGGTGTAACAAGATGGAAATAGAATAAAGATGACACATCGACCTACATACCTTAAAAGTTGATATAGCACTTTTTTTTATTTCAAGACTACAAAAGTTGTTTATATCGGTATGGACATCGAAGGACATGAGATAATATAAAGAGGACCGAATAAAAGATGATATATCGAGGCATCTAGTCGATTGAGAGGGGCAGAAGTTTAATGAAATACATTCCAACTTTGCACAAAAAATATGCAATATGAGGTTGGGCTTATCATGCGATGGTTTCAATCTGTTCAAGCATATGAATATCGTCCATAATGTATGGCCAGTGTTTATTCATGTTTACAACCTTCCACCATGGATGTATATAAAAAAATTATTTGCTTTCATAATATTGCTCATCCCTGGATCGATGAAGGTAGATAATGATATTGATGTCTATTTGCAGTCTCTTATTATCGAGCTGAAATAGTTATAGAGCATTCAAGGTGTTCCAACCTTTGATGCTTTGATGAATGAGTCATTCTCCATGTGTGCAGCACTTCTGTGGATAATAAATGACTTTCCAGTTTATACTCTAATATCGGATTGGAGCATGAAAGGTGAGCTAGCATATCCGATTTGTAGAAAAAACACCCAATATAAAAGTTTAACACATCGAAAGAGCTTTATCTTTGTAAGGCATCGACATTTCCTCCTTCAAAATTATCCATATATAGGAGATGCACACTCCTTCGATGGCACTATTAAAGAAGGTGAGGTGCCTAGCCAGATATCTGAGAGTGAGGTATTGAGAGAGTTGGATGATCTCAATGTTAAATTTGAAAAAGATGATCTGATTGATGGTAACAAGAGGAAGCATCGATCAAAAGCAGATAACACATACTTTAATTGGAGAAAAAAAAACATCTTCTTTGACTTGCCATATTGGGAGATAAATTTATTGCGTTACTGCTTAGATGTAATGCATATTGAAAAGAACATGTATGAGCTTCTATTAGTAATAATCTTGAACATCAAGGATAAGACCAAAGATGACTTGAATTTCTGTTTTGACTTGAAAGAATGGGATATTAGAAGATCACTCTACCCAGAGCCGATAAAGGGAGAGCAGTAGAGGCTCCCTCATGCATGCTATGTTATGAATGCCTCTGAAAGGTCCATATTTCTTCATGTGTTAGAAAACGTAAAGATCCCAAATAGGTACTCAAGCAACATATCAAAGTATGTGAATAGTAAGGATGTCAAACTTGAGGGATTGAAGACTCATGATTATAATGTGTTATGATTATAATGTGTTAATGCAGGAGTTAATCCCAATAGCTATTCACCGTGTGTTGCCAAAAAAATATTAGAATGGTTGTTATTCATCTTTACAACTTCTATAGAGATATTTGTGTGAAGAGATTACTTAAGAAAGACGTGAAGAAAATGAAGGCAAGGATGGTAACTATATTATGTGATCTAGAAAAGATATTTTCACCATCATTTTTCATATATATGATGCATCTCACCATGCACCTTATAGGAAAAGTTGTACTTGGAGGTCCAATGTTCTACCGATGGATGTATCCCATTAAGAGAAATATTCAAATGTTGAAATCTTATATAAGAAATATGAATTGCTTGGAGGGATCCATAGCAAAAGATTATTTAGATAAAAAATATATGAATTTTTGTACTATATACTTAAACAAGCACGAGACATGTTGTGACTGGCTTATGAGAAATCAGGATGATCAGTATGAGCCAATTGAGCCTACATTTGAGTCCATTCCATAGCTAGGTGGACTCTCCACTTCATACCACCTCACTAATTTGAATATTGAGGAAAGGGATAAGGCACATCTTTATGTGCTCTTCAATTGTAATGTCATTGAGTCATATATAAGGTGAGTCACTCAACCTTATTTATTTGATAATACTTAGAAGAAAATATCTAATTACACCTAAATTTATTCTTTGTACATGCAACAAACATAAGGAAGGCATAAGAGTAAATACGGCATCCTAAGTATGCGGAAGAAAGAAAAAATGCACAACAAAAATTTTTTTGAGTGGTTTAAAGATCATGTAAGCAAGTACATATTCTTGTCTTATGCATCCTATTTGAATATATTTACTAATTAAGTGTCATTTTTTTAGGTGTGGAGATTACCACTCGATGATGTGAGCCCTGAAGTATGTGCTCTTTCAATAGAACCTAATCATACCATGCGTGAGTACGAATAGCTCATCATTAATGACTATAGATTTAATATTCATAGCCGATCCATAAACATGGCAACACAAAATAGTGGCATGATATTGAGCGTCATCACTGGGTGTTATGCTAGCTCGAGGGATTCACTGCCTCATACGGAGGATTTGAACTATTATGGAGTGATGGAGAAGATAGCTATTTTGGACTATTATTCTTTAGGAAATATTGCATTGATGAAATACGATTGGTTTGATACCTTATCTCAATCAGGGATGAAACTAATGAGTGCGATTTTACTCTTATTAATATGCAACGCCATCTTTGCACTGAAGAACCGTATATTCTTGCCTCTCAAGCTAGTCAAGTCTTCTACATTAGTGATCCCTTAGAGTGTTAATCAGGTATTGTTATGAGGATGGTGCCTAGGCATATCTTTGATGATACCGAGGTTGATGACCATGTTGGACCCTGCATACAAAGTGCTTCCTTAGGATAAAACTTACTTGGTGCTATTGAGGTCCCGGATATATTTGTCAGGAGCGATGGTGATGTCCATATTGTAGATGCCACTAAGTGATGAGTTTAACATTTTGGTATAAATGTTAGTCTACTAATATTAATTATTATTCAATATGTTATATTAGTTAATATTCATTAACATTGCAGTCATGATGGCACCGAAATACCATCTAGCTTTCACCTCTGCCTCTCGACGGACTATGCGGAGCTCAGGATCTGAGCCACTGCTGACACATAATCCATCCACCTCCACATCGACTGCCCATGCACCAATGGCATCTACTCCTTTACTGGTATCTGAGCCTTTACCATCAGCTATATCTAAGGCACATGCTCCACCCACCGATGAGTCTCTACTGATATCCACATCATACGCTCCCATGACCAGTGAAAGTATATTTTTATTATATTATATTATATTATTTATATATTTATTTATTTATTTATTATACTCTTTTATATATTTATATAATATATTTTTATTACAGGTGCATCATCCAGTAGGACATTTTGCGGTCCTTTTTTGGGTTGCTTGTGAGGTGGTCTGACATCATTTCAGTACTACTCGTAGACTGGTGATTAATGGATGCTGGTGCCAGGGACTAGGTATAGAAAGAGATATGGATAAGTGTATCTTAGTTATATTTATGTATTTGATAAATTTATACTATATTTGATTAGAATAATTTCGTAACTAAATTCTGATATCTTTGTGCAAAGAAAGTATGATTTTCTAAATCATGAGAGAACTCGAGATGCTCGACTGAAGAAGATTGAAAAATTATATCGAAATAAGATCAAGCTCCATAGAGAGTGGCTCGAGCACCAATGGGACACTCTGAAAAAGCATGTTCCTTGGATTCAGGACTGTCCACCAAGTCAGTTGGAGGGGATGGTTAGGCATTGAAGGCGCCATGAGTTTCATATTTTAATTTCTAACTTTTAAATTTTTCAAAATACTAATAATTATTTTTAAATATTTATTATTTATTTAAATATTTTTAGCTATCTTCCATCAAAATCAAAAGAATTGAGCAGCTTAGAAGTACATGCACACTCTCAACCATGAGTCTATGGCCAATCATATGCATAGAAAGGTAATCAATTTTGAATCTAAGTTTACAAATTAAATTAATATTTTTTCTTACATATTTCTAATAAACTGATCCATTATTATAGCTGATGAGAAAGGAGGTGATGCCCATCCATAGCGCCATCTTTCAATCCAGTCGTACAGATAAGAAGGGCATGCTAATAAATGCCACGATCGGAAGGATTTTTATAAGTAATAAATAGGATATTAGTATGATTAGTATTATAACATTTCTTATGACATTTTGTTTAAATTTATAATTACAGGAGCAGTTTGACATGCTCGCGAGCGAGGATCTGGACACCTCTAGCCTCCATGACTATCTATCCCAGATCTTAGGGCCTGAGCACTTTAGGAGGATCCGATGTAGGCCCGAACATATACCGATTAGCCCTTGGTCTAAGACGAGCATATCTTCACATGCTTCCAGTGACATCAGTCGGGAGTAGCTTGAGGAGGCATTGGCACAGGCAGCTTAGGCTAGGGAGCAAGCTGCTTAGGCTAGAGAGCAGGCTGCTCAGCTATAGGATGTCGTGACCGCTATGGTGATGAGGCTCAACACGCGTTTTGGAGTTGACATCATGAGCCTTGAGGATATATTGGCCGGCATTTCATCTCCAGCCCCTCCAGTTCTAGCTCGTGCTCCATCTCCTTCTAGTGTGATGATTTAGATGTAGATTTAGCAAACTTTTGATATATTTTACTTTTAAAAAATATTATAATAAATTTTATTCAGTAATAAAATTTGAGCATTTTAAAAATATTCTTATATTTATAATATTTTCTTATGTTATATATTAAACTATATTTATCAAGTAAAAAAATAAAAATTAAAAAATTTATATTTTCTTTTATTATTTACAATCTACGATAGCAGTTGTCAACCACTGTCATAGATTGCATGTCAACCACTGCCATAACCTATGACAGCGGTTACAAAACCACTGCATTAGATCTATGGCAATGGTTCTATAATTATTACCATAGAAAATTTATGGCAGCGATTCATCTGCCATAACCTATGACAGCGGTTACAAAAGCACTGCATTAGATCTATGGCAGTGGTTCTATAATCATTGCCATAGAAAATTTATGGCAGCGATTGATGAATCGCTGCCATGTATAGCAGCGGTTATAACCATTGCTATAACCTATCTATGGCAGTGATTTCGTAAACGTTGCCATAGAAAATTTATGATAGCGGTTGATGAATCGCTGCCATAGTTGATCTATGGCAATAGTTACAAAATCGCTGCCATAGATAGATTATAGTAATGGTTGAATAACCGCTGCTATGCATAGCATATGGCAGTGGTTACGATAACTACTGCAAAAACTATTACCATAAACCTACGGCAATGGCGATAGTGGCAGTGGTTAACTAACCACTATTGTAGACTATGGCAGTGATTTTTTTGGCTACGGTAGCGATTCACAACCGCTGCCATGGCCTTTTGCTGTAGTAGTGTGGCCAAGGTTTTACTAAATTAAAATATAGCGATGCATTATCTCCAAACTCTTGGAGCAATCAATCTCATCTTGATCACTTACTGATTTCACAAGTATTTGACTGTACCCAAAAATCTTCTGTCACTAAATTAAAAATTCAGATAGTCCGCCATCAAACATAGTGAGTTGCTTGCAAGTCACCGTGGTGATTTTAGATTGGAGGGACATTTATAATCATATCCTATCAGAGCAATTCTTAATAGTAAAATGCTTCAGAATTGGTCATGTTCAATGACGATATACTCCTACATCTCACCTATATGCCATACTAGTGTCTCCAAACTTCTTAATTAAGAGAATAACCAATCCATATGTCACACAATGACCTACACTCAATAAACGTTGCCGTCTTAGGTAACAATATATCATTTGATCATGAACATTTTAAAGACTAATCGATAAATTCTCTCTTTATCGAACCTAAATAGTCTTAAAGACTTCATCACAACATAGGAGTTCATTAGAAGATGTAAACTTGTAATGAAAAATATCAAAATAAAAATTTTATTCATTATAAATTATTTACATTTACAATACTAGCACAACCATCAATAGGCTGATGATTGGCTTTAGAATATATTTTTCAACATAAACTACCATATAAATTATGAGAATTTATGGGGCTCCTAAGCTTTGGAAGGCCACGGAAGGAGTCACGATGATGGCTCCGGGGATTCCAGGGGCTTGGTTGGTGCTTCAGAGATCTGAGATTCAAGATGAAATAAAAAATCAAAATCGAAGAATTAAAACTGCAGAAAGAAAATTTTCTGTAGGTTAGCCGACTCAGTCCAAAACTGGATCGACTAAGTCTCAGAGCACAGGCAAAATAAAAAGCTGAGCGTTCGAGACTGCTGGCATGGCATAGAACTGGATCGGCTCAGTTGTTCAGACTGAGCCGACCCAGTGGAACTTAGCCGACTCAGTGCTGAGACTAAGTCGGCTCAGTGCACGGGCAGAGTTATGCGAGGATCTATTTTGGACTAGGATATGGGTTGATCCTAAGAGTCTTAAGGTCTGGTTTGAGAGATCTTAAGGTGGCTAATTCATGTATGGGTTGGATCTAGATTCAGAGGATAAGAGTATGGAAGACATGGGTGTACATGGGCTCGGTGAGTGCTTTCATGTATTGGATTAGCCATGAGAGTTTTTGGTCGGGCCTAATAGCTAAGTATAAATACATAGGTTGTATTAGAACTTTTAAGAGTGGAATTAATACAAACATTTTCTCCCTCAACTCTCTTCTTCTTTTCTCTCTAGAGTTGCCACCCTAAGATTCTTAAAGAAGCCCTAGAGAACGGGGGCGTCTCCCTCAAGCCCAAGGAGGGAGGCGCCCCATCACAAATCTAGGTAGAGAATCGATGGTTTGCTGCCCATAGAGAACGTCACAGGTTCCTTCAGGTCCATGCTAAAGATCAAGGACTTCCACAATATGGTATCGGGGCTTGTAATGTCAAGGATGATTGGCGTTCGAGCGATATCATGGATCTACAATATGGTATCAGAGCTAGGTGATGCTTGGGATATTGTGGACGGTAATATGGTATCAGAGCCAGATTTCAGAGCCTGATGGTGCATGAAAAGAGCCAAGTTTCAGTGCCTGATAGTGCATGAAAGGAAAGGAGAAGTTATACAAGGTGAAATGAAAAATCTGCACAAAGATTCCACAGTATGTCCCAAATCTATCTTGTTGTTGCTGTGGTTTAGCCAACCGGGAGCAACGGATTGAAGGTGGATATTGAGAGGATTAATAGAAAGAAATTTTTCTAGGGTGGAAGGATTGGGTGCATGATTTGCTAATCGATCTTGATGGAAAGGTCGGGGTGTATGATGGTTATGTGATGGGTAGGAAGCGCTGGAGTACTGCAGTAGTGTTTCCCTGGAGATGGAGGGCTGAGAGAGAATCGACGATGCAGTAGCCAAGGAAGGTATCTCAGCAGAGAGCATCAGAATTCTTTAGGAAGATGGGTAGTGTGGAGCTGTTGAAGAGAGGCTTTTCAAGGGGTAATGGTTGAAGGAAGGTTGAAAAAGCGACCATACGTTCTTCAGTGTCTGGAAGGTGGAAAAGTAGTCAAAGATATATTCAGCGGTTCGACCAGAGCATGGATTTGCGGAGCCTTAGAAAGTGATGGAGATAGATGATCCATGGAGGTCCAGCAGCAGGTCAAGGCTGGGCAGCTATAGAGCGGCGTAGAGATAAGGCTAGGGAGCACTGAAGTACTGCAGTAGCGCTTCCCTGAAGGCATGGGACTGAGAGAGGCTCAATAGTGCTACAGTCGAGGAGTGTATCTCAGCAGAGAGTGTTAGTGATATCTCAAGGAGACTGGGTGTAGGTCTCAAGAAGAGCCAGGAGGTCTCAAGGAGTGCTAGGAGGTCTCTAGCAGTTGGAAGTATCATGGATCAGGTTTCTTCTACAGAGGCACCAAGGAGAGTCGCGGTTCAAATGGAGGATGGTTCTCCGGGTGCAATTGAAGCGATGGCTAGTGTAGGGGTAGAAAAAAAGGACTAGGGTGGAATCTCCTAGGATTCAATAACTGAATTTAGAAGAGTTGAATGAGCTCTTGGATTTCAGAGATGCCCGCAGGTTGCGGAGGTATCCAAGACGGCTTCAAAGAGGACCGTAGAGCACGAAGGATTCGAAGGGACAGCGATGGTGTTCGAAGTGCAGTGGTAGGTTCAGTAGTGCAGCGTTGAGTGGTTGGCTTTGAGAGACTCGATGACAGAGTCGACTTTTGCGATATCAGATAGACTTCGGATATAGATGGAGCTCTGCAGTAGTGGCTTCACAAGTGGAGAAAAAATTTGGCATGAGTTCAGAGCTGAGTGTCAGCATCGATGATGCATAGTTTTAGATGAAGCGGTGCGTTCAGATGGACAGACATAGCTCTGAGGAGATCATATTAGGTGGTACAGCATGTACTGCTGCAAAAAAGCTGTAGGTTCTCCAGGAAAGTTTAGAAAAAGTGATGTAGCTGCTAACAAAAGGGATCCTACAATTCTAAGATGGTGCCAAGAAGCAAGCACAGATCTTCAGCGGTGGAGGCAGTCATCTCAAAGGCCTCAAGGATGCACAATAGTTGAAGAGGATTGGCGAAGGCAATGTTTGCATAGGTGCTGTCGAGTGCGCAAGGATAGTGTGATCGTGCAGGTGGGCATCGCCGAGGGGTTTGCCAAGGCTTGGGACATCAAGATAGAGATTATGAGAATTTATGGTGCTCCCAAGCCTTGGGAGGCCACGGAAGGAGTCACGGTGATGGCTTCAGGGATTCCAAGGGCTTGGTTGGTGCTTCGAAGACCTGAGATTCAAGGTGAAGCAAGAAACCAAAGCTAAGAAATCGAGATTGCAGAAAGAAGATTTTCTGTAGGTTAGTAGGCTCAGTCCAAAATTGGATCGGTTACGTCTCAGAGCACAGACAAAATAGAGAGCTGAGCATTCGGGACTGCTGGCACGACACAAAACTAGGCTAGCTCAGTTTCAAACTAAGCCAACCCAATGGAACTTAGCCGACTCAATGCGTGGGCAGAGTTACGCGAGGGTCTGTTTTGGGCTAGAGTCTAGGTTGATCCTAGGGGTCTTAAGATTTGGTTTGAAAGGTCTTAAGATGGCTAATTCATGTATGGGTCGGATCTAGATCCAGAGGATGAGAGCATGGGAGACATGGATGTACATGGGCTCGGTGAGTGCTTTCATATATTGGGTTAGTCAGGAAGTTTTTAGTCAAACTTAATGGCTATGTATAAAACATTGGTTGTATTAGGATTTTCAAGAGTGGAATCAATATAGACCTTTTCTCCCTTAACTCTCTTCTTCTCTTCTCTCTAGAGTTGCCGCCCTAGGATTCTTGAAGAAGCCCTAGAGAAGAGAGCATCTTCCTCAAGCCCAAAGAGGGAGGTGCCCCATCACAAATCTAGATGGAGGATCGGTGGTTTGCTGCCCATAGAGAATGTCACAGGTTCCTTCAAGTTTGTGCTAAAGATCAGAGACTTCCGCAATATGGTATTAGGGCTTGTGATGTCAAAGATGATTGACGTTCGAGCGATATCATGGATCTACAATATGATATTAGAGCTAGGTGATGCTTAGGATGTTGTGCACGGTAATAATAAATAACATTGATAGCACCTTACATGAATTGCTTAATATGTTGGTAACTACTAAAGGGAACTTGAAAAGTTCAAAAAGAGCATACATGGAGAGCCTAAAGAATCATGACATGCCTTCGGAAGGCATGTCAACTTACTTGAAATTAATCTTACGGTTTCCTCTACTTCCAGTTCAATATTGGACTCTAGTTTTAGTGCCTGTTTGTACACTTCAATATAGAGTCTAAGAAAAAATAAAGGGCAGAGGGAAGGTGAAGTGACCCTTCGAGTCGGCAATGGGGCAAAAGTTACTGTGGTGGCCATGGGCATCTATCTTTTACAACTACCATCTGGATGTGGTTTAGTTTTTAAGGGATTATTTCAATATACTTGATTCTAACAGAAATTTGATTCGTATACTAGGATAGGAAGAATATATTTTTAAATTCAAAAAAGGCTACTTTTCAATTTATTTTGGAAATAAATTGATTGTATGTAGTTTTATGATTAACAATCTCTATCATTTCCATGTTGATACATCTGTGAACATATTTAAGCAAGTAATGAGTGCCGTAGGGTCTAAGAGATCTAAAGATGAAACTAATCTCAAGTATATGTGGCACCTTAGGTTAGGTCATATAAGAGAAGAAAAGATTAATAGATTGAAGAAGGTTGGGCTTTAGGGCCCATTGACTTTTGAGTCATATCTAGTCCATGAATCCTGCATTCAAGAAAAAATGATCAAGCTACCCTTTGTGGGATAAAAGGAAAGGGCCACTAAGATACTAACTCTGGAGCATACTGATGTATATGACCTATTTAATGTGCAGGCTAGAAGAGGTTATTCCTACTTCATAACCTTTATGGATAATTTGTTACGATATAAATATATGTTTCCTATAAGACACAAATTTAAAGCCTTTGAAAAGTTTAAGAAATTCAGAAATGAATTAAGAAATAAATTAAAAAATCCATAAAGATTCTTCGATCGGATCAAAGAGATGAATACCTTAATGGGAGTTTTTAATCTATCTTAAAGTAGATAGCATAGATTCATAATAGAGAAATCAAACCCTATTAAATATGGTTCGATCCATGGTGAGCTTCACATGTTTCTTTAGGGACATGATTCCATTTAGCTATTGAATAGGATTTCCTCTAAATCCATTCCTACCACACTGCATGAGATATGACTTGGTAAGAAGTTGAGTCTTGGTCATCTCAGGACTTAAGGATGTGCAACCTATGTCAAGCAGACAAGTCAAAGGTAAGTTACTATAGGGCTTGTTACATCGGGTATCCCAGAGAGTTTAGGGATACTATTTTTACCTTCCAGAGGATGACAATCTAGTTATGAGTCATGTTCTATCTTCTAGAAAAAATAGTTTATCCATGGTGGAGATAGTGAGAGAAAAATTGAGCTTGAAGAGATAATCTCTGAAAAGCAATGAGCCATAGAACCTATTGAACCTTTTCATATGGAGCGAGTACATGCATTTCTTATTCCACCTCATAAGTCGTATAGGATTTTTTATCATCTTGAAAGATACTTAAGGTATTCTAACAAAAAAAGTAGAAGAAATGTTCCTTATGAGAGATAGAAAATATGGAGATGATCTCAATACCTATAATGAGGCGATGTTGGACATCGACTCCGAGAAATGGATGGAAGTAATGAAGTCAAAAGTTAAGTCGATGCATTCCAACTAAGTTTTGATCTTGATAATATTGAAAATTATAATGTAAAACCAATCATCTAAGTTGTAGATAATTATGCTCTAATTATAATTTATATATGAATTATTGATTAATAAAAAATTATTTATTTTTTTCATCATAAATTATCTTTCTTAAATGAACTCCTATGTTATGATGAAGTTCTTAAAACCACTTTTAATTAATAAAGAAGGATTTATTGGATGGTTTTTAAATTTATTCACGATTAAATAATATATTATTAATAAGGATAATAAATATATCAAGAATAGGTCGTTGTATACCATATGGATTGGTTGTCCTCTTAATCAAGCACTACAAAAAAATTGATTATTAGCGATGGCATAATGCTATTAGCGATAGTAAGCCATTGGTAAAAATCCGTCGCATAAATTCATGTTGCTAATTATCATTATTAGCAATGGTAAAAATGTTGTCACTAACAATCTAATTAGCAAGGTACTAATGACAGAAGAAATAGTCACTAATACTTTTTTTATTTTTTTAATTAAAAATTTTAAAAATTATTAGTGACTACATGCCTCGTCGCTAGTGTTGTCGCTAATATTTTTTTATTTTATTTTCTAAAATTTAAAAAATTATTAAAAATAACATTTTTCGTTGCTAATGTTGTCGCTAATATAAAAAACTATTAACGACGGCACATGCTGTTGCTAATAATTTTTTAATTTTTTTAAAAATTTATAATTAAATTTTTTAGTAGCATAAAGAAAGATCGATTCAGAGGATGACCTCCTTGCCAGGGGATGACCCATGGATCGACTCCTACTGTCCTACACTACAAGAAATCAAAAATACACCTGCATGAAAAATACAAAGGTAAAGATCTAAAAAACATGGAGATACACCTACATCCATGTTGGTACATACGTTTGGTTAAACATAGGTATGTCTAACCTGGGTGTAGCTTATACCTATATTATTTCTTTTCGTGTGTAAATCCTCTACTTTACCTACGTAATATCTAACATAGGTAAGAGTATATACATAGGTAAAGACCTAATATACACCCTCTTTATTAAACGTGGGTAACTAAATACATATAAATCAAAATTTCTGAAAGTTACCAAAGCGTTGGTATAAATGAACTTCTACTATCAATAATAAAATATGGGTATATAATCAATTTTTAGATATTAATATCCTATCCAATTTCAAAATGTGGATCATCCGTAATAATAAATAAAAATAAAAATAAAAATGGTGCATTGGTAACTTATTTAAATATCCTATACCACTGAATAATATATAAAAATTATTAGTTTTAAAGAGATGAAACAAATATAAATAAGACAATCTTCATCATTATATTAAAGAGAATTGAATATATATAATGGTAGTCTCAAAAAAATTATCTCAACTATTTTTTTAGTTTCATCAAAATCCAAAGAATAAGACCATACATTCAAAAAAAAATTTTGAATATAAAAGAAAATAAACACTAGAACTCAAAATATGGAATAAACAAGTTTCAACTGATCTTCTATACTTTATACATAAGTTCTAAGCTCACTTTTGCTATACAAAAAAATTAACTTTGTAAAATCTGAGAATTCATCAACCTATGAAGCTATCAGCAAGACAATCCCTATCTTTTTTTGGCACCATTTATCAAATCTCCAACCTGAATCTACAATATATATATATATATATATATATATATATATATATATATATATATATATATATATATATATATATATATATATATCATTTTAGAGCTTAAGTGATTATTAAATATATATATATATATCTAGACACATACACAATCTTTCTACTAAAGTGCCCACAGCATATTTTATTAAAACTCGCTTTTGTCCTTTACAAGGAATGGAGCATCGGACTCAGTTGCATAAGAAATAGAAAGCTCACAAAATACATCTTCCAAATGCTTGTCCATCAACATCTTGCCTTTATCATCATAAATGAATGTTTTTTTGTCTATTTCTTTTTGTAAGATATCCAATAAAATAACTTCTTTACCCTGCAGGTACTGATTTCATAAGATCTAATCAGCAAGTCTTGATAATCCACCATTATGACAACATTGAACCATTCTATTAAAATCTTTAAATTCATGAAACTAAATTTTACTTACCATTTTAGATGATTCAGAATAAGTGGCGTATTCACTTGAAAAAAGATTTGTTCAACCCTATCACCATTCTAGAAACAACTGAGAGTTAGCCAACTTGATTAAAAAAATATTAAATTATGAGTGTAACATAAAATAATAATATCATAGATATCTTTGGACTATGTTTAGTACTAACTGATGATATTTTAACTATCTTTGGCAAATGATTATCAGCTTCTTTTATGTTGGTAATATTCTATTAATAAATAAGTACAATTAACTTAAAATAAAAATTAAATGGCAAGTAGAGCGAATGGTCATCAACTTCTTGTATGATACTTTTCATAATTTTTAAAAAATCAAATGATAATTTTAAAAATAAAAATTGAGTTATCCAATCTCATTCACATGAAAATAAAAAAAGAATTACATGTACAACTAGAGTACCCACTGAAGCCGTTGAACTACAAATATTTGCTACTTAGACTCGGAGAGTTTTGACTTGACCTGCCAAGTCATGAACCATTTTATGTAAACTCTTATTTTTCTTTTTCAAGACTTCATTAATTGTTTTAGGGCTCCACAGTGAACTAGAAGTTGGTCCTATCCCTAAACAACGGATCTAATCCGATCTTTCTTCGCCAAACTATTTAGAAAATATCTCATCCTCTTCTATATATTTAAACATCTTCTGTTGGTTCCCAATAGATATGTATTAATTATAAAAAATAAATACTATAATAAAAATAAGACAGACCTATAGTTTAATTGATTGATGATGGATACTTATAATAAGTCTAGCAGCAACATCATTTAAAGGATTATCATCCTTTCTAGTACGAGTCTTGGCCCACATATGGGGATGACTCAATTTTTTTCTATCCTTTTGAACTAAGTATATAACATAAAAAAAAAAGATTAAATGAACACAATAGACATATTCCTCAAAACAAGCACTTAAAAAAATTTAGATGAATTTTACATGTAGGTGATTAATTTGCGTGAAGCTTCTTGTTCCCGCACAATGGGAATACTTATACTTCTTGCATTCAATATTGATATCTGCCCTATTCTGCCATTGTTCCATATATAGAAAAATTTAAGACCGACCTCAACCATGATGCAAAAAATTGACTTCAACCAATGAAAGTTAATAATTTCTATATACCTGCCACCGTAGAGTAATCCAATTATTTATAGCTTCCTTCCATTGAGCCATTAGGGCATTTTTAGATACTTCACCTTTTTTTTTCCTATTATTATTACAATTGTATATGAAGTATTTCTTTCTTAAATGGTACTTTATACCTCTCCATTTTTCTGCTAAAGTCTTCATTGTAAAATTATAATGCTCATCTCTCACATCATACTTTTTCTAAAATAAGAAAAAATAATATTATTAATATATTATAATAATAAGTGCCAAACCATAGATGACATATAAATCAATATCATCTTTATGTATTCCTAAAGATCATGTTTAATAGTCTTAGATATTTTTCGCTAATCATTCACACTAACTGATAATTGCTCATAGAACTTTGTTAGTCTAGTCAGAAAGTTCATAAATAATTGCCCACCATTCCCAACTAGATGTCCATACTAATTCCACTCTACATAAATCATCTTATCAGAATCCATCGTATGTACATATTTCATTGGTATCTCACCACGATACTTTATAGCAGGGTGGCTCTTTAGATTAGGACACCTCTCCTTCCTTTGAGGCTGCACCAGTATCATCTTCATGTACAATAATCTGCTCTGCAAATCTTTGCTTCTCAATGACTTGCCCAACTGCACTCTCTTTTATACATCCCATGGAAGCTAAACCAGCTACCAAAAAATCTAACTCCACCATTGTAAACTAGTGATTATTTAGATGAAAAAATAAAAAATCAATAAGTAAATAAGTTAGGAATGCATATAAGAAGTTAGAGGATTAAAATATATAAAAGAAGGAATCTTATTTGGAGAGATATTTATGGAAGCCATTTGCATAAAACAATGGATATATCATGTAACAAAGTATCCACAATCATCCTCATTTGATTGCATTGGTATTTATTATTAATGAAATATGAACAAAAAATATTAATTGGCACATGTTTCCTTTGCGGCATTACTCCCATAGAAAACCCTTTACAGGAGATCCCAAAATCAGAACATCCACAGGTACTCTATCCTATTTCCTCAAGTACTCCTTCAAATTCTTTTCGATCATCATGTCTGTTGGGGATAAACCCCGCTCCTATCGAAGTCCGGTCTGATTCTCAGCCTAACGCAACCGATAGCCATGGAAGAGCTTCAGCGGTCGAGTCTTAGCCGAACTCCTTCAGTCGGTCGAACTCTCCGGTGGTCGGATCTTAATCGAATCCCTTCAACTGGCCGAACTCCTCAGTGGCCGAGCCCCTTTCGAACTTCTCAGCGATTGAGCTTCAGTCGGACTCCTGCGAGAGCTGAACTCCCTCCGCACTCCTCCAATCGGACGCCCATGAGAGCCGAACTTCCTCCGCGCTCTTCCAGCCAGACGCCTAAAGGAGTCAAACTCCTTCCAAGCTTCTCCTTCGGTCGAACTCCTTCCGAGCTTCTCCTTCGGCTGAACTCCTCCAAGAGTCTGAACTCCTCTAGAATCAATACATGCCGAAGTTCACTAATTAATGCCTGCTTTCTTAGAGCCACAGCTATTAAATCTGGACGAACGATCACCACCAGTCTGGCGACACCTTTTCCTCCATAACAAGCCCCATGCGGCCCACAATCGAACGACATGGCCACCACTACTGGTGATACCACTAACTCCGTAACCAGCCCCATGCGGCCCAGGATCCATCAGTATGGCTCTCACTATCCGTCTGACGATGTCTTCCTCTCCCTACCGAACTCCATGCGGTCCCGAGCGACCCACGATCGGACGATAGGTCCATCACCATCAACCCGCTACAAATTTCGCCTATAAAAAGAAACCCTCCAGATATATTTTCTAGAAGCTCTCCTCTCCCCTCTAAGGCTAAAAGCTCACTTCTCATTTCTGAGCACTCTATTTCTGTTGGCCAGAAGAGCTGACTTGATTGTCGAAGAATCCTGCCGGAGCCACCACCACCGACTCCGGACGGAACTTTATTTTGCAGGTCACCGACGGTGACCTCGTCCTCCTCCACTCCAGCTTGATTCGACGTCAACCAGATTCTGCACCAACAGAATTGATGCGGAAGGAAGGAACCTCTGTTCTTGAGGTTTCCTTGTTCTTCAAGGAGTGCTCAGCGATGACTCCTCTCTTCCCTCTCCAGAGATCTTCCTTCTTCCTCTCTAGAGTTCTTTTCCGAGAGAATGCCGCCTAGGAGAGCTTCGACTCGACGATCGACGACCTCCATGGCCCGATCTCGTCCAGATCCATCAGCTTCCGCTTCAACCCTAGCAACCCAGGTTCCATCCGTAGCTGTGGTAGATGCAGAGCAATCCAACCTGCTGATGCAGCGGGTTCAGGACCTCATCGAGATAGTGCAGGCCATGACAGCCTCCGACGGTGACTCCGTCAGGAAACCAACCATCAGGATGTCGAAAATCAACCCCGAGGAAGAGCATTTGGGCCAGCATGCCCGTCGCTGCTAGGAAGAAAAAATAGAGAACAGAGGACCCAAGTTTGGATCATGGATCTCCTCTGGAGGAGACCTTCCCCATCTATAGCAGAAAGCCCTCCAAGGTCCGCGACCGAGACGATGTCCTCAATCATAAACTGCGAGAGATGGGCCGACGGATTGAGGAGTTCGACCGCGCTCACGACCTTCCCAGGCATAAGCAAGATCGAACTTCCTCTCGAGCTCGTCATTAAAGAAGCCCCGACAAAGGGGCATGAAGTTCTTTCCCAAAAAATTTCACGAAAGGACGGAAAGAAGTTTGACCGTGCTCACGACCTCCGCCCAGCGCCAGCGAGGTCGAACTCCTTGAGCTCGTCATAAAGGAAGCCCCGACAGAAGGGCGCGAAGAAGTCCTCCCCTCAGAAAGTTCCACAACTACGCCCCCTTAATGCTTCTAAGACTCAAATTCTGACAGAAATTAGGAACCAGCTGTCAAGATCAGAAGAATTACGATCTCCCCCAAACAAGTGCGATCGATGCAAGTACTGTCTCTACCATCGCGACCACGGCTACGACACTGAAGAATGTGTTCAACTCCAAGACGAAATTGAGGAGCTCGTTAGGAGAGGCTAGCTGGATCGATTCCTCGGACGCCAGCCTGAAGCAGAAGAAGATCGACCGAGGGCACTACCATAATCAGAACCACCAATGGCGAAGGAACAACAGAAAGGTCGATCGCCTTCCATATCATCAACGCCACGTTTGGAAGGAGCTTGGTACTTCAACGATCTATCATCTCCCAGCATCAAAGCCAAGAGGAGCTCGCCCCAAATTGAGAAGGCCAGCATGAGATAGAGGAGGTCATCTGGCTCGGAGCTTATCGCCTGAAGGAACTCGGAGGAACAACGCTCCTACGATCCTAAAACATAAAAAATCCGAGGATGCGCTGCCAGTAACTTTCTTTCAATAAAATTCTTTTATTTCAATAATATTGTTTCTTGGTGCAAAAACTACATGATGATAGAGAAGAAGCAGTCAATAGTGGCCGTGTTTGAAATAGGAGGAGAACCTCGTCCTAAAATGAGTCAGCCAAAGTCCTTCAACCTCGGCTAGAGATAAGATCTCTCTCGAGCGACCGCATCAACCTCGACTAGAGATAAGATCTCTCCCGAGCGACCGAGATAACTTCGACTAGAGATAAGATCTCTCCCGAGCGACCGCATCAATCTTGACTAGAGATAGAGATAAGATCTCTCTCGAGT
Source organism: Cocos nucifera (assembly GCA_006176705.1). Lineage (NCBI taxonomy): Eukaryota > Viridiplantae > Streptophyta > Magnoliopsida > Arecales > Arecaceae > Cocos > Cocos nucifera. The sequence goes on along the minus strand of QRFJ01000923.1, from coordinate 368,853 downwards.
GATCGAGACAACCTCGGCTAGAGATAAGATCTCTTCCGAGCGACCGAGACAAACTCGACCAGAGATAAGATCTCTTTCGAACGACCGCATCAACCTCGGCTAGAGATAAGATCTCTCCCGAGCGATCGAGTCATCCTCGGCTAGAGATAAGATCTCTCCCGAGCGATCGTGTCAACCTCGGCTAGAGATAAGATCTCTTTCGAGCGTCCGAGTCAACCTCAACTAGAGATAAGATCTCTCTCGAGTGACCGTGACAACCTGGGCTAGAGATAAGACCTTCCGAGCGCTCGAGTCAAACTCGACTAGAGATAAGATCTATCCCGAGCGACCGTGTCAACCTCGGCTGCAGGAGATAAGATCTTCCCTAAGCGTTCATATCAACCTCGACTGCAGAAGATAAGATCTCCCCCGAGCAACCGTATCAATCTCGATCAGAGATAAGATCTCTCCCGAGCGACCAACCTTCAACCTCGGCTGGAGTTAAGATCTTCTTCGAGCTCAACCTCCGATCTCGACCGTAGGAGACGAGATCTGCTCCAATCTCGATTGAAGATGAGATCTTTTCCGAGCTTTAACTTCAACTTTAGCTGGAGATGAGATCTCCCCTGAGCTTCAACCTGAATCGGTGCAGAGCCCTGAAGAGAACTTCGACAGTCGTCTTTTCTGTACTCCCTTTCTTTGAGTTTCGAACTCGAAAGTGGGAGAACTATTATTGGGGATAAATCCTGCTCCTATCGGAGTTCAATTCGATGCTCAGCCTAACGCAATCGGTAGCTACGGAAGAGCTTCAACGGTCGAGTCTTAGCCGAACTCCTTCAGTCGACCGGACTCTCCAGCGGTCGGGTCTTAGCCGAATCTCTTCAACTGATCGAACTCCTCAGCGATCGAGCCCCTTCCGAACTTCTCAGCGGCTGAGCTTCAGTTGAACTTCCGTGAGAGCCGAACTTCCTCCGCACTCCTCCAATCGGACGCCCACGAGAGCCGAACTCCCTCCGCGCTCTTCCGATCAGACGCCTATAGGAGCCGAACTCCTTCCAAGCTTCCTCTTCAGTCGAACTCCTACAGGAGTCGAACTCCTTCCGAGCTTTTCCTTCGATTGAACTCCTCCAGGAGTCCGAACTCCTCTGAAATTGATACATGTCGAAGTCCACCAATCAATGCCCGCTTTCTCAGAGCCATGGCTATTAAATCTGGACGAACGATAACCACCAGTCTGGTGGCACCTTTTTCTCCGTAACAAGCCCCATGCGGCCCACGACTGAACGACATGGCCACCACTACTGGTGACACCACTCTCTCCGTAACCAGTCCCATGCGGCCCACGATCCATCAATATGGCTGTCATTATTCATCTGATGATGCCTTCCTCTCCGTATCGAACTCCATGCGATCCCGAGCGACCCACGACTGGACGGTATGTCCATCATCATCAATCCGCTACAAGCTCCGCTTATAAAAAGAGACCCTCCAGATATATTTTCTAGAAGCTCTCCTCTCTCCTGTAAAGCTAAAAGCTCACTTCTCATTCCTGAGCACTCCATTTCTATTGATCAAAAGAGTTGACTTGACCGTCGGAGGATCTTGCCGGAGCCACCACCACCGACTCCGGATGAAACTTTATTTTGCAAATCACCAATGGTGACCTCGTCCTCCTCCACTCCAGTTCGATCCGATGTCAATCAGATTCTGCACCAATAGAATTGACGTTGGAGGAAGGGACCTCTGTTCTTGAGGTTTCCTTATTCTTAAAGGAGTGTTCAGCGATGACTCCTCTCTTTCCTCTCCAAAGATCTCTCTTCTTCCTCTCTAGAGTTCCTTTTCGAGAGAGAATGCCGCCCAGGAGAGCTTCGACTTGATGATCGACGGTCTCCACGGCCCGATTCTATTCAAATCCATATGCTCCTACTTCAGCCCCAGCAATCCAGGTTCCATCCGAAGCTACGGAAGATGTAGAGCAATCCAACCTACTGATGTAGCGGGTTCAGAGCCTCATCGAGATGGTGCAGGCCATGCGGCAACCTCCGATGGTGACTCCGTCAGGAAACTTGCCATCAGGATATCGAAAATCGGCCTCGAGGAAGAGCATTTAGGCCAGCATGTCCGTTGCTGCTAGAAAGGAGAAACAGAGAATAGAGGACCCAAGTTTGGATCATGGATCTCCTCTAGAGGAGACCTTCCTCATCTATAGCAGAAAGTCCTCCAAGATCCGCGACCGAGGCGACGTCCTCAATCACAAACTACGAAAGATGGGCCGACGGATTGAGGAGTTCGACCGCGCTCACGACCTCCCTAGGTGCAAGCGAGGCCGAACTCCCCCTCGAGCTCGTCATTAAAGAAGCCCCGACAAAGGGGCATGAAGTTCTCCCCCAGGAGATTTCACGAAAGGACGGAAAGAAGTTCGACCGTGCTCACGACCTCCCCCCAGCGCGAGCGAGGCCAAACTCCTTCTCGAGCTCCTCATAAAGGAAGTCCTGATAGAAGAGCACGAAGAAGTCCTTCCCTCAGAAAGTTTCATAACTACGCCCCCCTTAGTGCTTCTAAGACTCAAGTTCTGACGGAAATTATGAACCAACGGCCAAGACCAGAAGAATTACGACCTCTCCAAACAAGCGCGATTGAAGCAAGTACTACCTCTACCATCGCAATCACGGCCACAACACTGAAGAATGTGTTCAGCTACGAGACGAAATCGAGGAGCTCGTCAGGAGAGGCCAGCTAGGTCGGTTCCTCGGACGTCAGTCTGAAGCAGGAGAAGATCGATCGAGGGCGCTACCATAGCCAGAACCACCAATGATGGAGGAACAACAGAAAGGTCGGTCGCCTCCCATATCATCGATGCCATGTCTGGAAGGAGCTTGGTATTTCGGTGATTCGTCATCTTCTAGCATCAAAGGCAAGAGGAGCTCGCCCCAAATTGAGAAGGCCAGCATGAGATAAAGGAGGTCGTCCGACCTAGAGCTTATCACCTGAAGAAACTCGGAGGAACAACGCTCCCATGACCCTGAAACATAAAAAATTCAGGGATGCGCCGCCAATAACTTTCTTTCAATAAAATTCTTTCGTTTCAATAATATTGTTTCTTGGTGCAAAAACTACGTGATGACAGGAAAGAAGCAGTCAATAGTGGCTGTGTTAGGAATAGGAGGAGAACCTCGTCCTAACATGAGCTGGTCAAAGTCCTTCAATCTCGGTTAGAGATAAGATATTTTTCGAGCGATCGCGTCAACCTCGGCTAGAGATAAGATCTCTTCCAAGCGACCAAGACAATCTCAGCTAGAGATAAGATCTCTCCTGAGCGACCGCGATAACTTCGGCTAGAAATAAGATCTCTTCCGAGCGACCACGTCAAACTCAGCTAGGGATAAGATCTCTTTCGAGCGATCGAGATAACCTCAGCTAGAGATAAGATCTCTCTCGAGCGACCGAGACAACCTCGATTAGAGATAAAATCTCTTCCAAACGATCGCATCAATCTCAGTTAGAGATAAGATCTCCGCCGAACAACCGTGACAACCTCGGCCAGAGATAAGATCTCTCCAGAGCGCCCGTGTCAACCTCAACGAGAGATAAGATCTCTCCTGAGCGATCGAGTCAACCTCGACCAGAGATAAGATCTCTCCTGAGCGATCGAGTCAACCTCGACCAGAGATAAGATCTCTCAGGAGCGACCGTGTCAACCTCAGCTAGAGATAAGATCTCTTTCGAGCGTCCGAGTCAACCTCGGCTAGAGATAAGATCTCTCTCGAGCGTCCAAGTTAATCTCGACTAGAGATAAGATCTCTTTCGAGCGTCCGAGTCAACCTCGGCTAGAGATAAGATCTCTCCCGAGCGACCGTGTCAACCTCGACTAGAGATAAAATCTCTCCCGAGCAACCATGACAACCTCAGCTAGAGATAAGATCTCTTCCGAGCGATCGTGTCAACCTTAACTAGAGATAATATCTCCCCCGAGCGACCAGACCAACCTCGGCTGTAGGAGATAAGATCTTCCCCGAGCGTCCGTATCAACCTCAACTACAGGAGATAAGATCTTCCTCGAGCGATCGTATCAACCTCGGCCAGAGATAAGATCTCTTCCGAGCGACCGAGCTTCAACGTCAACTGAAGTTAAGATCTCCCCCGAGCGATCGTATCAACCTCGGTCAGAGATAAGATCTTTCTCGAGTGACCGAGCTTCAACCTCGACTGGAGTTAAGATCTCCCCCGAGCTCAACCTCCGACCTCGACCGCAGGAGATGATATCTACTTTAATCTTGACTGGAGATGAGATCTCCTCCGAGCTTCAACTTCAACTTCAACTTCAACTTTGGCTGGAAATGAGATCTCCCCTGAGCTTCAACTTGAACCGGTGCAGAGCCCTGAAGAGGACTTCGACAATCGTCTTTTCTATACTCCCTTCCTTCGAGTTTCGAACTTGGAAGTGAGAAAAACTATTGTTGGGGATAAATCCCGCTCCTGCCGAAGTCCAGTCCGATGCTCAGCTTAACGCAACTGATAGCCACGGAAGAGCTTCAGCGGCCAAGTTTTAGTCGAACTCCTTCAGCCGACCGAACTTTTCAATGGTCGGATCTTAGCCGAATCCCTTCAACTGGCCGAACTCCTCAGCGGCCGAGTCCCTTCCGAACTTCTCAGCAGTTGAGCTTCAATCGGACTCCCGTGAGAGCCGAACTCCCTCCGCACTCCTTCAATCGGACGCCCATGAGAGCTGAACTTCCTCCGCGCTCTTCCAGCCAGATGCCTACAGGAGCCGAACTCCTTCCAAGCTTTTTTTCGGTCGAACTCCTACAGGAGCCGAACTCCTTCCAAGCTTTTTCTTCGACTGAACTCCTCTAGGAGTCCGAACTCCTCTGAAATTGATACATACCGAAGTCCACTAATCAATGCCTATTTTCTCAGAGCCACGGCTATTAAATTTGGACGAACGGTCACCACCAATCTGGCGGCACCTTTTCCTCCGTAACAAGCCCCATGCGGCCCACGATCGGACGACATGGCCACCACTACTGACGACACCACTCTCTTCGTAATCAGTCCTATGCGGCCCACGATCCGTCAGTATGGCTGTCACTATTCGTCTGACGACGTCTTTCTCTCTGTATCGAACTTCATGCGGCCCCGATCGGCCCACGATCGGACCATATGGCCATCACCATCAACCCACTACAAGCCGCACCTATAAAAAGAAACCCTCTAGATATGTTTTCTAGAAGCTCTTCTCTCCTCTTTAAGGCTAAAAGCTCACTTCTCATTCCTGAGCACTCCATTTCTGTTGGTCAGAAGAGCTGACTTGACCGTCGAAGGGTCCTGCCGAAGCCACCACCACCGACTCCGGACAGGACTTTATTTTGCATTGCAGGTCACCAATGGTGACCTCGTCCTTCTCCACTCCAGCTCGATCCAACGTCAACCAGATTCTGCACCAACAATGTTCTTGATGTTATTGTTCCAAATTCTCATGATCGCCTCGCCACACATCCATCCCGACTTGGCGGCAAAGTAGATACCCTCGCCAGAGCACTTCATTCCTAATTAAATACAAAAGAATGGGTGCCATTCTGCCGATAGAATTCTATAGATGCCTTGATCCCAAATTGCTTCATTGTTCCGCTTTAATAAAAATTTGCATATCATACAAAACAAGATTTATCAATACAACAAAATTTGGAAGAAGGGAATTCAAGGAGGCGAAAAGAAAAGGAATGAGATGGATGAAGGTAGAAAGAAGAAAAAGAAAGAGAGGGAAGGAGAAGAAAAGAATAAAAACAAGATTGTGGATGAGAGGGTGAATCTAAATGATTTAGTCCTCAAAGCCCATCTACTCTATGGTTTTTCACATGTTCCTTGTCATATTGAAGATATTCATTATTCAAATGCTTCCCATTTGTTCTTTGTTCTTATGTCTACATTAACTGGATCAAAAGAAGAGCCTCTCCTTCTTGCAACTAGTACCCATCTTATTTTATGCATTTACAGAATTAAGAGTATACAATGGAGTATCTACTATCACTATGTTTATGTAAATGGGCTCAGTTTTTCTCCATCCCAACAAGCTTCCGTCACTTGCCTTTACCCATTCATGGTTATATCAACAAGGCTACTTCATTATTCATCAACATCAGGAATCAATACGATTCCAAGCAAAAAGCAAAAAGGAAAAGAGTCCAAAAATGGTAGAAAGGAAAATAGTTCAAAAAGAATTTTTAGTCTGATGGACATGACAAGTATCGAAAAAGAAAAAACAGAAGAAAAGGAAGAAAAGAAAAAGGAAAGAAAGCAAAGAAAAAGAAAACCTATTTATTCTAACCCAACTCTTTACTATCTTTTGCAGGGTGTATATAATAGTAACTTTGTCTTGGGAGTCAATGCAAACAATATATCTGACTTTATTATGCTATGTGCCATGCTTTTGTTTCAGTACCTTTTGGGTGTTCTTCATAGTTTCAAATCCAAACTACAAAGTTTCAACATGCTCAAAGGTCCAAGGTGTATGCATGCTGTACAAAAACTTTGAACCCCTTGTGTTATCAAATACTCATTATGGCATTTTCTATGTTGCTGTAAGCTTATGCTGTGCTGCTATCAAAGCATATCACTGGCGACTAATCTTCAGCAATTCAAAAGATGCTGTCAAACCTTCTGTGGACTTCAGTACTCAAAAGTTTTTCTGCACCTATCTTAAGCTATTCATTCACAGTTGCACCGAATGTCTCAACAGGGCTATTATCAAGGTCTGGGTGACGCGTGCTCATGGTTCTACACTTAACGAAAAAAAACAAAAAACAAAAAACTGAAAAAAAAAACAAAATATAAACTCCCTTAGCCTCTATTACATCAAGAAAAAAAAAAAAAAATCATAAAAAGAAAAAGAAAACCGAGGCGCATCTAAAACAAAATTATGCGATGGTAATCAGAAGAATCATTTATCACAGATGCATTCTAGCTCATGGGGAGAATATTTTAAGGAAGAAATTTATTCCTCCAACAGATCTACAGCTTTCCTCCTCCATCATTTACACTGTCAAGAAGATGCTGTCTTCATTACTGTTTAAATTGCTTGGAACTCAGTTGTAATTCATCAACTATATGGAAGGGTTTCAAAGATGTTCCTCAGCTGTCATCCTTTAACAGATTTAGTATTCATCGTCGGCTGCTTATCTGGTTCATTCGTTCTTGTTATAATGACATCGATGCAGCTTCACCTCCCTGCTTACGCTGCGACGCACTGTACTTATGGATGCTACAACCAGTGTTCAGATTATTTATTCTTCCTAATCGCAACTGGGTTTTAATGCAAAAGTTTTCTGGTGGATTACTAATACTACTTTTGGTGTCCTCTTCGATGATGGTGTATAACTGCTACTTTAATGTATTGTGCTCCCTGCTTTCCTTTTTCTGGATCATCCCTATAGGGTTCCTTACAAGGTATGGGAATTATAGTTACTTTCCTTTGGTCTCGTTAACACTGTGGGAACACTCCAATTTTGATGTAAATTGTGAATCAATTTTCCAATATCGATCGATTCAATAACTACGCAAATGCATCTGCTTGTCGTTTTATCTAATCGCGCATACAAGCCATCTTTTCGAATGAGCTCCATATGGATCCCCATCTGCATAAACACAGAACTAGAGTTGGAATCACAGGGTTAGTGGCAAACGAACGTACCCGGCGGCGTCGCTGACCAGTGCCACCCGCCACCACCCGCCGCGGCCATGGCTGCTCCGGGATCCGGTGCGCCTCTACCTTGATCACCTCCCCACCCGGCGATCTTCGACTAGGCCCAGGCCCGGATCCCAGCCTGGTACTTCTTGATCTCTGGCTTAGACGTCACCGTGCCAGTGCCGACCGCCACGTGGTCGCACTTGCGGAAGACCCACCCGTAGAAGTCCGGCAAGACGTAACTGCCGACGTACATCTCGGCGAGGTCCTCGTAGTGGGCCACCTTCTCCGGTGGGAGGCGGATCCGCTCCTGGAAGGCGATGGCTGAGGAATAGGTGCCGGCGGAGATGGATCAGGCAACGCGGCTGTTGGCCCCATCGGAGCCGCCGATGACGTCGACGGCGAGGGTGGAGGGGGTTCCGGCGAGGGCGCCAGGGGGCGGAGGATGATGTATAGTGAATTAAATAGGGCTCGCCGGAGGAGAGGGAGGAGGGGGGTTCGAGGGAGGTAAAGAGGCCAGGGAGGAGGTGGGCGCTAAGAGATTGGGTGCGGGAGCGAAGGAAGGCGTCGAGGACCTCGTGGCGGTGCTCACCGGGGCGAAGGGAGCGAACGAAGTCGACAGCGAGGTTGGAGGGGGAGAGGATGCACATGCTGGTGACGCAGCGGTCGACGAGGTGGGCGGGGATGGAGAACTCGTCGAGCATGCAGAGGAGGATGGCACCGCCGAAGGGCTTGGACTTGCCGGGCTGCGCTCGATGAGGTAAGTCTCCACGCCGCCGCCGGCAAGGGCCTCTGCGGCGGAGGAGCCGGCCGGGCCGCCGCCGATGATGGCGGTGTGGAGGGGGCGGCCGACGAAGCGGGCGGATACAGGAGCGGGGAGGGAAGAATGGTGGATTCTTCGGGGATGGCACGGAGATTTGAGTGGGAGGCCGGTGGAGAAGGGAGAAGGCTTCATTGGACAACTTTGAATCGGATTGAGCCTCAATTTTTCGGTTTCACGGCGAAGTCCAATCGAAACTCTGTTCTTCTTTAATTTTTTTAAATTTATAAAAAAAAAAATCAAATTTTTATATATTTAAATAAAAAAAAATATATATTTTTTGAAGTTAATAGATTGGATTTAATTTTAAACCAATCTAAATATATTAAATCCAAACTAATTTCTAATGGTTGATCCAAGATTTGTTTCAAGTGTAACCCTAATTTATTTAATTTACTTTAAATTTTCTTAAATTATTTAATATAATTTATCAAACTTAAATTTATTTAATTTATTATAAATTTATTTTTATTAAATAGTCTAACTCTAAGGTATCTAATTCTAACATATTTTAGTAAATTAACTGATTAGTTTATTAGTCAATATTACCACCCAAAAATAGAAATAGGTTGTTTCTATCCTGCCACAAGGTCAACCCATATTCTTACAATAAAAACTTTCATAATGACTAATTTTTTGATCCATTTTTAATATATTAAATATCTAATAAATACTCTCTAATGGTTCTAAATGGCAACTACTCATCCCATATTCCTATAACAAAAACTTTTATAATGGCTAGTTTTTCGATCCATTTTTAATATATTAAATATCTAATAAATACTCTCCAACGATTCTAAATGGCTACTACTAATCCTCCAGCATTAATTAAAGGTATAAAGATATTCAAAAGAAAAAACTCAAGAAAAATTAAGAAAAAAAAATTGAAAAGATTTTTCAACTTCAAATCAAAGAAGCCTTCATTTGAAGCTTCACCATCTCTCAAAAGTAGATTCAACTCTTCATTCCATCTGAGAGTGTTCTCAAAGACTTCTTCTATTCTAAGTAAAGTATATTTAATAATCTATTGTGCTCATTGAGGAGCTAATTTTTGTATATTATTATAAACTATCTTTTTCTTGCTTGCTATTTCGAATTTTTTAGGAGATTCTAAAACTTAAAAAGGTTGATCCAAACCTTGAATTGGAGTATATAGGATTGGTTTGTATCCGAAAAATAAGTGTCCAGCTTAAAAATTTAGGGTCAATAATCATTGAATACCATTAGTGGATTAAAATTTTCAAGTAGGAGCTTGAGGAGTGAATGTAGGTGCAAGATTAGCAGCGAACCATTATAAATCTTCTTATTTATGATTTGTTGATCTCTCTTCCTGCCTTCTTGCATTAATTTCTTATTTGGTTGTTTTATTATTTAGCAATCTTTTACTCTTGTCCTTACACATCACTTATCACATTCAAAGCACAATTTTTGTGATCCACTCCTCACTTAAATATGAAACTATTGAAAAAAAAATATGTTTCAAAAATACCTATGTATTTAAATAAAAATTAATATAGAAGAGATAAGAATAATGAGCATATTCTATGTATTAGTAGTTTAATCTTTTCTTTTGTCAATTCTATTTTTCAACTTGTCCCTACACTTCAACTTCATAAACTTTTAGAAACATAATGACACAATACTATATATGTAGATAACACACTAGACATACATGCATACATACTACATAAATATATGCCTAGAGACAACATATTCTAAAAATAAATAAATTTAATATATAAATAAAAATTTAAAATAAAATAAAGGATATATGAACATGACCAAGATCACCTGGATGGAGCAGTGGAGAAGGTTAACTATGATCAAAGGCCCTGCAAGCCACATATACCTCGTCACCTCAGTGAGGATTCTGTTTCGCACTTGAATGAGACCCTGAGAATGGAAACAATAGAGAAAAGTGCAAAGAGAAACATAGAAAAAATCAATGAAAACAAAAAAAATATGGACAATTAAAAAAGGAAGACCTTTTCCAGTATAGATTATTCATTTTTATTTTGCTTTTTCCCTTCCTTTTCTTTTCATTTCTTTCTCTTTTTTGGATATTCATGGGAAGGATTGCACTTGAGAGAGAAGGTGGAAACACTTGCAAGAAAGACTCAAGCAGGGTTCCAAGCAAAAAAAAAAAAAGAAAAGAAAATAGAGACCTGTGGAAAGGAAAGCACCTACGAGAGATTGGAGGGGGAAGCGGGAGGTGGTTGGGGGTTCGGAGAAGCGGCCGGGGGCTCGAGGATGAGGGAAGTGGCCAGGGGCTTGTAGCCGAAGACTCAAAGAGGTGGGAGGCAGCTAGAGGCTCAGGAAGGTGGGAGGTGGTCGGAGGCTCGGAAAGATAGGAGGCGGCCAGGGGCTCACGGCCTGAGGCTCGAGGAGGTGGGAGGCGAGCGAGCACTTGAAGAGGCAGTCGGGGCTTGGGGAGGTGGGAGGTAGCACAGGGGCTCATAGCCGGAGGCTTAGGGAGGCAAGAGGCAGTTGAGCACTCAAGGAGATGGTTAGGGGCTAGGGGAGGTTGGAGGTGGCTGGACACTCGTAATTGGAGGCTTGGGGAGGCGGCCAGATGCTCACGATCAGAGGTTCGAGGAGGTGGTTGGACACTTGTAGTAGGATTCTCGGGGAGGCGAATGGGGGCTTGAGGTAGCCATGAACATGGAGGGACACGAGCTCAGGGCCATGGGGTTGGGCCGACAATGCCGGGGCCAATAGGGTCGAGGCGGCCGCGGGCATGGAGGAATGTAGGATCGGGACCACGGGATGCCGGAGGGATGGCGCTAAGAGGGATGGGACAGGAGGGAGGAAAGGAGGGTTAGGAGGATTTGAGAGGGGTTTGGGCATCGGCAGGAGGAGGATCGTGGAAAGGGGAGTGATACCATCACGCGCGAGCAAAAATTTTTGGTGGAGTTTAAAAATTTTGGCAAAGTTTTAGTAATGGCAAAATACCGTCGCTAATATCGTTGGTAGAATTATTAGCGACAATAATTTTTCTTGCTAAAAATGATAGCCGTTGCTAATACCAACAATTTTAAAAAAATATTTTTTCATAATTTTATTTTTTTAATTAATTTAATTATAATTATAATTAAAAAAATTTAAAAAAAATTAAATCTATTAACAATGATGTTTACTATCGCTAATAGTTATTCATTGCTAATATTAACTTTTAGCAATGGCAAAAAGGTTGTCGCTAAAAGCTATTGCTAATAATCCTTTTTGTCCAACTTCACCTGATCCGGTATAATTTTAAAATTTAAAGTTTATCTTCATTTTTTATTATCTAAATAATTATCGTTAAAGTATCATCATAAATGATAGTCTCGATCCAGTAGCCCTAGGTATGTCGATCATTAAATTTGATTTCGATGGCCACGAACGATCGTATGATGATCTGATAGATAGAGATCATTGATGAGTGTGAAAACTTACAAAGATTATCTCAATAATATTTATAGTATACTATCAAAATTTTACTTCAATCGGATATCATTGTCATGGCCAATTTAGTATGAAATGTTTTGGCCCATTAAATGAAAAATGAATAATTAAAAGGCCAAACAGCATCTGATTTAGATAATATTTTAGATAAATGATCTAAATGATCTTTGCTACTATTTTAATCATTCATACGGTGATGATCATAAAATCCAAATCGCTTGTATATGAACTATCCATGTTAAGTAGATCTTGCAAAAGCATAAGTATAATTACTTATGGACTTTAAGGATGAGTACCAAAAGATATATAGTTTTGGATTATTCATATATGCACAGTTTGAATTTTACGATCACCACCATACAAATGATCAAAATAGTCGCAAAAATTATTTATTTAAAAAATTATCTTATAATTAGATATCATTTGACCTTTTGATCACTCATTTTTCATTTAATGATCCAAATCATCCTATGCTAAATTAATCATGATAATGATATCTAATTGAAGTAAAATTTTAATAATATTATATATATCACTAAAATTATTATTATAAATTTTTGAATCCATCGATGATCTTTATCCATCAGATCATCATGCGATTGTTCATGGCCATCAAAATTAAATTTTACTGATAGACATAGCTAGGTCTATTGGATTGAGATATTTTTTTGTGATGATATTCTAACAATAATTATTTAGATAGTGAATGATGAAGATGAACTTTAAATTTTAAAATTATATTATATTTAAAAAAATAAAAAAATTAAAATTAGCGATGGCATTTAGCAACGATATTTTTACCTTCGCTAATACCACTATTAGCGATGGCAAAACCATCACTAATAAGTATCTACTATCATAAATAATAATAAAATATGATTAAAAAAGTAAAATTACTATTTATTAGTGATGATAAAATGTTGTGCTAATAATTATCTATCATTGCTAGTAATAATAAAATCTAATTAAAAAATAAAATTATTTAGCATTAGCGATGGTTAATTGCCATTGCTAATACCATCATTAATAACTATAGCGATAGCATAGCCGTCGCCACTGCTATCTTTAATAACTATTAGCGAGGGCTAATCTTTTGCCACTAAAGCTATTAATAAAAAATGTTATTAGCAATGATAAAATTATCATCGCTAATTTCATCGCTAATACCCATTTTTAGTAATGGCAAAAATATCATCGCTAATGTCCATCGCTAATACTCTATTTCTTGTAGTGAAGGAATGTGGAGACACTTGTATAGCATGCAAGTGAGAGATAGGAGTATATCTGCACTAAACGTGATTAATCTATAGAACACTCTGTTGTCAAGAGTAGCTCATAAAGGCTATGGATATAAGTATCCCTCCAACCTAAGATCATCATACAAGTAACTCACTGTACTTTGATGTCGAACTATCTGTATTTCTAATACAATGATAAAATATTTTTAGGTGCAGTCAAATACTTGTGAAATCAGTATGCAAGTTGAGATAGGATTGACCACTCCTAAGAGTTTGAAGAGAATGTCTCACTATGTTTTAATTGAGCAAAACCTAGGCCTGGGTAATCCTTATGAGGAGTTACGAAATTTGTAAGGTTGAGATATAATATGAATGAACTGATTAAGAGTTGATAGTTAACTTTGAAGTCATCCTGAGTATTAAGGATCAAAGAGATAAATTATACGGTAACCATATGTCAGGATTCTTGAATATTGCTTTATATACATTCGACCTATCCAGACATCGAGTATCATTGCTAAATGATCATTTCGATTGATATAAAAATTTATTCCTATGCTAGTGGCTTAGGTTCGAACCTTTGGGGTCACATATATAAGAGATTTCTGTCTGATCGAATGGTTGATCAACGGTTATGAATCATTCAAAGGATCTTATCATCTATATGATTGATGATTGATCAAGTGCAAGTCTTGTAGGAGCATTAATTAGCAATTAGAATGCTAATTGGCTTAATTTGATTGAGTATTAAGACTAAGATCAATTTTAATTGAATTAGATTCAATTTGGTTTGGTTTGGACTTGATTAAATCAAGTCTTATTGGCTTATAAGATAACCCAATCATAAGGGAGATCAATTTTCTATTCGATTAGGACTTGAGTGCACCTAATTTTTAATTAGATGAGAATTTAAATTAGATTTAAATAAGATTTAATCAAATTTAATTAGGCTCCTAGTGGGACTAGGATTATCTTTAATTAGGTTGTACCAATTTCAATTTAAATAGGAATTGGATTAGGTTTGACCAAAGAGAATAAGAGAGCCCAGTTTGTCATGAGAATCAAGTCCATAAGCCCATGGCCATGGCAGAAAGTGAAATAATAGAAAGAGTTTCTATTAAGATTTTCACATCAGACTTGAATCAAATGATTAAATCATATGATAGAAATTAGGATTTGACGAGTTCACCTTAGCCCTAATCTGATCGGAGCTCAAGATAGAAGAACTTAATCACACAAGTAGCTGCACCGAGAGGTTCATTTTTAGTTTTGATGGGTTGCCACCATATACTGCTAGGTGTCACTGGTGGATTTTAGGAGCAATTAGAATGATTTAGATGATCGATCATTCCAGTTGTTTGAATCAGAAGAGTTCTGATCCATCAAAAGAAGTTTCGATGATGTCGATGATGGAGATCATGACATATCCCATTACCATACAGAACTGAACCGAACTAGGTCACACAAATAAGGGTTTAGATCTGAATATCATTAATTGAACTAACTCAGTTTAATTGATTTGAATTAGATTCAATTAGGTTCAAGGAAATCGTGCTTGCACACGATTGAGCCTAAACATTCTCCTTTTCTACCATTAAAAGTTATCTCGACTGAGCCAAATGTGTTTATGCTCACTCAGGGACCTTTACCTGGTTTGACCTTTGACCCTTGTCCAGGTCGGAAAAGGATTGTCTTAATTTATGAGATAAATTTGAGACAACACCTGCCATTTTTCGTCACCTACTAATTCTTATCCTTTGACTTTGGTCAAACGTTGACCTTTGACCCTTGGACATCTGCCCATGTGTCATGCACCCATAGGAGAGATTTTTTTGATCAAGTCCACCTGCCATTTGGCAAGTAGATGGAGGGTGCATGCCTAGGATGGCGTGCACCCCATGTGGATAAACACTGGAGTCCCATACAGATGGGACTCCAAATTACTTCTTGGATTCAAACTAGGTGACCCTTACCTATAGACTTTGACCAATCTTAGGCACCATCTAAGGATGAATCTATGGGGCTCTTATCTGATTGGATCAGGTGATATCATTTCATCAATCAAATTTAGATTTGATTGCACGAAGCAACGTGATTGGTCGGGATGATGCAGCAATGCATGGCACAGTAGGGTCTATAAATAAACCCTATCTGCACCCAACCTTTTGTGAGTTCCTCTTAGCCCATGCCCTAAGGCTGCCTCTCTTCCTCCTCCATGCCATCTTCTGATCATCTCTCTCCTCTCCATGCCCAAGGAAGTTGGGCCTTTGGTTTGGTGCGATCCAGGCAAGAAAAGGCTGACGACAAAGGAAGAAGGCAACACTACTGCAGAGACGACTGTTGATCTTTTGAAGGAGTTTTGAAGATCCTCCAAATTAGATCCAGATCTAATTTTTAGAGATGTGATAAAGAAGAAGAGGATTTCTAGATCCAGTTTGAGTGGATATCGGTAGAGGTCAGGCACTTGCGTGGCTAGATCCAGAACCTCAGGCTATCAGTAGATCATCAACAGATAATCGGATACCCATATCAAGGTAAAACTAATCCAAATTTAATTTAATTTAATTTTTTTATTTATTAGATCATAAAATTAGATCTAAAAAATATCAGATCTGATCTGAATCTAAGAGAAAATTTTTGAAATATGCCTCTTGATCCAATTAGATTTGAACGAATTTAATCCAAAAAATCTGATTTTTTCCTTCAGCCCCCTCTTCCATCCATAAATAAAAAGAAAAGTTTGTCTTCATTTTTTGTCTGACCTTACACTTAGGACTCCCACCCTAGGGATATCTGAGGGATTTAGTCTATTGAGCCATGGAGTTAGAGAAAGCAGACCAAGAGTCGGTTACCATAATCAAAGATTATCAAACTCCCCTGATATCCGAGCTAATAAAGAACAAATCTTGTTCAACCTCGATCTTAGCCCTCTGAATCCAGTAGGTACATGGTCGAAGTTAGTGGACTATCTCCTTTTGCTTCTTTCTTTTCTAACTGTACTTTTTCTTTATGGTAGATATGGATGCTAAGGCCGTCGAAATGCTTTCAAAGGGGCTCCAGGCCTGCAAAAAGAAAAGTACTGCATTTGATGAGTCTACTGCCAAGAAGGCTAGGATGAACACCTCTAGCTCTGGAGCATCTGTTGATGCCATCGTCGTCACCAAGGTCGCTGCCACTGCTTGGGTCGGTGCTATTATCGAGGGCTCCATGCCTCCATCATCCACGAGTCCTCCAGTTGAGGACCCAGCCCTGTGGCCTCCTACTGGGAGAGAAGAAGGGAAGAAGAAGGAAAAAAAGATCATCATGAAGGTGCATCACAAGGCATGCTTTGACGAGTCCAACGATGATGGAGACAATTTGAGAGAAGACCCCTTTAGCAACCTAGAGCTCATTAGGGATCTAATCGACAAGTTTGCCATGCCTGAGGTGGTAGATCATATGGCTGACCTCGACTATACGCAGCTCATCTAGGATTCTCTTGGGACCTTCCTTAAGGCAGTCGTCTTATCAATTTTTTTTATGCATAACACAGTTCATTTACTGTAGTCGGGTCATCAAATACTCGTGCATATCAAAATGGTGAACTGCTTGAAGTCAGAGGCATTGAAGGCTTGGAAAGACCTTCAAATCGAGATCAACCACCTTTTGAAGGAGAAGATGGTCGAGGTCGAAGGTCTACAGGAGATGCTAAAAAAAGAGGAGCTCACCTCGACGGGATTGAAGGCCACTTTGGCCTTGGAAGAGGAAAGGAGGAAGAAGGTTGAGGTTAAGGTTGGCAAGCTAAAGGATCAAACTTTGAAGAAGATCTTGGAGGCGAAGATCCAAGTAGTGGAGGAGTTCAAGGTCTCCTCTAAAATGAGGGACCTGAATGTTGCATTTGATCAGGAGGCCTTTCAGAAGGGATACGAACTCTGTGAGGATCGAGTGGCTTCCAAGTTTTTCGAACTTAACCTTAACTTCTTATACGGGGACATCTCTGATGAAGAGGCGGGGTCGCCCATTACTGTGGTAAACCCTTCTCCTCTCGAAGCCATCCTTGAGCCCTTCGAACCTGCCGCTGAGGTGCCCGGGCCAGTACTGGAGCTAGAGGCGGTAGAGAATGCTCCAACCTCATTCACCATCGCTCCTTTTGAAGTCTAAAATTTTAAATAGTTGTACTTTCTTTTTTTTCTTTTTTTCTCAATGTATGTTCGAATATTTTGAGAAATAAAATGAGTTTTTTATTTTTTATACTTGTGCCAATATTCAGAATCCTTCTAGTGACCAAAGCCAAGGTCGATCATCCCCAACCGATGCTCAACCGCTATCTGAAGGTATCCTTCTGAGATCTATAGTTAAAGGTTTAAAGAGAAAAATCCATCATCTGAAGAAGAAGTTGAAGAAGATGGAAGATGAACTTTAGCGATCTAGAAAAAATGCTTTGGAGGCAACAGTTGAAGTCACTCGCCTTCGCAAGTTGCACATAAAAGATTCCGTGAGCTTCAACATTAAGAAAGGTAACTTCAAGAGAGAGTTGGCTAAACTTAAGAAAAGCGCCAGTGATAAGTCCTGGGTATTAATTGCGAATGTTAGCTCCCTTAAAGTTGAGCTCAAGGTGGTGAAAGAAAAGATTCATCTATTGGAGGAGAGTTTGCCATGGACTTTCGACAAGGCTTGGTATGAGTAGGATTGGTTGTAAAGATTTTCTGCCCTCTAGAAGCAATTGTACGATGTTGAGCTCGCCTATAAGACCTACTGGTTGGGCTGGTGTGGGAGGATATCCTCACTGGAGCAAAAACTCCATGCTGCTAATAGCGAGGTGGCCCAGCTTCAACAGTAGCTCATCAATAGTTATCAATCCGGTACTAGTAGGGAGTCGAAAGAGATTGCCTCCCTAAAGAGGATCACAGACGAACTCTCGAAATCGATTAGGATGGAGAAGGCTAAAGTTCAGCGACTGAAGCTTCAGTTGATTTGCGAATAGCAGGCTATCAAGGATGCTGAAGCTGAATTAGAAGTTCTAAGAAAGAGACTATGGGCATCAGAAGAAAACTACCGAAGGACTGACAGAATGTTTCACGACAACTTGATAAAAAGAAAAGAGCTCAAGGAGTAGATCGTCAGCCTAAAGGAATCCTTGGTGATGGCTAGAAGTCTGAAGTTCGAAAAACCTGATTCTTCTTAGAACTTCAGTTCTTCTCTTTCTCTCTTTCTCTCTCTCTCTTTGTAACTAGTCTTACAAACCCTCATTTTGTAATCAACTTCATCTTTAATGGAGCTATGCTTTCTTCAATCATTTTTTTGTTCTGCTTGGGTTTAGTATTTGTCAACCTCTTCATTTTTTTTGTTTTTTCTTTTGTCTTACATAACTAAAGGTCCTCTTATGTGTCAGGATGAGGTCCTCCTCTAGTTTCTGATATGGTTGGCTTTTTTTTTTATTCCTCTATTAGGATGAGATTCTCCTCCTATTCTTGACATGGTTGGCCTTCCTATCTTCCTATCAGGATGAGGATCTCTTCTTATTTCTGATGAGGTTGATCTTTCTTTATCAAGATGAGGTCCTTCTTCTGTCCTTGACAAAGATATAAGGGTAAAAAGAGCCATTGAAAGAGCCTCTCCCCTCATCCTATCTTAAATAACCAAAGATCTTCATTATCCATGTCAAGATGAGGTTCTTCTCCTATTTTTGACATGGTTGGCCTTCCTTTTCTCCTGTCAGGATCAGGTTCTCCTTCTATTTCTAATGGGGTTGGCCTTTTTTTATTAAGATGAGGTCCTCCTCTTGTTCCTGATGGGGTTGGCCTTTCTTTGTTAGGACGAGGTCCTCCTCTTGTCCCTAACAAAGGTATAGGGGCATAAAAAGGTCGTTGAAAGGGCCTCTTTCCTCCTCCTATCTTAAATAACCAGAGGTCTTTATCATCCATATCAGGATGAGGTTCTCTTCCTATTTCTAACATAGTTGACCTTCTTGTCTATTGAAAAATATGTAGGGTTTCATGTATAGATTTCAAAACTTTCTCGAAATATAGAGCAGCGAAAGACATACATTAAACTATTTAATCTACAACATACATGTAATCAAATTGCAAAACCCTACATCAAGGATCTATAACATGTTATGATGCAAATATAAATCTAAAAATAAATTAATCATAAGTTGTATTGATCATATCAATACCTAGATCTATAATAATTCTAGATCTAACCCTAGATTAGATCTAGGTTATCAAGAGATCAAATCTTTTATCTTTGCACAGGTCGAGAACTCTGTGATTGAATCCATTGTTATCTTTGAAGCCGTACATGCATCCGATCTCTACAGGTGATCCACACGAACCTGCAATACAGATCGAAGGTTCGTCGAGTGAAGATCCGCTTGAAGTGCTAGCTTCTCATGGATCCCTCCTGATGGTTAATCAAATACATGTTCTTCGGATCTCTTGGATACTCCAAGAGATGAAGAACATGATTTGGAATAAGAAAAAAATCTAACTCTTGGATCTTCCAAAAATTAGAAAATAAGAACATAGAAAAATAAATCCTAAGAGAAGACAAATCTTCTCCTTTAGGAAATTAACGGTTGATGTCCTGAAAACATCCCTATGCTAGGACAAGAGGAGACCTTCTCCTCTAGGATTTTTCTTAAGTCTCTAGATCTAATATTTCTAATTTTTATCATATAAAATTTTTACAAAAATTAGAGAGGAAAGATTCTACAAGAAATCCTAAGAGAAGACCTTTCTTCTCTTCTCCTTCTCTCATCAAGATATGATCATATCATATCCAAAAAATAACACCATGCCCCAACAACTTGGAGAACTCATCCCCATACCCAAATCCTCTCTCTCTCTCTCTCATATTTTTATCATATAAAAATTATAAATAAAATAGAAAGAGAGAAACATAAAAGAAAAAATATAAGAGAAGACAATCTTCTCTTACCTTGTCTCTTCAAGACATCAACCTTTGATGTCTTAAATAAAGGCTCTTCACCATGAATCTTAGTGCCACAAATATTTTATGCCTTCTCCTCCTTTTCCTCTAATTTTTTATATTTTTTTTAGAATTTTTTACATCCTCTAACCATCTCAAAAGAGGCATCCACCTTTTATTGCATGACTAGGTCAAAACCTAGTCAAAGGAGGACTTCTTTGGGGTGTCCAACTCTTGGATGCCCCTCTCTTGATTTTTTTTATGAGAACCATCAAATCTACATTCCAAAAACTTGGGAGAAGGGTAGAGAAGTTAAATATGGCATAGGTTAAGTGGGCGCACAAGAGGAGAAGAAGTTTTGGTCAAAGGGGACTCTTCCAAGTAGGAAACAAATCCCAACTTCTTCCAAGTTTTGACCAAGTCATAACAAATTCCCAAAAATATGAATTATGGGGCATAGAAGGCCTTCTTGGATGTGGAAATATACATAGAAAAATTAAGAATTAATTAAGGTGGGCATGAGGTCTTAGGCATAAGTGAAAGAGAGAGAGTCCTAGTCCAAGTGGGACTCCTCTTGTTTGACTAGGTCAAAATAGTTTTGAACCCAATTTAAATCTCATTTAAATCAGATCAAATGCAACCTAATTAAGGATGATCCTAATCTAACTAGAAGCTCAATTAAATTAGACTAAATTAAGATTTAAATCTAATTTAAATGCTAAGTCAATTAGAACCAATTATCAACGGCATCTTCTGATGCAGCAAATATGCTTTTATTAAATTTTTAAAACTTAATCATTGCCGATGTCTTTACATTTCTCACAAATCATCTTCTTGGACAAAAGAGATCAAAACGTTATATTGAAGGGAAAATCCTGATTTCCCTGACCAGGTTCGTTCAGATCTGATCAGATCAAGAGATATATTTCAAAATTTTTTCTCTTAGATCTGTATCAGATCAGGGATGCTTCAGATCTGATTCTTAT
The DNA here is from genome assembly GCA_006176705.1 of Cocos nucifera. Taxonomy (NCBI): domain Eukaryota; kingdom Viridiplantae; phylum Streptophyta; class Magnoliopsida; order Arecales; family Arecaceae; genus Cocos; species Cocos nucifera. The sequence continues at coordinate 347,793 of QRFJ01000923.1, read as the reverse complement.
TTATTTAATAAAAATTAAATGAAAAGGATAAATTAAATCACATTCAATTTACCTGAATAGGGTAATCCTATTACCCTGTTGATGATCCTGTTTGCAGCGGAAGGTTCTGGATCAAGCCACGCAAGCGCCTGGCCTCTACCGGTATCCACTCGGGCTGGATCTGGAGATCCTCTTCTTCTCTATCACGCCTCCAAAAATCAGATCTGGATCTGATCTGGAGGATCTTCAAAACTCCTTTTGAAGATCTGCAGTCGTTCTTCGCAGCAGCGCAGCCTTCTTGCTTTTGATCTCCTTTTCTTGATCTAAATCGCACCAATCCAAATCCAAAACACTTTTGGACGTGGAGAGCAAGGGGAGAAGAGAGTATGGCGTGGAGAAAGGGGAGAGAGGCAGCCTTGGGGCGTGGGAAGATTGCTTCTTGATTATTTTTTCACTTGGGCGCTGGGTCTCTTATATAGACTAAGCGTGATCCAAGTCATCTTCCTCCCAACCAATCACAACCCTTTGTGAAATCAGATCTAAATCTGATTGGTGGGATTAGAGTCCCCTGGATTCCTACTTGGAGAGTGCCTTGGACCAGTCAAACTGGATTCTTAGAAGAACTCTCATTGGAATCCTAAAGGGAGATGGAGTCCTTGTCCAACAAGGACTCCTAGGCGCCTCCTTACTTGGGCTCACGCCACCCTTGGCGTGCGCCCATTCTCCTTGCCAGGTTCTGGCAGGGGGACAAGCCCCCACCAGCTCTCCAATAGGTGCATGACATGTGGTCAAAAGTCAAAGGGTGAATGGTCAACGTTTGACCAGTCAAAGGTAGACTTTTGACCAAAGTCAAAGAACCAAGAAATGGCAGGTGACCAAAAATTGGCAGGTAATGTCTTACAAATAAGACAACCTATTCTGACTTGGACAACCTCCAGTCAGACCATAAGAAGACTTCTGTTTGAGCACAAACTCCTTTGGCTCAGACAGGACGACTTATTTATGATAGCAAAAGAAGAACGTTAGGTTCAATCGAGTGCTAGCACGATTTCCTTGAACCTAATTGAATCTCATTCAGATCAATTGAACTATATTAGTTCAATTGATGATCACCAGATTCAAACCCTTGTTTGTGTGACCCAGTTAGGTTCAGTTCTGTATGGTAATGGGATATGTCATGATCTCTATCATCGACATCATCGAAACTCCTTTCGATGGATCAGAACTCTTCTGATTCGAACAGCTAGAATGATCGATCATCTAAATCATTCTAATTGCTCCCAAAATCCACCAGTGACACCTAGCAGTATATGGTGGCAACCCATCAGAGCTGAATGCGAACCTCTTGGTGCAGCTACCTGTGTGATTCAGTTCTTCTATCTTGAGCCCCGATCAGATTAGGGTTAAGGTGAACTCGTCAAACCCTAGTCTCTGTCATATGATGTAATCATTCGATTCGAGTCCAATGTGAAAATCTAAATAGAAACTCTTTCTATTATTTCACTCTGCCATGGCCATGGGCTTCAGGACTTGATTCTCATGATCATCATAGGGCTACTCCTCTACCACCGAGGTAGATAGATCCCATCTTGATGCAATCCAGTTCCTACAATGAACATGTCACAGCCAACATACACCTCAGGGTTCCATATGGCTAGGAGACCGAGTAATGGTGTAGTCAAACTATAACACCCTCAAGGTGAACTGCCGATGCATCTCAGGTCAAAGAACCAGACACACTACTGCAGCATCGAGTCAGTCATTGACGAGAAGGTAGACTCCCTAATGACTACTCGAGGTGGTCACGCTCAGTGCCCTCGTTCTCTAACGAGTACCTGTACTCTCGCTCCGGTGTCTCCACACCGTAGACTCAAGACTCATCTACTAAAGAGAAGCGATCGTACACCAACCTTCCGGATCAATCACCATCCTCGTGATGATCCTATGGTCGGGAGCTGTTTATGAGTTAATAATGATTATTCATGTCTTAAATTTTCAACTCTTGAAAATATGAATTATCATTACCATTAACTCAAAGGATGTATCACAGACACTAAATACACATGTGTGATAGAAAATAACCCATTTATTAATTATAGTCAAAATTACAATTTTGCCCCTAGAAGTGTATTACAAGTGTCAGCCAATTCTGGCTTCTAGGGCACATATATCTAACAATCTCCCACTTGTCCTAAAGCCAATTGGCTACAAGTCTAAGTCCCATCTTCTCAAGGTGGGCTTCGATCTTCTGCTGGCCCAACGGCTTTGTAAGTGGGTCTGCCACATTATCTGTGGAGTTGACTCTCTTGACCTCAACGTAACCTTTCTCAAGGTAATCGCGGATGAGATGATATCGCCGCTCAATGTGCTTGGACTTCTGGTGAGACCTCGGCTCCTTAGCAAGGGCTATGGCGCCATTGTTGTCGCAGTAAAGAGGAATGGCATCTGATGGCATTACTCCAATTTCTGCAGCAAACTTCTTGTACCAGAACGCTTCCTTTGCAGCCTCTGATGCAGCTATATATTCTGCTTCCATGGTGGAATCTGCTATCACAGTTTGCTTGGAACTCTTCCAGCTGACAGCTCCACCATTGCACACAAACAGACTTCCAGATGTCGACTTTCGATCATCTATATCGGACATGAAGTCCGAGTCTGTGTATCCCTGGACCAGGAGTTCTCCATTACCAAAGACCAACATCATATCCTTAGTTCTTCTCAAGTACTTAAGGATACATTTCACAGAAGTCCAGTGTTCTTCACCTGGATTTGACTGATATCTGCTTGTGACACTCACAGCATGGGCTATATCAGGTCGTGTACATAGCATGGCATACATGAGGCTCCCTATTGCAGAAGCATAAGGGATCTTGCTCATGCGTTCTATTTCCTCAGGTGTGCTGGGGCACATCTTCTTGGAAAGATGAATACCATGTCTGAAGGGTATTAATCCCCTCTTAGAGTTTTCCATACTAAACCTCTTTAGTACTTCCTCTATGTACATCTTCTGTGAAAGTCCTAGCATCCTATTCGGTCTATCCCTATAGACCTTAATTCCTAGAATAAAGGATGCTTCACCTAGGTCTTTCATGGAGAATTCCTTAGACAACCACATCTTGACTGATGTCAACATGGGAATATCATTCCCAATAAGGAGGATGTCATCCACGTACAATACGAGGAAGACAACAGCGCTCCCACTGACCCTTTTGAAAACACATGGTTCCTCTTCGTTTTTGATGAAACCAAACTTTTTGATCACATCATTAAAACGAGTGTTCCAGCTCCGAGATGCTTGCTTAAGTCCATATATGGACCTTTGCAGCTTGCAAACCTTGTGATCAGTATCACTGGATGTGAAACCTAGTGGCTGTTCCATATAGATATCTTCCTCAAGATATCCATTTAGGAATGCCGTTTTCACGTCCATTTGCCATATTTCATAATCGAAATAGGCTGCAACAGCAAGCAATGTGCGGATGGATTTTAGCATAGCCACTGGGGAAAAGGTATCCTGATAGTCAATGCCTTCACGTTGACTATAACCTTTTGCCACTAGTCTAGCCTTGAATGTCTCCACATTCCCATCTGCACCAATCTTTCTCTTGAAGATCCATTTACATCCCAATAGGTACTATACCTTCTGGTGGATCTACCAAGGTCCAGACTTGGTTTGAGTGCATCGAGTCGATCTCTGACTTCATTGCCTCAAGCCATTTCTCGGAGTCGATATCTGATATCGCCTCGTTGTAGGTTTTGGGATCATCACCATGAGCACCATTACCTATGAGGAACATTTCCTCTACATCCTCTGAAATAATACCTAAGTATCTTTCAGGGGGACGGGAAACTCTTTCCGATCTACGAGGTGGAGGAGGTAGTGTTCTTATTGGCTCAACCTGATTTGGTTCCACTTGGTCCTTAGCTCTTTCTGCTTGTGAGACTTTCTCATCAAGCTTAATCTGCTTTCCAATGCCACTATCTTGAATAAACTATTTTTCAAGAAATATGGCATGTCGACTCACAATCACATTGTGGTCTTCTGGAATGTAGAAATAGTATCCTAATGACTCTTTAGGATATCCTATGAATCGAGCTCTAAAGGACCTAAACTCTAACTTGTCCGCTTGTTGTCTTTTGACATGAGCCGGACAACCCCAAATTCTGAGATGACTCAGACTTGGTTTCTTACCGTGCCATATCTCATACGGTGTGGTAGGAACGGTTTTAGAGGGAACCCTATTCAGTAGATAGAATTGAAGTTAATAATGAATGTCCCCAAAGAAAATCTGGGAGGTCTGTGAAGCTCATCATGGATCGAACCATATCCAATAGAGTCCGATTTCTCCGTTCTGAAACCCCGTTGAGTTGAGGTGTTCCTGGTGGAGTCCATTGAGAGACTATGCCATTTTCCTTAAGATAGTCTAGGAATTCCCGGCTAAGGTATTCACCTCCTCGATCTGATCGAAGAACCTTAATGGGTTTTCCAGTTTGTTTTTCTACTTCATGTCTAAATTCTTTGAACTTTTCAAAAGCTTCAGACTTGTGTCTCATAAGATACACATACCCATACCTAGACAGATCATCGGTAAAGGTAATGAAGTAGACAAAATTGCCTCTAGCCGGCACATCGAAATGGGCCGCACACATCAGTATGTACTAGGGCAAGGAGATCTGTGGCCCTCTCCCCATGTCCAACAAAAGGGAGTTTAGTCATTTTGCCTTGAAGACAAGATTCACAAGTTGGATATGACTCGGAAAAGTCAATGGACTCAATAGCCCATTTTTCTCCAATTTGTTGATCCTATCTTCTGCTATATGACCTAATCTCAGGTGCCATAGATATCTGTCGTTTGGACTATCCCTAGGTCGTTTGGCATTCACGTTTTGCTCGATAGTTAGAACAGGTACATCAATATGTAGCTGATAAAGACCATTAATAAGGAAACCATTTGCAATTTTATTTCTTTCATAAAGAATGTTACAATGGTCCTTAAAGAAGGTGATCACATAACCTTCTTGTGCTAAGCATGAAACAGAAATCAAATTCCTGCTAGCTGCAGGCACAAAATAACAGTCTTTCAAAACTAAGTCTAAACCAGATGGTAATCGAAGAGGGTATGTTCCCACGGCTACTGCAGCAACTCTTGCTCCATTACCGACGCGTAGGATCATGTCTCCATCCCTCAGCCTCCTGCTATCCTCAAGACCCTGCATAGAAGTGCATAGGTGAGCACTAGATCCAGAGTCAAGCACCCAACTGGATGCAGAAGAAACCGTAAGGTTAGACTCAATAACGAGCATACCTCCAGAAGGACCTTCCTTCTTGTTCTTTAGGGTGGCCAGGTAAGTAGGGCAGTTCCGCTTCCAATGGCCGTCGCTGTTGCAATGGAAACACTTTCCTTTGCCATCGACCTTCTTCTTCGGTTCTGCCTTCTTCTTCTTTGATCCTTCTACCTTTTGCTTTTTCACAGACTTCTTTTTCTTTCCATAAGACTTTCTTTTGGAAGAAGTCCGTTCCATAGCAAGAACTGAGCCTTTAGAACCTTTCATAGAAAGCTCAGCGGTAACCAGCATATTCATCAACTCGGCCAAGGAATTTTGAAGTTTATGCATGTGGTAATTCATGATGAATTGCCCATATGCATCAGTCAAGGATTGCAGAATAATATCATTCTGCAAGTCCAAGTCCAACTTCACACCGAGCTTCTCAAGCTCTTCCATGTCCTTGATCATTGTCAGACAGTGATCTTGGACTGACTGCCCATCACGCATCTTAGCCTTAAAAAGTCGTTTCGTGACTTGATATTTGGCTGCGCGACTCTGTTCACCAAACATCTCCTGCAGGTGAGCCAACATTTGGCGAGCAGTCCCGATATCTTCATGTTGGCGCTGGAGCTCATCAGACATCGAGCCCAACATGTAGTATCTGGCCTTATTGTCTTCGTCAATCCATTTTTCCAGAGACGCTCTCTGTTCAGTGGATGGACGAGCTGGTAAGGTGGGAGGGTCCTGGTCCAAAACATGTGTTAACTTCTCGGAACCCAAAACAATTTTGTAGTTCCTGAGCCAATCTTTATAATTGGGTCCAGTCAGTCTATGTGTGTCTAGGATACGTGCCAGTGGGTTGGACGCAGACATTTTCCTGTAGAGAGTCAAAGATTCTAGTTAGATACTGTAATTTTGACTTGACCAATTTGTTTAGGGATTTTATTTTTAAACAAATTAGCTCCCACTATTTTCTCGGATCCCTACACTCCCTCTGTAGAGATGCGAAAATCTCCGCGATTGATGATTTCTAGTGGGTGGTGCGGTCTCACCAACTGACTCATCACCTCACCTAACAGTTATTGGTGATGGGTTAGCCAATGAGTGAACAACTCTTGTTCAATGATTCTCTAATCATGGTGCACCCAAACTTGGTCTCTAATTCATGAATCTCACCGTATCCGGAATATTGATCCACTCCTTAGTTAAGTCAGACCCACCATTTGCATAGACTGGGTTCCTAATTGGGTCTCTCACCGTATCCGGAATATTGAGCCCAACTCATCCTCCAGCCCATAGCATCCAATGCCTAATAGACATGGTTGCGTCTTCCCGGTGCAACTGAGCCACTGTATCCAGCCGAGAACAATCAACCCCGGGAAGGGCCCGCACATCTACAATGGTGGAAGACCTCGGACTTAATCTTTTCTTAGGGAGAATTGATTCAGGTCTCATTAAACTAGACTTGGCTTAGTCATAACAATTATGACTAACCTAGTGGCATGGGTCAGCTCGGATTATTGACCACCTCAGATCAGAACTGTGTCAACAGATATGGCCAGGTAAGTGAGACCGGTGGAAGGAATATGCCATTAACTCGTACAAGAACGCATTCAGGTCGAGTAGCTTCCAATTAAAAACCAGTCGGTCGTCTGTGCCAAACTTACCTTAGACACCAAATTGTTGAGTCAGAACCAATTGGGTTAGCCTACAATCCAGACTCTAACCTCTGAGCCTAATTAGGTCTTGCTTGATCGTGACTCGATCTTGACCCAGACTTAATCCTATTAGGCTGGTCAATTTAAGCATTGTTGATCCCATCTAACCAACTCTTGATTCGGTTTGATCAACCGCTTAGACCTAATTGAGCTACCCAAGCCCGAACCCAGTATTATGAATATGTCTTAGATCTGAAATTCTCAATTTTAGACCTAATTAATATTCCATAAACTTAATTCTTAATTAAGTTGGGTTCATAAACAAAATATGCACAATAAATCCTAGGGTTTCAGGATCTAGGGTTTTGCAGAAAGTAAGTTTTTGGGTTTCTGATTAAGGACGAACGCGCAGCACCCCTACACATCATAAGAACACCCCATCGAATGGGAAGAGAGGGCCTTTAAACCCTTCTTCGTTCTTATGACCGGACGGCCAAGGGGAACGCCTTAATCAGGAACATTCAATAAACATTCAATACTACAAAACAGTTATAGATCTATATCATATATCTCATATACAAATTTAGATCTAACCATGGCATATTTTGCATACATCTCATGTATCATAATCATGCATGTTTTCAGATCTAAATTATCACATAATAATCTAAAAAATTAGATTTAAATTGATCTAATCAAAATAAATTCTAATCTAGACAATTATGTAGAACTATTCTACAACTAGTCTAGTCATGCATCTATCATATCTCATATGATATTTAAAATTAAATAATTTTTATTTGCTGTTTATCAGATGTTATTATAACACTTATAATATCAGAAAATAGTAAATAAGAAGATCTAAAATATGATTTAATCATATTAAATCAAAGACATGCAAAACTATTCTATAGAACTATTCTATTCTAGAACTAGTCATGCATATCTTCATGTTCTTAGATCCAAATCATTTAATTTTAATTTTTCCTGATTTCAGATCTGATCACATCTCATGTGACATCTGAAATCACGTTATTTTTAATTAAAATAAAATTAAAAATCAGATCTAAACTATTTTTAGAACCATGGCTCTGATACCACTTGAAGGGAAATCCTGATTTCCCTGACCAGGTTCGTTCAGATCTGATCAGATCAAGAGATATATTTCAAAAATTTTTTCTCTTAGATCTGTATCAGATCAGGGATGCTTCAGATCTGATTCTTATTTATTTAATAAAAATTAAATGAAAAGGATAAATTAAATCACATTCAATTTACCTGAATAGGGTAATCCTATTACCCTGTTGATGATCCTGTTTGCAGCGGAAGGTTCTGGATCAAGCCACGCAAGCGCCTGGCCTCTACCGGTATCCACTCGGGCTGGATCTGGAGATCCTCTTCTTCTCTATCACGCCTCCAAAAATCAGATCTGGATCTGATCTGGAGGATCTTCAAAACTCCTTTTGAAGATCTGCAGTCGTTCTTCGCAGCAGCGCAGCCTTCTTGCTTTTGATCTCCTTTTCTTGATCTAAATCGCACCAATCCAAATCCAAAACACTTTTGGACGTGGAGAGCAAGGGGAGAAGAGAGTATGGCGTGGAGAAAGGGGAGAGAGGCAGCCTTGGGGCGTGGGAAGATTGCTTCTTGATTATTTTTTCACTTGGGCGCTGGGTCTCTTATATAGACTAAGCGTGATCCAAGTCATCTTCCTCCCAACCAATCACAACCCTTTGTGAAATCAGATCTAAATCTGATTGGTGGGATTAGAGTCCCCTGGATTCCTACTTGGAGAGTGCCTTGGACCAGTCAAACTGGATTCTTAGAAGAACTCTCATTGGAATCCTAAAGGGAGATGGAGTCCTTGTCCAACAAGGACTCCTAGGCGCCTCCTACTTGGGCTCACGCCACCCTTGGCGTGCGCCCATTCTCCTTGCCAGGTTCTGGCAGGGGGACAAGCCCCCACCAGCTCTCCAATAGGTGCATGACATGTGGTCAAAAGTCAAAGGGTGAATGGTCAACGTTTGACCAGTCAAAGGTAGACTTTTGACCAAAGTCAAAGAACAAGAAATGGCAGGTGACCAAAAATGGCAGGTAATGTCTTACAAATAAGACAACCTATTCTGACTTGGACAACCTCCAGTCAGACCATAAGAAGACTTCTGTTTGAGCACAAACTCCTTTGGCTCAGACAGGACGACTTATTTATGATAGCAAAAGAAGAACGTTAGGTTCAATCGAGTGCTAGCACGATTTCCTTGAACCTAATTGAATCTCATTCAGATCAATTGAACTATATTAGTTCAATTGATGATCACCAGATTCAAACCCTTGTTTGTGTGACCCAGTTAGGTTCAGTTCTGTATGGTAATGGGATATGTCATGATCTCTATCATCGACATCATCGAAACTCCTTTCGATGGATCAGAACTCTTCTGATTCGAACAGCTAGAATGATCGATCATCTAAATCATTCTAATTGCTCCCAAAATCCACCAGTGACACCTAGCAGTATATGGTGGCAACCCATCAGAGCTGAATGCGAACCTCTTGGTGCAGCTACCTGTGTGATTCAGTTCTTCTATCTTGAGCCCCGATCAGATTAGGGTTAAGGTGAACTCGTCAAACCCTAGTCTCTGTCATATGATGTAATCATTCGATTCGAGTCCAATGTGAAAATCTAAATAGAAACTCTTTCTATTATTTCACTCTGCCATGGCCATGGGCTTCAGGACTTGATTCTCATGATCATCATAGGGCTACTCCTCTACCACCGAGGTAGATAGATCCCATCTTGATGCAATCCAGTTCCTACAATGAACATGTCACAGCCAACATACACCTCAGGGTTCCATATGGCTAGGAGACCGAGTAATGGTGTAGTCAAACTATAACACCCTCAAGGTGAACTGCCGATGCATCTCAGGTCAAAGAACCAGACACACTACTGCAGCATCGAGTCAGTCATTGACGAGAAGGTAGACTCCCTAATGACTACTCGAGGTGGTCACGCTCAGTGCCCTCGTTCTCTAACGAGTACCTGTACTCTCGCTCCGGTGTCTCCACACCGTAGACTCAAGACTCATCTACTAAAGAGAAGCGATCGTACACCAACCTTCCGGATCAATCACCATCCTCGTGATGATCCTATGGTCGGGAGCTGTTTATGAGTTAATAATGATTATTCATGTCTTAAATTTTCAACTCTTGAAAATATGAATTATCATTACCATTAACTCAAAGGATGTATCACAGACACTAAATACACATGTGTGATAGAAAATAACCCATTTATTAATTATAGTCAAAATTACAATTTTGCCCCTAGAAGTGTATTACAAGTGTCAGCCAATTCTGGCTTCTAGGGCACATATATCTAACATTGGCCAACCTCAGATCAGGACTGTAAGCCAGACGAAATATGGTCAGAATAAATAAGATCGGTGAAGGGATAATGCCATGAACTATGCAGAGAATCTTTGAGTCAAGTAGTCGGCAAATAAAAACCATCGGAGTCGTATCTGAGCCAAACTATCTTAGACATCAAAGGTTGAGCCAGACCAATTAAGTTAGCACTATAATCCAGACCACCACTACCTAATTAGGTCCGTTAGCTAGACGATCACTCAATGTAACTCATCTTGACCCATGACTGTAATCCTATTTAGGCTGTCCATTTAAAGTCACTCTTGATCCAATCTAAACCAAACTCTTGAGTTCGGTTGATCAAACCGCTATAGACCTAGATGAGATATCCAAAGCCCGAAATCTCAATTTTATGAATATATTCTTAGATTTAAAAATTTTTAATTTAACCTAAGTTATTATATTTTATAATCGTTATTCTTAATTAAGTTTAGGTTTATAAATAATATGTAAAATAAAATCCTAAGATTTTTTGAGGATTCTAGGATTTTGTAGAAAAGTAGTTCTTGATTTTTGATTAAGAAGAACAATGCAAGCACCCCTATACATCATAGAACAACCCCATCGGAATGAGAGGAGAGGTACATTAAATCCTACTTATTCTTATGATCGGTGACTGCGTCAAGGGGAATGCTTTAATCTCGAAATATAGAAAAGTAGGTATCTCCTTGGGCAGGATCTAGAATAATCTACTTGGCAGGGAATCTAGATATATTCCTCTTCGCGATCTGTCCTTCAATAGATCAGATTTGGGGTCTGGATCTTAAAGGTCTTCAAAAAGTATATTTTTGAAGATCCGATGTCAACTCTTAAAGCAAGTTGTTTGCCTTTCTCCTTTTCTTGTGCCAAATTCTCTGCCTGGGATTGCACCCAAACTTGAAGCCCAAAGCCGCTCTTGGCATGAGAAGAGAGGAGAGGATTTAGGAAGGAAATGGAGGAGAAAGGAGAGACCTAAGTGCAATGGGCAAAGGGAGAAGTTCACTACACTAGGCGCAAGATAGGATTTTATATAGATCCTACTGCGCATGCAGTAACCCTCATCCCGGCCAATCATGTCTCTTCATGCAATCAGATCTAAAGTTATTTGATGGGAATGATACATCTGAACCAATCGAGATGAGATCCCCTCTCCATACATCTTTAAGTGGTGCCAAGAGCTGGTCAAAGCAGGTCTTTGGCGCCACCTAGTTTGATTCCAAGAAGCAATGTAGAGTCCCATGCATTAATGGGACCTCCAAGGGTGCCCTAATCCTTTGGTTGCACGCCTCCTAGGTGTGGGCACCCCCTCTTTCCTCTTTCTAGCCAAGGGGACAAGCCCTATCTGCTCCCTTATGGGTGCGATGACACAATGGGCAGATGTCTAAGTATAAAGATCAACGTTTGACACAAAAGTCAAATTAGACAAGTAATTAGCAAGTGATTGGAGAATGATGGTATTATCTCAAAATTTATCTCAATAAATTAGACTATCCTTTTCTAATGCTAACAAGCTTCCAGTCAAACCAAGTAAAGGTACTTGAGTGAGCACAAACATATTTGGCTCAGTCGAGATAACGTTTAAATAATTGTAGAAGGAGATACATTAAGGCTCAATCGTGTGCTCAGCATAATTTTTTTGAACTAATTTGAATTAAATTCAAATCAATTGAACTGAGTTAGTCCAATTGATGATCATACTAACAGATCCAAACCCTTAGTTTGTTGTGACCAGTTGAGGTTTCAGTTTGTATGGTAATGGGATAATACGTGAGTCTCTATCATCGACATCATCGAACACCTTTAGATGGAAAATTTTTCTGATTCCGATAACACTAGAATATCGATCATCCTAAATCATTATCTAAATCTGCTGCCAATTCCTAGAGTGAACCTAGCAGTATATGGTGGCAATACCCATCAAAAGCTAATGAACTCTTGGTAAAGTCAGCACTCTGTGTGATTAAGTTCTTCCTACTCTTGAGCCCTGATCAATTAGGGTTAAGGTGAACTCAGTCACTAATTCTGTCATAGATGTTAATCATTCGATTCAAGTGCTGATGTAAAACCTTAATAGATATTTTCTCTTCTAATTATTTTCACTTGCGCAATGGCCAGTGGCTTCAGGACTTGTATTCTCAATGACATCATAGGGCTCTCCATCTACTCACCGGGAGATAGATCCATCTTGTGCAAGTCCAATTTGTTCATCAATGAACAGCCATGCCAATCATATCACTCAGTGTCGATATGGCATAGGAGAAATCGAGTTATGGTGTAGTCAACTATACATACCCTCAAAGGAACTGCGATGTCATCTTCATGTCAAAGAAACCAAATACACCCTATGCAGCTCGGTCGTCATCTGACTGAGGAAGTAGACTTCCTTATGACTGACTCGAGGTGGTTCCACGCTCAGTGCCCTTCGTTCTCTTAACGAGTTACTATACTTCTCACTCTGTGTGTCTCACACCGTAGACTTCAAGGACATCATCTACTATAAGAAGCAGATTATTACACACACCTTCCGGATCAATCAACATCCTCTGATGATCCTATGGTCGGAGAGCAATTTATGAGTTATAATAATTAATCTATTCTTATAAATTTTCAACTCTTGAAAAATATGAAATATCATACCATTACTCAAAGGATGTATCAAGACACTAAATACCATAATGTGATGATAAAATACACCATTTAATTATTTATATAAAAATTAATTTATTTCGCCCTAGAAGTGACACAAGTGTCAGCCATTCTGGCTTTCTGGGCACACATATCTAACACAATGATTGTTAGATATATGTCCCTAGAAAGCCAGAATGTGGCTGTACACTTGTAATACACTTCTGGGGCAAAAATGTATAATTTGAACATATGGATAAGATGGTTATTTCTATCCAACACATGGTCATTTAGTGTCTGTGATACATGCCCTTTGAGTTAATTGGTAATGATTATTCATATTTTCTAAGAGTTGAAAATTATAAGACATGATAATCATTATATTAATCATAAAGACACCCCGGACATATAGGATATACTGAGGATGATGATGGATCCGGAAGGTTGGTGTATCGACGCTTCTCTTAGTATGAGTCTTTAGTCTAAGTTGTGGGGAGACAGAAGCGAGAGATACTAGGTACTAGCGTAGAAGGAAACCGAGGGCAACTGAGCGTGACACCTCAATGATAGTCATTAGGAGTCGACTCTCGTCAATGACTGACTCGATGCTGCAGTGTAGTGTGTCTGGTTCGTTTGACCTGAACTGCATCGGCAGTTCAACCTGAGAATGGTTTAGTTTGTACTACACCATATTACGGTCCTCCTAGCCATATGGAACCCTAAGGTGTTGTGGCTGTGACATGTATCATCTGTAGGATACTGGATTGCATCCAAGATGAGGATCTATCACTCGGTGGTATAAGAGGAGTAAGCCTATGATGATCATGAGAATCAAGTCCCTGAAGCCCTATGCCAAGTGGCGAGTGAAATAAGATAAGGAGTTTCTATTTTAGATGTTCACATATGTGACTTGGGAATCGAAGATTAC